>JAOTOM010004737.1:0-430655 GCA_034440615.1 Ashinkailepas kermadecensis | reverse complement strand
CTCAAAATAGCACTTTTTGTGGGGATGCACTCGAGAGACTATGTCTGTCAGGGTTCGTGATGACTCACATAAGCGTTGCCAGCGGCCAAGAGGTGGTGGTGGGGTCAAACCAGGGCCCGCTCCAGCAAGGAACGTACTTGGCCCCCCCCTAATCAATTTGGTTCCGCCCATTTCCTCCATGTATTGTGCATCCCAAATAATTTTCAGAAGCCAACGCCTCTGTTTCGCTGGTTCGGGTGGAGGGCAAGGAGACCCACCCCACTCTAGGATACTATCAAGGTTTTCAAGGCGTCACTGTCCAGTCTAGGGCCCTGGGCAGAGTGATTCTGCGACGCGTCTCTCCACTGAAGGGACGTATCTGCTACCAACCGGGGTTTGCGAGTTTGTAACTTTTTTGTCCCCTGGTTACGCTGGGCAAACATGCCTTTAGCGTATCGCTCACTTCCCTTTCCAGTCCGCACTGTTTGCTTAATTGTGACACTACCTTTTTGGAGTGCGGTTTTCTACACTTCTTTTTTCAGCCGCATGCTCCTGCGGGTACGGCTGCAAAAAAAGCCATAGTATGTCAAACAGCCGTACCTGCAGGGCCCGTGCGGACGAAAAGGAGTAAGCGAGACCAGCACACGCCAAAAAGTAACGTCACAACGAAGCAAAAGGTGTGGACGGCAAACGGAGGTAAGCACACGCTAAGACCAATGCAATTCTGCAATACCCTCCAGGCAATGCGCCGGAAATTGAAGAGGACAAGAAAAGAGTGATCGTAACTTTCTTCGCGCCGCCACTAAAGGACAAAGACAGCAAGAACGATGGGCTGAGACGAAAGGTGAAGCTGTCCGGACGCTTCGACAAAGGCGGCACCATGTTCCGCACTCGCGAGACGTACGACACATACCGGGAAGGTGGTAAGTGGAGTCGACACCGAGGGGTGACGTCATCAGAACGTGTGTTCAAGGGCGCAGCCAGCATTTTCTGCGGGGGAGCCCAACCTCCAAAAATCTCACCGTAGCCCGCCTTCGGCGTGCTTCGCGCGCCGAAGATGTCTGGTTTGGCGTGGCGCATATCCCTAAATTTCTTGTTTTATCCAATGCATATTTTCCTAAGGGCTGCAAGGGAGGCGGTCTCCTTTGGCTGCGCCTCTTCATGTGGTGCAATCAATTGTTGAAATCTGCTCGAAACGAACGCAAGCTTCACGACGGTCGAGGCGAATGTTTGCGAATCCGATTCAACGTACGCCGCGCGCACATGCAAAGTGATCAGTGAATTCGTCAGCTGTTCGATGTGACAACAGACCAGGCGCGCCGGCTGTTTTGGGTCGTCATACATAGCGGTGCCAACCTCTCACCACGATCGGCTGCGAGCGAGGAGCAGCGACAGTTGCGACTCGAACCCACAACCTCTCGGCGGAGAGACGAACATCTTGTCCCTGGACTACTCGTCTCCGATCCTATTACCGCATGTAAAACGTGCCCCATTTGCAGCGAAAAATCTATGTGGTTCGGATTGATAACTTTAGCAAGTTATTTCTAGAATGTCCCGGATGTGCGAGCACGTGCCATGCTTGCTGTGTCACACAGGCCGAAGGGCAAACAGCGTCCATCAATAGGCAGCGTAGCTCGGAGGCGTAGCAGTTATCAATTAGATCCTGACTGCTGCTTTGAGGCAGCCAATTAATGTCATCCGTTAATTAATAATTGAATGCAGAGCACGAGCCCATTTCGAGACTCTTCGGGCTATTTCTTGCCAATGTTCGAGACCATTGCATTAAGGAAAGGAACCGGTAGTGACGGGCAGCATCTCATACCGTACTGCCTGTTGCTACGCAGGAGGAAAACGCACCAAACAGACATCATGTTGCGTAATTGAATGCAGAGCACTGGCCCATTTCGAGACGCTTCGGGCTATTTCGTACCATTGTTCGAGACCATTGCATTGAGGAAAGGAACCGGAGCTGATAGCGTAGTGACTCAGCTTCGCACAGCCCAGGCTCCGAGGTGGTTCATGGCGTATTTTGCTGTGAGTATTGATGTAGGAAGTTCATGGGAACTGACTGGCGGCTGACTTGTTACACACTGGCTTCACTCAGGCTGGAACATCACTAGCTGGCTGCAGAAAAGTGATTTCCTTCAGTAAGCAGAACCACAAATATCACCACAATAACAAAATACTGGACATGAGTAACTACTATAATTGTTCTGCCAATAGTGTGTATTCAATTCATGCAAACTGCTCAGCGGATTACTGACCACCTGTGATGTTCGCCCGCAGGAGCGTTTCCCATGTTCCACATCCAGGAGGACCCGGCCGTTGTGCGGAGCATGATGGACGATCCGTCCAAGATGTTCCCGAAGCATAGCCTGGGCGACGGCATAGAGTCCAGACAAGGTGAATAGAGCTGTCGTGCACTGTCACGTCACGTGTCGGCTGTCATGTCAGTGCACACATTCCGTTCTGCCTGTCGCTACACAGGAGGAAAACGCAGTGAACACACATCATGTTGCGTAATTGATTGTAGAGCACTGGCCTATTTCGAGACTCTTCGGGCTATTTCTGACAAAGGTTCGAGACCATTGCATTAAGGAAAGGAACCGGTAGTGACGGGCAATACCTCATTCCGTACTGCCTGTCGCTACACGGGGGAAAACGCATCGAACACACATCGCTAGGTATAGAACGTTAAAGAATAGAACGCTAGGTATACTTAGTTAAATTCACAAGCACGTGCGTCGCGGAATTGCGTATAAATTCGGACCTCCTCTGAAGCCGTAATGACGTCAGAGACAGTTTCACGTCGGTCTGTTTCGTTTGCAAGCAACATGTTTGCCAGCTTAGGTGACACTGCTTACATACCGACTGTAGTATTTTATAGGCTCATTTTAAACTGCTAGGGAAGGCAAAGGTTTTATTTTGCTGAACAGCAAAAAATACAATGCGTACCATGACAATAGAATGCTGCTCACTGCATTCTATTGTCGGATCGTAGGCTAACAGTTCCATTTGGTTCACTTCATATGTTGGACTATTGTGCGCCATATATACCTATATAATGGTTCTGTAGCCTTGTAGGTATCTACTGATCTAGGCAAGGGCGAACCCACAGGTGCAGATGGATGGGTTGTTAAGTGTAATCATATATATTATATGGACGAGCTCATTGCTAGCAGTGCGATTACAATAATATGGATTGCATAAACGTTTGGTGACGGGCAATTTATAGAATAACGGAATGTATCCAGCTCAAGCTACTTACATGTGTTTAACATTAAGGGTATCTATGAAAGCCAGCATGATAATATAGTTGCTGACTAGTGACATGATATATTTTTCTGACAATTTAAAAACCTTCAGCATCAGCTATACCCAATATTTTATTATGTAAGGCTGCGGCTGGAAAATAAAGGACAATAAGATATTTTATTCAATTCTCGTTCCCACGGAAAAAGTTGGAGAGACAATCCGTTAGCCAATTCGTATCCATAGATATTTGCCAAGCTCTATTCAATCGGCTCCATTATCCATACCAAACGGACACACGTACGGATATCCAATCCATGTTCTGCTCCAGTTGGGACCCACCAACCAAATTGACTTAACTTATTGCCTCCAGGCATTAGGCCAGCAAATAGTCTTTAAACTTGCCCACCCATGTCTGCTATGTTAGAATGCCGGCTTACGCAATGTGCAAGCCGTTTCCGAATGTGCATGCAATGTACGTCAATTTGCATTGAAGAATGCACGAAGACAAGCGAAAACTCATTCCATCCATTCCCTGGTCAAACGTAAGCGCATTTGAACTATACTACTGCCAGATTGCTTCCAGCGCATTGCGCAACTCTTCGCCGTCTAACCTCGAAATTCGTCGACGAGTGTTGTCCACACGGCAACATTTGTACCCCACGTGTGTAACTGGACACATCCGTACCGCACACTTCGCCAGGGGCTGCCCCACGTGTGTAACTGGACACATCCGTACCGCACACTTCGCCAGGTGCTGCCCCACGTGTGTAACTGGACACATCCGTACCGTACACTTCACCAGGGGCTGCCCCACGTGTGTAACTGGACACATCCGTACCGCACACTTCGCCAGGTGCTGCCCCACGTGTGTAACTGGACACATCCGTACCGCACACTTCGCCAGGTGCTACCCCACGTGTGTAACTGGACACATCCGTACCGCACACTTCACCAGGGGCTGCCCCACGTGTGTAACTGGACACATCCGTACCGTACACTTCGCCAGGGGCTGCCCCACATGTGTACCTGGACACATCCGTACCGCACACTTCGCCAGGGGCTGCCCCACGTGTGTAACTGGACACATCCGTACCGCACACTTCGCCAGGTGCTGCCCCACGTGTGTAACTGGACACATCCGTACCGCACACTTCGCCAGGGGCTGCCCCACGTGTGTAACTGGACACATCCGTACCGTACACTTCACCAGGGGCTGCCCCACGTGTGTAACTGGACACATCCGTACCGCACACTTCGCCAGGTGCTACCCCACGTGTGTAACTGGACACATCCGTACCGCACACTTCACCAGGGGCTGCCCCACGTGTGTAACTGGACACATCCGTACCGTACACTTCGCCAGGGGCTGCCCCACATGTGTACCTGGACACATCCGTACCGCACACTTCACCAGGGGCTGCCCCACGTATGTGCGCTATGAATTCCATCGATAGCGTGAGAGCCGCGGTTCTAGGGAGGCAGCCGTCATGAAAGATCTATTGGCGAATGGGCGCGTGTGACCGGTTGGTAGGTCAAGGCTCGATGGCGAGCTGCCGACGCCCACGGACTTCGCCGCTCATGCTATCGATCCCATGGGCAGCACTTACTTCTGAGGGCCGTCCATCATCGGCAATGTAATGCGGCTTTCTACGTCGCTACGAGCATGCGGTATGTTGCTATGTGGGTGGGTCATTTGGGAGTAGCCTGGCATAAACATGCGGCTCGTTTATTGGCCGAGTCGAGTGTCAACGACGTCGTCGGCAGCGGTGCAGCATCGTGGAGCTGTGGGAGCTGCATTGCCGGTAGGGCTTAAAGCGAAGCTAGCAGAACAGGCTGGGCCTTTCTCAGAAGGCGGAGACGATTGCACCGTGTGGAGAAGCGAGAAGCAGGCTGTCATTTTCTACGGAAGGATGTGACTACATAGGTGTTCGTCTCCTTTTGCTTTGCCATGCTCTGCGTTATGCTTTTCAGAACTTTGGGAATTATCAACGGAAGGCTGGGAGTTTATTTGCGACTTTGTGGTGCTACAGATGCAAGCATTCTATCAGAGGCACCACCAAGGGAGACCGGGTGCTTGCCCCCTATCAACTAAAAATTCACCAGATAAAACATTTTTTTGTTAAATTTCACCACAGAAAACCAGAAAATTTCGGCGCACGAAGCGTGTCGAAAGCGCTCTATTTCCCTATTTTTTTTGGTCGGGCCCCCTTAAGAAATTCCTGGATGCGCCACTGCGTTCTATTCATCCACAGTTATGCTGGCACCGTGCAACATGTGCTGACGTAGTCCGTGGAACGATCGCTATCTTGCTGCAGGAATTTATCATGAGGTGACGCGCAAGAGAATGCCGGCTTTCGACCCGGACAGCAGCATTGACGAAATGAGCTACATCACACTAGCCTACAAGTCTCTGGAGCCCGAACCAAACCGGAAGCTCCTGGAGAACTGGAAAAGTTGGACCGGTGAGAGAAGGGCGGCACATATGAGGGCGAACGAATCGGAAACTGTAAATTTGTGCGCAGTCCTTGCCTTTGGGCTTCATACTAGCAGCAGCGAATGAGATTGTCGGTACCCGTCGCAGCTTACCCATGATTCGTGATGTTTTGGGTTGTTAATGTTGGTTTGTCTTGCTTTGGTTGAGTCAACCACAAGTTGACTTCATGATCCTGATCGAGACACACCGAGCCATGACCATTCCCGATATTCATCTGATCACATTCTGAACCTGACTTGGACAGAAATGCAACGTGGGCACCGAAATGCCGACCAAATTTAGCAACTTTATCGACAGCTTATTTAGCCTCAACACCTACCCGGCCAACATACCATATCAGATCAAAAGACAGCTCGTGACAATTTCTGCAGTTTACAACACGCTTCGCGTAACACTGCCAATCACACTGCGAGGAAAGCCTCCCTCAGGTCTATCGTTGTAATTTGGCCACCGTATTCACATTCACACTGCGAGGAAAGCCTCCCTCAGGTCTATCGTTGTAATTTGGCCACCGTATTCACATTCACACTGCGAGGAAAGCCTCCCTCAGGTCTATCGTTGTAATTTGGCCACCGTATTCACATTCACACTGCGAGGAAAGCCTCCCTCAGGTCTATCGTTGTAATTTGGCCACCGTATTCACATTCACACTGCGAGGAAAGCCTCCCTCAGGTCTATCGTTGTAATTTGGCCACCGTAATCACATTCACACTGCGAGGAAAGCCTCCCTCAGGTCTATCGTTGTAATTTGGCCACCGTATTCACATTCACACTGTGAGGAAAGCTACCCTCAGGTCTATCGTTGTAATTTGGCCACCGTATTCACATTCACACTGCGAGGAAAGCCTCCCTCAGGTCTATCGTTGTAATTTGGCCACCGTATTCACATTCACAATGTGAGGAAAGCTACCCTCAGGTCTATCGTTGTAATTTGGCCACCGTATTCACATTCACACCTTGCAAATGCTCTATGATGAAACTTACGTAGGTCGTCCGACTCGAGTGCTGTCGACGTGGACAAATTGTGTGGCAAATCAAGTTCACCTACAAAAATTAAGCTTACATCAGGGTATTGTAATTCGTTCTTCCTTGAACTCGTCGAGAATGTTGAGCGATTTGACGAGTACATTATGTTATGAAATTGGCTTGAAAGTGTTCAGTTGCATGCTACACCGATATCTCTTTTAGCGCGGTGGGTGCACTGCAATACGACATTGTACACTGCAATACGATACTTTTTATCTGGGAAAGGCCACTGAGCATTTACAAATACACTGGGAGGTCAAAAAACACAATCACTCGAAATGCCATTCCTTTGAGCCTATTAACAGAAACCAAGCATGAACCTAGACAGATACTGACAAAAACACACCTCTGGGAATGGCGCTGCTGGATATCTTCCAGACGTCACGCGTTTTGTTTAACTTGCAGAGTACAAAACATGCATCATCAGCTGTGTTGTCGGACGACGACGTGCGTCGAACCCCGCTATATACTATAGTCATGAAGCAAGCTTGGTGCTGGATTCGAGCTCCCATCCCCCTCCTAGTACCGTTCCTACTTGTAATTCACATTCACATACATCATTGTTCACTGCTTAGGAGCACAATAAAAGCCCAATAACCATCAGCCCAAATGAGTTCCGTGGGAACGTTGCCATACCACCTGATCGGAATTTTTCTCAATCGAGCTTCAATATTTTGGTATAATTTTAGATTTTACTTAAAGAAATGAAGGCTTATCTGTTCTACATGGATTACATTTAGGGCTTAGCCGAATTATTCGATTTTCAACACTCAGGTCGAGCCCCTCGAACACACGCATTGCGGGTATCGCTAGCGCGGCTGACCCCTCACCATGGGTCTATCAGCTCCAATCAAACCAGTAGCTGAGGCCTTGCTGTAGCTTCAGTTCAACGCGTCCTGCGTCATTGTCTGCGCCTACCACATGAGTGGCGGCTGCTCCGCCCACCAGGTGCCCGCTCTATTATGGTCCGCCCACCAGGTGCCCACTCTATTATGGTCCGCCCACCAGGTGCCCGCTCCATTATGGTCCGCCCACCAGGTGCCCGCTCTATTATGGTCCGCCCACCAGGTGCCCGCTCCATTATGGTCCGCCCACCAGGTGCCCGCTCCATCATGATCCGCCCACCAGGTGCCCGCTCCATCATGCTCCGCCCACCAGGTGCCCGCTCTATTATGGTCCGCTCACCAGGTGCCCGCTCCATTATGGTCCGCCCACCAGGTGCCCGTTCCATCATGCTCCGCCCACCAGGTGCCCGCTCCATTATAGAAGACTTCGGCGGCAAGGTTCCCGTGCAGGAGGTCATATTCTTGGCTCGCGAGCACCCCTTCGACTTCGACGTCTTCGCATATATCGTCCTGATGAGCTTCAAGTCCAACGAGGACGTGCGCAAATGGGTGCTCTACTATGTAAGTGCACAATTTTGGGAAACTGATCCAGTCGGGACCCGAATGGAACCAGAAAAAAATGCAGAATGCATGCTGCTAACGAAGGGCACACATTGTTTTGCGACGCTTTAAGGCCTTGCAGTTCCGATTTGTTTCAGAACATGATTGTATAGGTGGATCTGCAACTACTCCTCGAATGTCAGCAAAAAAAGCCGAAAACCAAACAGAGGGGTGTTAATAGATTCCACCATGTTTTGTGTTGAGTCAAGCTTTGCACTTACACCTTTCTGTTTTAGTCCACTAGATCGACTACGTTGTTCACTGCTCATGAGCGCAATAATAGCCCTGTCACCATCATACCGCTATAGCATCCTAAATAAAGCGGTGAAACGCGAGATTCTCCGCGATAATCGAGAGGAGTATAGCAGAAGAATAGAGGAGGGTGGCGCGCGGTCTGTATTTAAAAGCATAGACACCGCAGTTGGTCGAAACAATTTCGACAAACGCGTCATCCCTACCGCGTCCCCAGATGACCTCAACACTTACTTTGTGGGGGTAGGTCCCCGTGTAGCAGCGGAGGTGGCCGCGCAGGGTAGTTCCCCCAACCTACCATGCTTGCTACCCCGTGTGGGTGCCTGCGCGTTCAGCCCCTCCCCCTCTCACTGGCGGACTTTCAATTACTGGTCCTGGGGATGCGGTGCTCTGCCTCCGCAGGAGCAGACGGGATTTGCATGCGGATCGTGCGTCTGACCCTCGACGTGTTAGGAGATATATATCTTCACCTGGTCAATTCCTGTCTTGCGAACTGCGACTTCCCCCCCGCTTGGAAACATTCCCTCGTTTTTCCGGTTTATAAATCAGGCGATTCATCCTTGGCTTCCTCTTTCCGTCCAATTTCCATAGTTCCCACCATCGCTAAAATTGTAGAGCGTGCTGTACACCAGCAGCTCTACGGCTACCTGTCCTACAATCGCCTCCTCTCCCCTACCCAGCACGGCTTCCGTCCCAATCACTCTTGCGAAACCGCACTCCTGTCCCAATCCGACCGTATCCTTTCCGCCAACGACCGTGGGGATGTATCTCTTCTGTGTCTCCTCGACCTCAGCAAGGCATTCGATGTGATAAACCATGAGAAGCTCCTCGCCAAATTAAGCATCCACGGCATAGAAATATCCTGGTTTTCGGCCTACCTGAGTGATCACACCCAGAGCGTCAAAATTACCGATCGTTTAGGCAACACAAAAATATCTTCCCGGCTTCCCAACAACGTCGGTGTGTTCCAGGGTAGTTGTTTGGGACCGCTCCTGTACAGCGTGTTCAGCAATGACCTCAGCCTCTTTGTCGAAGAGGCAGAGGTCACTCAATTCGCAGACGACACGTCCTTACTCGTCAGCGGCAAAAAACGGGATCTAATATCCACTTCAACCACTGATACCCCACCACTGATCTCCCGTCTCGAGCGCGTCCTGGAATGCCTTGATCAGTGGTTTCGCGCGAATGGTCTAAAAGTGAACGCTGCCAAGTCGCAACTTCTTCTTTTGGGCGCACCTCAAAATTTGCGCAACATCCCCGACTTTTCTGTAAAATTCCGTGATCAAAATCTCGTCCCCTGTTCTCAAGCCAAAAACCTCGGTGTCATTTTTGACCGCACGCTGTCCTGGACGCCCCATGTTACCCAGCTCACCGGCCGTTGTTTCGGCACCCTCATTGGTTTGTCACATGTGAGGCACAGCCTACCGTCCGAGATTCTCACTACCCTCGTTACAGCCCTGGTCATCTCCCAGATCCGGTACTGTATTTCGGTTTATGGAAACTCCACCCAAGAAAACACCAACCGGGTACAAAAAATTATCAACTTCGCTGCTAAGATGATTTTCGGCCGCAAAAAAATTCGATCACGCCTCGGATCTGATAGAGGAACTGGGCTGGCTGAGGGCGGATGAGTTAGCCAGCTACCACACACTCACCACGCTCCATAAGATCCGTAGGCAGGGAGTCCCTGAAGAGCTGGCAGATTTGTTTCGAACGGTGGGTGAGCTGAGGGAGAGAGAGGTACCGCGTCGAGGCGATGACATCCATGTCACTCGGTGGCGCACCGAGATGGGCAGGCGCAGATTTCGGGTCAGGGCTCCCTTACTGCACAATGCATTGCCTCCGGAGATCAGAGAGCTACCTGTGTCGAGGTTCGGCCGAGCTTTGAAGCGCCATATTGTTGGCGGCAGGGAATGATTTATGCTATATGACCCATGTGTGTATACGGTTTTGTTTTTAACATCTCATTTTTCATATAGGCATGTATGCTAGTTTCACCTTTTAGCCTTTTATACCTGCATGCAGTTTTTAACTCTTGACTTTGAGCCGTAATAACCATGTCTTTATTGGATGGTTCAATAAACAGTCTGAGTCTGAGTCTGAGTCATACCAAATACGTTCCGGGAAAACGTAGCCATCTCACCTTGTTGGAATTTTTCTCAATATTTCGGTATAATTTTAGCTTTGACTTAGGTAAATTAAGGCTAATCTCTTTACCCGAATTACATTGAAGGGTTAAAAGGAAATTAGGACCAATCTGTTTTACATGAATTATATTAAGGGCATAGTCGAATTATTGAATTATTGAATTGCCGCAACTCGCATTTCCCGTGTACCGACCTAACAAGGGCTGAGACCTCTTCGACAACACCCAGCCGCGAGCTTGCGAACAACTGACCGCTGCCTTCCGGTTTGCAGGTTCAGAAGTTGCGCGTGGAGCGCTGGTTTGGTTACATGACCTTGTACGCCACCGCTCCTAGCTACAAGAAGCACAATGTCGGCTCTATGAAGGCCTAAATGGAGCTTGTATCGACCGAACGGCGCCGGGTGTGGGCAGCACGTGACATGCTGAATACCACGGAACGACACGCCGGGTGTGGGCAGCACGTGACATGCTGAACACCACGGAAACGACACGCCGGGTGTGGGCAGCACGTGACGTGCTGAACACCACGGAAACGACACGCCGGGTGTGGGCAGCACGTGACATGCTGAACACCACGGAAACGACACGCCGGGTGTGGGCAGCACGTGACATGCTGAACATCACGGAAACGACACGCCGGGTGTGGGCAGCACGTGACGTGCTGAACACCACGGAAACGACACGCCGGGTGTGGGCAGCACGTGACATGCTGAACACCACGGAAACGACACGCCGGGTGTGGGCAGCACGTGACATGCTGAACACCACGGAAACGACACGCCGGGTGTGGGCAGCACGTGACGTGCTGAACACCACGGAAACGACACGCCGGGTGTGGGCAGCACGTGACATGCTGAACACCACGGAAA
Source organism: Ashinkailepas kermadecensis (assembly GCA_034440615.1). NCBI lineage: Eukaryota > Metazoa > Arthropoda > Thecostraca > Neolepadidae > Ashinkailepas > Ashinkailepas kermadecensis. Next base: position 419,189 of record JAOTOM010004737.1, on the reverse strand, counting down.
CGACACGCCGGGTGTGGGCAGCACGTGACATGCTGAACACCACGGAAACGACACGCCGGGTGTGGGCAGCGCACGTGACATGCTGAACACCACGGAAACGACACGCCGGGTGTGGGCAGCACGTGACATGCTGAACACCACGGAAACGACACGCCGGGTGTGGGCAGCACGTGACATGCTGAACACCACGGAAACGACACGCCGGGTGTGGGCAGCACGTGACGTGCTGAACACCACGGAAACGACACGCCGGGTGTGGGCAGCACGTGACATGCTGAACACCACGGAAACGACCCGGTCAACGGAGCATTGCAAATCGATGTGCGGTGAGGAGCTGGTGTCTGCAACACAATTTTCCAGTGCCTAAGCATCCCGCGTGATTAATTTTTTCAGAGCACATCATTTACTGAAGGCGGTATGCACGGGCTGATGACTGACAATTGTCCAGTGTTATTTATTAGCGGCCATAATTCGGTCTTCACACATATATGCGGAAGCAAATCAAGTGCATATGTGATGCCATATGTATTCGTGGTCAGGTACTGCATGATTATCATAAGCATATATATATATATATATATATATATATATATATATATATATATATATATATATGTATATATATACATATGTAACGTTGACTCATTTAACGTGCGAAAGTTAGCCTAGTGATGATTCATGGTCGGTGGTTTATTTCTTATCAGGAACGACTGCGTAAGAGCACCGTGCGATAAATTGGTATATTGTGTTGTTGCAATACGATGATGACAAATAGTGGGTATCTATCTGGGATAAGAACAATGGCAGACGCACCATGCGGTCACATTTATTGCACATTTCTGAATACACACTGATTGCAGTGGCTTGTGATGTCTGATGTTACATAGTTACTTGTGCATTGCTTGTCAACTACACGAAACAAACAATGAAGCCAAACATTGGCATTGCATTTCTACATTTGCATTGCAGTGCATTTATATTTTACATGTTATAACAGATTGAACAAAAATGTAAAATTACAATAGCAAAAAGCCTAACCCAAACTCACCAAACCGAACCTATTGATTTTGGATTCCTTAAAACCGACCGATGTTGGGTCGCGTGGTATCATTACAGAACAGAGGTAATGCGCTTGCTCTGCCTTTCCAATGCTAAGTGGCATGATTTTAAATAGTTAATATCTCATTCACATATGATTTCCCAAAGAAATGGTACCGGAATAAGTTGTCAGGCAAACTTCAGCAAGCCCAGTCCATTCAATTGTTTTCCAATTGGCACTCATGGGCTTCTTGTATATAAATACCTGGATTAGGGTAGGTTATGTTACATTTTTATGTTTTCTTTGACATTCTTTTTATGCTATATGCCTAACTCCAAACACCTTTTTGGTGTTATTTTGTTTGCCGACTTAAAAGTAAGCATTTGCAGAGAAAGTAAGCATTTGAATGGTCACATCGTCTTAATCATGTTCATAAATGTTGCATTGGAGACAAAATCGAACAATTCCCATAACACCTCAAGGCACAAATTTGCTGAATTGCTTTGGAGGCATATTTCCTTTCTTTTCATCAAGGTGTAGAATTCGCACAGGGAAAAAAAAGATCTGGAGTTACGACAGCGGCCCTAACCACCGCTGTCGATGCCCTAAACCCGCACAACAGCGGCCTAACCATCACTGTCGACCCCTTAAACCCGCACAACAGCGGCCTAACCATCGCTGTCGACCCCTTAAACCCGCACAACAGCGGCCTAACCATCGCTGTCGACCCCTTAAACCCGCACAACAGCGGCCTAACCATCACTGTCGACCCCTTAAACCCGCACAACAGCGGCCTAACCATCGCTGTCGACCCCTTAAACCCGCACAACAGCGGCCTAACCATCGCTGTCGACCCCTTAAACCCGCACAACAGCGGCCTAACCATCGCTGTCGACCCCTTAAACCCGCACAACAGCGGCCTAACCATCGCTGTCGACGCCTTAAATCCAGAACACACATTATTCGACATCGGTACAGTGCAATAGCATTGCCACTGATGACGGTTATTTGGTACGTGAATGAAGCAATTTTCAGCATCATTTCCGGCTAACAATATTTCCCAATGCTACTATGAATCTAAATGTATAGGCTTACGAATGCTTGCCACAGAAACAAGCTAATCATACAAAGGTTTCCACTGGCTATTGCATATCTTTATGCTGAAACCTGCGATTGTGATACTGGGAGTCAAATATATACGCTTGAAAAATTGCCTTATTGTTTCTGTCAAATGATCTTAGAATACGAACATGAAGTGTTGCATGCAATGCGCGTCGTGGTAGCGATTCGTTATTTTGGAATAACCTACATGTTCATTCTTATTGCATTAATTACAACCATGATAATATAATAAACCAACCGATACATATAGAGAATGTTTGGCATGTAAATATGTTTTTTTGCTGTTCGATGCTATGCATCTCGAATGATGTTGAATCAGAAACATTTAATCGAATGCTACTCCTACATAAACGTTTGCAGTTCCCGCACTATCAACATCGTCTCTCTACAAGAAAAAAACTCCATTGCATCTGTAGGTTTAAAATTATATGTTGCGGAATATGATGTGACGATGCGTTCAACTAAACATGCTAATGTTTATTTGGTCTACACCGTTGATGAACATTCTCCAAGAAGCCCAGGAAAACAAAACGATAAAACAGATTCATTCGGTGAAAGGGCTAGAAGATCAACTTACAAATTAACGAATCCCATTATGTTTCGATCGAATTGCTGTCGTGGATGGGTTATGCTGCAAACCCTATCTAGCAGTGAGCGGAGCCCAGAGCGTCCTCCCCTGGCCGTCGATATCGCGCCATGAAATGGTACGTGCCACAGTGTTCAGCATTCATTAATCATACGGAAGTTCTGCTGCGCAGATTTACACATTTCATGCCTCCGTTGTTGTATTTCATGTTCGCCATTTCAGGGTGGCGCCGTATCGAGCGGGGAGCTGTTTCTTTTTTTATATCGATCGTTAGCGTCAGAAACGTCAACTTCAACTTCAACTAGGTCAGACTTGCGGTGCCTATGGACGATGGGTTCTTCGCAAGGTGGGGTCCTTCATAGTTTCATTTGAGGGAAGGATGTGAATACGTGCGATGACGAAAGGATAGCGAGGTGTATTGTGTGGCGCGTGCTGTGTTTTGTGTTGAAGGGGCTGGGATATGCTCCACGGACGAGAAAGAACAGCACAGGAAAAGCCAGGAATCGCTGCTCCGGGTGATCGATTGATCTACGTTGGCGCTCAAGAATATTTAGATGACGTCAGGAAATCACGAGCTGACGTCGTGAAGCAATGACACGACGTTGTGAAATAATGATGTCACGTAGTGAGATGATTAGGTGACGTCGTGAAACCATAATGCACTGAGAAGAACATGGCAGTGGCGATGACGTCTTTGCTCCCGTATTTAAGCAATGCTTTTGTCTCGGTATTCAGGGGGTGTTATTTATCGTTCCGCTGATAAACTACAGCTTGATGACGGGTAGCTTGATGCATGTCCAAGGATGCCCTATAAATCCAGCCCATCAGTTGGGGAGTGCAGCTATGCTACGCATGTCAGCCGATTGCAATATTAGTCTGATATATTGCATGGGAAACTGACTTACCCCGCAGTGGGTGGTTAGTCTGAATCTTCCAAGAGCTTTCTTCAGGGTTCATTTTTTAACATTTAACATTTAACAAAGCACAGTAAATACTTAAACTGACTTCCGATCCGATCCGATGGTAATATCTCGGGCACGCAGAGCGAAATTTGACACAAAGAAGCCTACCGCTCTGATATATTTAGAGAAGAAATGCATACCACTGCGATACGTGTCTCTAAATAGTGCTCTAAGTATCGCGTTAGAGGTGAAATCAGGCGACGTGGCGTTATGAACCCAATGCCCTCACTGCACAAAGTGGGTTAACCTGCTGCACTGCTAGCGTCAGGAGCGATTCCTACCCTATTCAGACTAGCTCTTGCATTGATGAGTATACCGCCATCGCTTGGCAGATCGAGCAATCTCTTCGCCAAACCTTGGAGACCAAAACCGTTCCGCTTAGGCCGTCCGAAGGGAATTTTCTCGTCTGGAATTCGCCCTCCGGCGACTAGTACAGCAGTCAAAAGAATCTCTAATGCCATTTTATTTCTTATTCGAAATCCGTCAAATTCATGGTCGAAGAGATGAAGTCTCGCACACTTGCTCACGAACGTGGATGCAAATATCCATTCTTTTTTATATCGACGATTCTCATATCAGCGCAAAGGATACTTGAAAGGCAATGAACAGGAACATAATTGGCCTCTTATCGCTAAAGTGTGCAAACAACCATCCACCTAAGCACAGGAAGCAATAAGCACACGCAGCAATGGTTTTGATTGATTATTCGGCCTGGACACTTACCCGCCTTCTCGGATAGATTCCAGGTGCCTTTTTTCTGGGGGGGGGGGGCCCAATGAAATGAGCTGCTGCTTCGTGGGAGACAGACTTGAGCTTGCTTCCTACCTCTAGTCGACAGGTTCTTGAGGTATGAAAGAGGAGGTAAGGCGACATGTCCTCGAGTTGTGCTTGACTGTTTGCCACGGGCAGGTTCGTGAGTGATATTTGTGGTTGTATGAGCATCTCGGTAAATATTCAACTGAATTATTGCATCCGAGCTGACCAGCAAGTAAAATTGGACCGTGAAAGCAGAACCCAGTGCGCCATAAAAGGACCCGGTTAATTCAATACAGACACCATACGGGGACTGAAAGATACCATAAAATACTCATATGTAATGAATTTTATATACTGGGTTCTGGAGAAACTATTGACCCATTGTGCTACCATGACCAATGTCTTCGGCGTCACATATGGGATGGCTGAAACTGAATCCACTGCCGTATACACCTGTGACTAGCATAAATTTATGAGCGTGATTTCAGAGTTCAGACATACAAGATCAAAGGCCCAACGAGAACTAGTGGGCCCATCCTGAAGAAAAGATAATATGTTGAGGATATCATATTTACTACCTAAGTGAATATCCCATTCCCTAAGCCGATTCCTTAACTGAACAACATTATTCAGATTGACATCATTCGTAACCCTTTAGCTACCTAAAACATCTAAATCATATCACATCTTAATTTCCTGTAACTTGGGTGAGTTCGTGTATAATGCCATAAGCCTGCCACTATATTTTAAATTGCCTAGTCCACTGATAATTCGGGTAGCTTTGCCATGCACTCTTTATAGTATATATGTCTCTTTCTAAGGAATGACCCATGTCTGTACACAGCATTCCAAGTTGGGCCCCATAGGCAAAGTTCAGTCATGGTTCACACTCACATTGGTTCCGGAAACGTGTAAGTATTTGGAAATAATTCACACGAATTGGCGGTCTTTCTCGAGAGTCTCATCACATTTCAAACATAATTGCCCGTTCGTCCACTCTGAATCGTCAGCAGTTTGTGACAAAAGTGTCGTTTCTGAAAGTCACGACGCGCTTGCCGCGAGCGGGAGGCAGCTGCCGGGAGCACGAGGCAGGCACCCGGAAAGGACGGACGGCCGAGTTTTGCGGGAGAACGCCTCCTCGTCAATCTCATCGATCTTTCTCGCACCAATGTGTTTTCACTTTTCCGGCATCAGCTGGACGGACGGGGCGCGCGCCGGGGGCCGCTGTGAATGCAGCCGTGTTGCCCGTAATGGCCTGATGACGTGGCGGGAGCTCGCTGGCGCTCGCCTGGCGTGCGCGGCGCCAGCACGTGTGTGTATATCGGCCAGGACGCCCGGCCGGCCGGCCGACCCTGTAACGCTCCAACCCAGGTTATGTGGACGCGATGTGATCAGCGTAATACTTGTATTGCAAAGTGTTTGCTACGGTCACATACATTTGATCCGTGCAAGTTTTTCTATATTTTAGTGCAGAACATGCAAATCAGTAAGGAAATAGCACTGGGTAATATCCGAATGCGCAGAATTACGGGACAAGCAAAAATGCAAATATACATCAATATATGTATATGTCATGCATGTGTATGTATGTAATATGAATGCATATATTTACATCCATGACGTGGAGAGAGCTGACTATGTTTCCAGTGAGTTTCGCGAACCGTTGGCGTGTCTTCTTTGCAGAGCCTACGTCTATTCAATTAAAACATCTATCAGATTTCAGGCATGATTCTTGCATTTTCTGCCCGGCAATCTCATGAATCGATAAACTTGATGAGGTTAGCTATCACGCTGCTGCTTGCACTCGTTCTACTGAGTTCTTCCGGAGTGGGCGATATGCTGCTGTCAAATGTATCTAAATTTTCCAAGTTTACCACATTTTCCCCCGATGGCATTCGAAGAGTATGCTCGAAAGGTGCAATGTAAGCAGTGTTGGATTTTCACTTCTCGTTCTTGGATTCGGAGTGTATAATCCTTGAGTTCATGCAATTACGGAGTGCATAATATCTGGTAACCATGGGGTGAATACAAATTACTGAGACAAAGAAACAAAGTCTTGTTTTTGCATTCAAGAAGCATACATTACAGGTGTTTCATCCCACACAGCCTAAGTATGCCTCCTGATGCTGGATCACATAAAAACAGTATTCACTGAGAAAACAAACTTCACATAGCAGTCCTCTGTGTTGTGGTGCTGGAAAAGTGTTAAATATACTGTCATTGGCAAGAAGTGATGCATTTCATGAATTGATTTTCCATGCAAGTTTGAATATATATTTCATTTCAGGTATGTATGTATATTACTATGATGAAATATATTATTCAAGCTTAGGGTATCCAAAGACATGTCTTACACAGTTTACCTCCATGAAGCAAACAAACGGTTTAGGCTTGGTTATGTTATGATAAGTTGGGCTCTACTCTTAAGTTGGACAAGTTTTCATATCCAATGCTTTTTTCTATTTCAAGAATTTGTTTTTCAACAATGAACCAGGCAAGGTTAGGTTATGTCAGGTTATGTTCCTTAATTTGCATTTTTAAAGAAAAATACTGGTTGAAATTTTTCCCTCCTTCAAGAGAATTGTTCTTTTTGCATTGCAGGTTAGGCTAGGTTAGGGTAGACTATGCCAGGTTTTTTTTATTTTGCGAATTAATTATTACACTATATTACCGAACACAAAGCCCATTTATTGGTGTTGTTTTGCCTGCCAACTGGAAAGTATGTATTTACAATGGAGGTGAGCGGTCACACCATGTAAACCACATTTATAAACATGGCATTGGAAAAAGGAATTTCAATAACCCAAAATTACCCTAAACTGCAAATTTACAACTAGAAACAGTGACGATGGACAAGAATTATGCCTTTCACATCAGGAACCACCAAACCTCAATATTCCTTATGGAAAATGATTGGTCCTGAACCCTGTGCTGATGAAGAATGCCCATGGCATGGTTGGATTTAAAAAAACAATGTATCAAGACTGACAAAAATGTTTCCAATAGGAAATTTGAATCCATTCATTCCATGCACCACCATAGGCATTATGTTAAATTTGGAAATCATTATGTCGCATTGGCAACAACAAAAGTGTACAAATTTACACCTGTGATTAGCATGCTCCAACTGTTACCCATCGAAAGAAAGCATTAATAGCAATTAACCATATTCGCCGCAATAGCACCGGCAGAAAAAAAAACAATTCCTACAAGGGGTATGCCAGAAAATAGGAGTCACAGAAGATAATAAAGCAGCACCTACCAGTTACTATTCCCACAGCACCTACTCTTTTCTCCAGACACACCTGAGGAGAACGAAAACAGAAAAATAACAATGGCTTCCTCCCCGGCTTCGGTACCTTGACTGTTGCCTTGGCTGACTCGATAGGCCTTGGGTTGGCCTTAGCCTTCATCAGGGCTGGCAGCGACTTGTGTTACATTGTCACAAAAACAATGCAATCGAGACAAGCTGCTCTTTTATCTTTGGCAACAAAGATTCCATCACATTGGCTGAGTTCAAACCACTAAGCCAATCAGCAGCCTCCGTACGGTCAGCCGGAGTTGACGAAATCCCAGTAAGCGGCTCATAACCACCCCTCATTTTGCAGTGTATAAGAACATGACGGCTAAATTTCCATTTTCCCGGAGTGGGAGAAATTAGCTGTCGGAGTGGCATAAACACTATTACTGCCACCAGTTTGTGGTGTACTGAAGCAATGTAGGTCATGAAATGGAAGAACACTGAAATTTCTGGTTATATCGTGGTCCATTTGACAGTAAAATGTAACCAGGTTTGAAGAACGTTTTGGTACCATTCAGGTCATTTTCTTGCGTAAAATACATCGGATATCTTTTTTGTTCTATTGCTCTGGACTGGTCCAAGATGCAAAACGATCAGTTTTGTTCATGTCAAGTTATGTAGAACATCTCAATCTTCAAGGAAACAAAAAGGAATGCATTATTTATAGCCTTTCTTGGCCGTAGTTTAAAAAGCTCCGACCGGACTGGCAGCTGGAGAGCCGCGAATCCATCGAATCCAAGAAGCGCCGTTCGGGTCGGACCAGTCTGGGAATGGTGGTTTCCCTTCATTAGGCGAGCCGAGAATAGAGGTTTCTTTCATTTGGCGAGGAATTTTTATTGTATGCACGGAGTTGCCCACTGGATGGAAAGAGACGAAAGAGGCTCGTTGTAGGCATCGCCAACCTTGGTAGGAACGACCTACGTGGATATAGTCGGATAATTCAAGGACCAGGTAGTGAAACTACTAGTTGATCTCGTGTAGTATCGGCCGACGTAGGGGCTGAGGCCCAATTGAGGTTTCTTGAAATTTAATTATTCTTGTTGGTGTAAACTTCAGTATCAAAGCAGAAATACAGCTACCTAGCTAGAATGATGTATGCACAACCAGCTTAATGTTGAGAAGTATGGGCAGCCATAGCAAAATTGTGATTCCTTATATTTCGCAGTGGTGCACATTTGTATTCCTCTGTTGGTGCCCATGCATGCAGTGGCACAGCCTAGGACAGGGTTGTTTTATATACTGGGGGGGGGCAAGTGGACCCTCAATGTTTGGTTTGCTTCTCAAATGAGAATTTTTAACATGGGACCCTATGGAGTGTGCCCCCAATCTATTTCACCCTACCCATTGCCTTTCATGTATTTCCCCCATCCCAAAAATTTCCATAAATCAACATCCATGACCTAGAAATAGTATTTTCATAAGTGTGTTCTTAATGTGTTGGATTTGGATGGAAGGAACTTTCAGGTTGTTTTGTTTTGTTTTGGAAATAAGCTTACATTTTTGTAAGACAGTATATTTTCAGGAATAAGGGATTGGTCCCCTTCAGTGCACCCATACAGTAACTCACAAGCATTGTTGTGCTCTAACGAAATGTTTCAGGACATTTTGAAGTGCACCCTACCTCATACCCCAATCAATTCCATTATTTGTTTTTTTTTGTCCCTGCAGCTTCTTGAACATTCCTATGCCATGACAAATCATAACATATGTCCACAAATATTTTGGGGATGTGATTGCTTTTGGGATTTGCAAGCTGTGTAGCGTTCTCTAGTTTTGTCTAGCCTTGCATTCTTCCGAACACTACTGGGTCCAGTATTATCACAAATCAAAATAATGTACACATGAAGGCATCACTGTTTTTAATTCACATGCTTCAGACAATTACATACCTCCTGCACCATTTCATGGAACAAATACATTGGTATTAATGTTGTATGCAGATTGCAGAGTGATCCTTAGTTAGTTATTAGGGCTTTAGGGCGCATCGACTACATCGGTCATGTAGCGCCCAGCAGAGTGATCCTTAAGCATTTGCTGTCATCTGTTGCACATGCTAGCAAGCTGGCACTTGTCTAGTCTTGCTTGCATCCAATTTTCTGTTCCACTTCTGCATCCTCTTGGAATATTGCTGCAGCTCTCATGGTCACCTGAAATAACAAGTGTGCATTATTCTCAATGATGTTGCCAAGTTGCTGTGGCAAGGACATAACATGGCTAGTCGAGATGAAGAGCACCAAAACTAGAAGGGTTTTTCATTATCAGCCATTGATTACCATATGTTACAGGTCCTTGGAGCATGCTGCATCCTCTGCTTCATCACAATCCAATAATACTATTTGATTATGACAGCTGGTTGAGATTGCTGTTTAAGCAATGCTCTTCATGATATATCATGTAATGTAAGGAGTATATTTTTTTTTGGGAGTGTATAATTCTTTGGATGACAAAAGTTCCAAAAAAGGACCATATTTCCAACACTGAATGTAAGTGACATTAGTTGGCAATGGTGGCGCTGCACAGTACATTATTGTAAGTAGGGACGAGACCCGACTTCGTCTACTCTAGTACGCATGCAAATAAAACGATTCGGATGAGCCGTTAGACATGACCACCACGATTGTGAAGCCGCTTTAAATATCCGCTTTCGTGATGCTTTGCAAGGTAGGCTTAGCGAGACACGCTGAGCGCAACACACTCAGGACAGATGTGGCCAATGTCGGAGTGGCGGCATCAGGGGAAGGCGATCTGATGCTCTGGTGCTCGATAACATCCGCTTGTCCCGGACAAGGCGGGCCTGAGCCGCACCTGGCATCATCTGGCAGCACCTATTGGTACATGTCGAGGGGCATCTCTTCCGCTGTGATGTCAGGCCCGGCTCTGAAGGTCGCCGGATCTGGAGTTGTTTGGTTGGATGATACCACCGTTCTTCTAATTAGCTTGCAAATGCAGACGTGCCCCGGGAAGCAGAAGAAATGCTCCAAACCTGTGGGAACTAACTGGGATTAAAAAGCCTACAGCCATCATTCGTCACCCTGCTACATCTCCCTTCGGGCAGGTTCCCGTCCGATGTCGCCGGGCACCGTACTCCGCTGAACACGGCGCATGGGCCGGGACCCGACCGCGGGCACGACAGCACCAACTCGTGCCAGCCGCCGGCCGGGTGGGTGGCGCAGGCGACCGCCGGCCGGCTCGCACGCCCCGTTCTAGATTTGAGAAGCTCTGAGTGCCGGTGCGGCCGCGCGGCGTGTGACATTTGTCCACCGTCACCCGTCACACGGGGCCGGCCCGCCGGCTGACTGACGGCTATGCTCGACTTCACCACTGTCGGCGGGTGACCGATGACATTAGTCGCGGCCATGGGTGTGGCCGCCACCAATGTCTCGCCTTCGCTGTGGCTGAACGCGGCCACGCCGCCCGGTGGCCGACCGACACTTGGCGTGTGGTCCGTCCCAGAGCACACAACAATTTGCACTATGCACCTAGCCACGAGGGGACGAGTGGTCTAGGGGTAAGATGCTCGTCTCACAATCGAAAGATTGTGGGTTCGAGTCTCACCTGTCGCTACTCTTCGCCCGCGACCAATCGGCGTGAGAGATTGGCGACGCTATATGACTGAACGGTCGACGTGTCGTAAAACCAATAACCAACCAACCGTCCCAGAGCTCGGGCCGCGAGGCAGGCATGGAAGCACTGATGGTGAAGGTGGAATCTCCCAGTTGTTGGATTGCATTAAGTGAATAAGCACGCCACCATCTTTTGTAAACACTGCCAGCAGTTCAGAATAGTCATTTTCAGCGGTCACTTTCTGTGTTCATGTCATCAGCTGCGCAAGACGATGTACTATTTTAAATATGAAGTATAGATTCAATTCGGGTTGCAATTTATCATGTAGTAAATTCACCACAGGTGTAATATTTTGCTACTTCTGGACTATTTTGCCGGTCGCTATAGCTATTCTAAGAAGCATCCATTTCTTAGGCATCTCCATCATATATATCCAATGTGTCTTATACAATAAAATACATACACCAAAGTGCGTGGTCATTCAGCAAGTAGGTATATGCCTGCAAAATAGGCAAGATGGGCATAATGGCGAAAGCCATAGATAGTACAAAACAAAGTATTTCATCACACATCTAGCCCAAAACAGGCAGGAAAAGATTATTCCACAATTCCTTTCATGATTAATCCAATACTTGCAGTCATCTCCTTATTTTCATACCATAATTATAAAGTGTTTCCTCCTCAAAAACGGAGAGAATATCCGACTTAATTTTTTCAAGGCATTTCGGGCTATTGCTTTGAACTTGGTTGCTGCTGCTATGACTTAGTTGCCGCTGAACATAGCTGCTGCTATGACTTGGTTGCTCTGCGAAGAAAGCAGCCTGCAATCGAATTTTACGTAAGCAATATCCAATTTCCTCGCAAGATGTTAACTCAATTGTGACAAACGACAAATATGTCCATTAATGTCGTAAATCAATGTACCAAACGAGGAAGGATCTATCTGTAATCTACCAAGATGGTCTACTCTACCAAGATAGTAGAACTCAGGAATGCAAAAGATGGGAGAAATTGCAAGCTTCATTTTTCAAGGAGAATCTGCTGCGATGCTACCATTGACCTCTGGCGACAGTGATTCAGTTACAGGTAACTAATAGGTCTATTAGCGAACTCCGGTAGACGACTTACTCACTGAGCGCGTATATTTCAGTGCAATATGATGGCTATGAACCATGAAATGGATAGAGTTGTGGCTTTCAGATAGACGGCAGAGAGTGATGCTAAATGGTACAAAGTCATCATGGCAAAATCTTCTTAGTGGAGTCCCCCAGGGGTCGGTACTGGGGCCACTATTGTTCATTATATATGTGAATAGCATTGAATGTGGCCTAAGCAGTAAGGTTTTGAAATTTGCGGATGATTTGAAGATCTTTAGGGCAATAACAGGGCAAAATGAGCAGGTTTTGCTGCAGAAAGACTTAGACGAGCTAGTGAAGTGGTCCGAAAAATGGCAAATGAAGTTTAATTTTGATAAGTGCAAAGTCATGCATGTAGGTAGGCAGCATATGAAGGCTCCATACTTGATGGGTGGCCAAGTACTATCTGTGACTCAGCAGGAGAAGGACTTAGGTGTTATTTTGAACACAAAATTGGGGGCATCAGAACAGACCAAAGAAGCCAGGAAGAAGGCACTAAGAATGCTTGGGGCAATACAGAGGAATGTGTCATACAAAAGTGAGGAGGTCATCAGGAAGCTTTACTGTGCATATGTCAGGCCACATTTGGAATACTGTGTCCAAGCTTGGTCCCCTAGTTATGAGAAAGATTGTTGGCTTTTAGAGAGAGTACAAAAGAGGGCAACAAAAATGGTTAATGGTATAGGCAATCTGGAATATGAGGAAAGACTGAAGAAATTGAACATGTTTTCACTTAGATATAGAAGGCTGAGAGGAGATCTCATCGAGGTTTTTAAATTTGTTCATGGTCAGGAACGGGGATATCTCAGGGAAATGTTTGAATTTAACAGAAATGATGCAATTAGAGGTCATCAATTCAAAATTAAAATTAATCACAGCAGGACAAGGTTAAGACAGTCTTTCTTAACCAACAGGGTAGTAGAACACTGGAACCAGCTGCCAGGAACCATTGTCAGTAGCAACACACTGAACATCTTTAAAAACGGCATAGACAATCATTATAAGAATAGGGGGATTGTTTTTCTGTATTCCAGGGAAGGTTGATCGACAGGGAGGAGTGGGAGTTGGGAGGAGTTTGTAATTGTTGACTGTGTTATGAAATAGCAAGTGAGTCTCTTATTAAGTCTAAATGCTTTATAACTTTATATAGGGTGTACCTAGCAGTGGATTCAGCACCTTCCTTCGGGATGTGATACTGATGAGATTGTCTATGGTAGCACAATGTGTATGATGGGAGGAGTTTGTAATTGTTGAGTGTATTATGCAATAGCACGTGAGTCCCTTATTAAGTCTGAACGCTTTTTGAATTTCTGTGGGATGTGCCTAGCAGTGGATTCGGCACCTTCCTTCGGGATGTGATGCTGATGAGGTTGTCTATGGTGGCACGATGGGTGTGATGGGAGGAGCTTGTGATTATTGAGGGTGTCAGGCGGTAGCAAGTGAGTGGTGTTAGATGGGCTGGGATATATAGCTTCCTAGGAACTTGGGATAAGGGATTGATTGGGGTGGGAGTATGTACATTCTAGTACCTTTTCTAGATAGGCTTAACCCAGATGGGCCCCTGTGGCTCTTATTAAGCCTTAATACTTTATGACTTTATGACTTTATGAAGTGACTGGGTGTCCCTGCGCTGTGTTGACGCGGGTGGCGCTTGTATACTTTTATACGAAGAGTGCGTACCCTCCAATGGTTCGTTGTGCTCCCCCGGAATGTCAAATTGCACTTACCTAACGGTACTTTGAACGGACAAGTTCAGAGGGTACCTTCCATTCCCGCTTAAATTATTTGTTCTTGGAGTAGTGGAGCAGCTCAAGCAAGATATTAAAATGCCTTGATTCAGTTTCAAGCTCTCTTGCATGAATTTAATGTACCGATCCAATCATTCTGGTGGAGCGACACAACTGTGTGCTGACCGTTTGCGATTGAAACACTAAGACTTGAACACTTGACATTGACTTGACAAACACTTGAAACACTAAGACTGATTCAACCACGCCAGACGTGTTGTTCAGACAATTTAGCTCCCAATTACGGTGCTATTTTAATGCCAGCCATGTACCATGTAGATCGCACCTGGTTTATAATCTGCTCATAATGCCTCAAAAGGTCCATAGGTGGACGCAGTGAAAAGAAAATGGCCCAAATATTGAACATAGCGCCTCTTCCCGCCGTCACGAACCGCCAGAGGATCTGCTACCGATGCGGAAATGACTGTAAGTAAAAGTACTTGTCCAATGGCAGAATCTGGCACTGGTATTGGCAAGTTCGACGCATAGCCACGAACATGCGCTTTGCCAAGCATTGGATTTGGTCACACTTGATCCTGCAGTGACGATACTCTTCGCTATTACATTCGCTATTACTTTGGTTTGTCGCTACATTCGCTATTACTTTGGTTTGTCAAATGTGGTCTCCACGTAGAAGATAGATTGAGTGTAGAGTGTGAGCGTAGTCTATTGAGTAAAAGTGAGTGACACAGACTTTGACGACAGTAATTATGCCAAGTGTGCACCAACAATTGACCGGTATTGCCACTGACCGATAAAATTATAACTTCAGTATCAGGTTGTTTCATCGATCATAGCTGCAATGTATAGCGTACCTGTGTTAAAGTAGTGTGCAAGTTCCACTATCCACTCTATTTTCACTCCCTGGCACACGTATTTCTTAAAACTGTTATGGTGTCAAGTACAGTGTCTGAAAACGAAGTCAGCAACCACCTATCGCTCATACCCCATACCCCCCCCCCACACACACACCACCACCACCCGGTTCGAAGTAACGCTGCAATTATATCAATGCGTTGCCTGACGTTGACAAAAGCAGGCAGAATGCGCTGTGCTGATTCTGCAGAGGTCCTTATACAAGAGTAGCTTTAAATTGCACAGATTGCACATTAAGCTATAACCTCAAGTGGAGGCGCCTCGTGACGGGACACTTCAGCTGCAATTCTCACAGGCAGCCGTGAATTTGTCGCGCTGCCAGTGTGTGAGCCGCCTCTATGGCTGCCCCCGGCCGCCACGGCACGGGCGGCATTGTTCTGCCGGCCGGGCCCCGTATTGAGGATGGCAGCTGCCCCTGCCACGTCGACTGACGGTGGTAGCACATTTTTCCATGTCCCTACCATGACAGACCTGCATTGGCGATGGGCCTGTTGGCGCCAGATGACAAATTAACGCGGGAGTGGAGGGGTCGGCGCGGCCAGTTTTCTGCCTAATTTCATCGCTTCGTTTGTAAAGTGGAAATCGGCCGACGGAATTTGTACAAGCCTTTTTATCAATCGACGCTTTGTGCGCACACCAGTTGGCAATCGAGGCGTGAGAGCGGCGGCGCACCGAGAGAATGGTCCGGCGCGCAGGAGCTCGGTGTGGTCATCAATCCCGGGGAATTGGAGATTGACTCCGCATGTGGGCCCGCTCGTCCACAAAAGGTGGCGTCGGAGGATGACTGATGAGTCGACTCACCGGTCGAGGTGAGCCCGGTCTGCGTCGGTCGCCCTCGCAGCTGACTGAACGAGTTGACTGACACAGCTGACCCCAGCTGGCCTGACTCGTGTTTTGTTTATGCGTGTCATTAATGTGAAAGCAATAACACCACATGTAGAAAGGCGGCGGGTATCCCTGACGAAAATATTACGATACGTACACGGTTGGCCGATCGCATCGCCTTCTCTACGAACTGCAAAGAGTGTAGTGATATTTTCTCGGCTTCGTGCTGGTTTAACGGGAAAAAATAATAAGGAAGCATGTAGTGGTAGCAGCAACTGTCCGGTATGTCGGTAAAGTGAACGACATCTAATGCCCTTTCTCAATGAATGTGAGGCAATGATGGGTGACAGAAAAGCACCTAAGGTCCGATCCCTATCCGGGCCGGTCAAGTTTGCTACGGATGTAATCCGTACCTAACCCGGCCCAGTCACTACATATAAGATATCCATAGCAATTTCGTGATTCCATGACAACTTGTATCTGGTCTTGCAAGCTTCTATCTCTGGCCTCAAAAGACTTAGTGATCCTTGCCGATCATGTACTAATATGAGTGTTGGGGGCATTTCCCTCTTCATTCCCAAAACATAGAAATTATAATAATGTCAACAAAAACAGTCCACATAGGTGAGAGGTGGGTAGACATAGGTCCCTCCTAATACCCAATACCTACATAATAACTATATATTGCGAATAATATAAGAACATATATTATAAGCAGCAAACCAGTTAGGAAATACTCTGATGAAAGTAGTTTTATCTAACTGAGCCTAACTCAGGTACGCCTACTTGCCCCCTACCCTACTGAGAACACTTATCACGCAGTTATGGATTCTTCATCAACATGTTATGATGCCTGTTCAGACATCATCGAAGTGGATGTAACCTCCAGTCTAGGTGCAGAAATATCCCATCATAACTTTGGACGATACTGCAAAATAATCAGCTACATTAGCTGATCAAAAGCCTAATTATTCTTAACCTAACCAACCATACCTACCTCTGCCCTGCTAGTGGAACTTCCCATACCGATTTGTGTCTTCAGAACTGAGAGGGATTGTTTGTAGTTAACGACTGGCGGTGAAGTCTGCTTTGACACTGCCGTTTGCTTATATATTACCCTCTCCTACACTGTAAAAAATGATTAGCCCTTTTGCTGCTAATTGCATGCTAAGTGACTGCTTCAAACAACGCTTTTCCCTTAGGATGCTAGTAACAAGCATAAGGATGCTAGCAACAAGTACCATATGTGCTATTCGGCTGGAGGCGGCTAATTCTAGCCTGCAGGTGCTAGACGGCAAGAATGAGGATGCTTGATATTAGCAGCCATGAGTGTTGTGCCAAGCAGTCCAGAATAATGCAACTGCTTATATCTAGCACTAGTCGGTTTTACAGCAGCAATTTGCTCTCCCGTCTAGTCGCTTTTCATCCTTCCAAGTCATTCCTTGCTTCACCTAAACATTCCAGACATGAACTAAAAAAGTACATCGAAGAACATTTATCATTAACAAGAATTGATTTCACTCAATTTTCTCAGCCTTTTCATTGACAAAACTTGTTTCTTGGTGGTGAGAATAAAACGATTTTATACTGATTGGTTTAGTATAATTTTCCTTAAACCATTTTATATTCCGAAACCTATATCCCAGTACGCGGCAGGCAACAAATCAGTCGGTGCACGAGCGTCCTACTCGTGGGGTGTATTGTGAATATTTATTAGTTGTGCGGCGTGAGCATGTCGGCAGTATCAGGTATGGATTTATAAACTTGGTTGACATCGATTAAGTGTAATGTTGTTATCATTTTATCTACCGTTGCTCAGGAAGTTGGCTTATAACCGCATCCTTCGCTAATTTAACCACAGCGCCAATCTGTCATCTGGCAGTCATCCGTCGTCTGCCAGATACCGTAGAGCTGAGTGCAGTCTCGACGTAAATTAGAAAGCGTATTGCAATTTGCTGATATTCGTAAGTTTAATTCTACTTATTTCAGCAGCGTTAATACTAAAAACTATTTCGTTATTCAAACTTATGTGAGAATTAGATTTGGTGGTCGCTTTTAATTTATGCAGATCACTATGCCGGGACTTCTCCCTCTATCTTGTTCCTGAGACCACGTGACCTGGGAGCAAATTTCCTCTGTAAAACCGACTACTGTTACGGTCCGTGTTTTTTGGCGGGAGTTTGAGCACTCTATGGCTGCTTACAGTTAGCAGCCGGGTAGTTAATATAAGCAGCGTAGAAAAATGGCGGGAATATTAGCACCTTAACGCTGCTTAACGAAAAAACTGCGTGAACATTCGGCCATTTTGGTTTGAGATTCGATGCCGTGCGGATCGGTTCAATCGTGCGGCAATTCTGGGATCAAGAGAACCTCTGGATCCAGAATCACATGCCTGACATAGTCTGCACAAGGTGGGTGTGTCTTCACAGCAAATGTTTTTCCACATCCCTGGTATCAATATGATTGTCAGCATCTTGCCAACCTCGCTGCATACACCCCTGAAATTACGGGCGCTGGATGACTTTCGCAGTTGATCCAACCTCAAGCTACAATCACTAACATACCTGAGCTTGACAACACATAGTACCTGGCATGCTTAGCAAGGCATATGCGTTATTGCCATGGGACGAACAAGCTGAAATGTAATTTTTTGCATCATTATTCATCTATGGACCCTGATAAGCTGAGTGGGCTTTGCCAGTTGCAGCCTATTCTGTGGGCTCCCAAAAAAATCATTTCTCAGACAATGGCTTTTGGGTGGTTTATTGTGCTGCTCAGAATTTATTAGCTGAAACAAGCTAGCCTGGATTATCCTGGATATAGCAGAGGCTGGATTATCACCACCAATTGTTGCTACCAGATAATTTTATAGGCTTAACCGAGATGGGCCACTGGGGCTCTTTTTATGTTTTAACACGTTATGACTGTGTATCATTATTATGGATTGTATTTGTTCATAATTATGTAGCCATGGAGCCAGTGGATCTGCTCTTTACGTCACCATTTGTTCATGACTGGCACTGTGCCATGTAAGAACTGAACTGTGATAAATGTGGAGCTTGCATAAAACAATAAAATAAATTGTCTGGGTTAGGTTTCGCTGGTTTATTTGGTATTATTGTCATTTAAGGTGTCCATGATAAAACTCTTACACACATTTTCGCTACTATCAAGGAGTCCAATTTCGGTTTTAGCACCCAATGGGTGCTAAATATGCTAGCACCATAGGCGAACCGTACCCAGGAGGTGCTGGTTTTTGGCGTGAGAAAAAACTAGCACCCTGGGGGTGCTAAAGCGCACGCACCCCATGGGTGCTCATTTCAAGTACCATGCTACTAAATATAGCCGAATAAAGAGGTGCTAGATATAAGCACCATGCTTATATTTAGCACTTGAAATTTTGCGATGCGATGCCAACTACAAAAAGATGCTTAATTCAAGCAGCCCTGTGGAGCTGGAATTTGACATTTGAAATAGCACCAAAGGGGTGCTAATCTTTTTTTACAGTGTACCAATCTCCCTGCTACTTGACATACCCAAGTGATTAAACAGCTTGAGCACATCAGTTAGTGAATGCCAGACAAAATACAGTTCATACTTTGCAAGCAATATTTGGTATGCAAGCTATCCTTCGGGCAATTCTGATCATCGAACATTAATGTTAGATATGAACAATGTCAAAAGCCCACAACCTGGCAGGCAGGCGCGTCATCAAGCTCACCGGAACTGTCGTCAAATCAAATGGTTGTCTTTCCACTGACCACACTACAACGAAATGAAGCACAAGTTAATCAACACGCACACACACACACACACACACCATGTGGCAAACAAAACACGCAAGAAATGCGCGCTTAGAAGGTATATAGCTAAGCACTTATGTCAGGTTGCTTTCAGACAAACATTTTAAATACGATATGATACACGATAGAGCGCTGATAATTAAAGGTGCGTAGAAGCACATCGAGGATCTGTCATAATAAGTTTAATGTTTTTGTTAGGTTGTGATAGCTTTCTATGAATTAAATCATGCTATCAAATCGAATATTTTAATTCCAATTGTTTTACAATTCCTCAGTAGGCTTGCTGATCATCCTAGCCCGGATGCATTTTGCACGTTTTGATGTGCACGATACTTTGGATACGTAGAATGTAGACGCAATGTAACCTCGGGCATGAACTTGCATGTGATACTGATTTGATTTAGCACTATCCGAACACTTTAGCCGAATTTAAGGCGGATGTTTACTCCCAGGTCTCGCAGGCCTAGTAGCAACATAGAGCCAGCAGATATGGCATAATGATGAGCATAAATTAGCAGCGATAATAAATTTGAATTCTGACGACATAATGTATGGCAAAATATGTTTTCTTAGCGATGCTACTTAAATCAGAAGAATTAATCGCACAAACCCAAGCAACTACCCATCAGGCTTTCTGGTTTCTGTGGAGAATCCACTCACCATTCCCAGCTGGAAGTGTGGTGTGACCTACAGAGGAGCAAATTGTAGCTGCAAACGCGGCTCTTGTCACTCAAGTAAAAAAGCTGCCTCTTGTTACGATGTTGGTGCCAATTATGTATGGCTTGCGTTATATGGGAGATTATGCCATCTGCTCCCCAATATTAAAAATTTATGAGCGATTGCATGCCTTTGAAAATTAATTCAGCTTAATTTACAATAGTTGCAACAGGACTTGCTTCACTATTTCTGGGACAAACCCTCAGCTAGGTTTGTAGGTAGAGTGGTTAGTTGAGTATGTACGTAGGACCTACCCACACTACCTTTCAGCTGGACACTGTTCAAACATGCAGGCGAGCATAACCTTACTCTTAGACTTTTGCTGCAATCGTGAATGTTTTACTGAGCAGGGTAATCCATTTTATTAATCATGTACCTACTACATGCGTGACTACCTACCTAGGCATAGAGTACAATGTGCAGAGATAATGTAGACAACGCCATATACCGAGTATATTTTGCGCGGTGTGGATCACATAATAAAGCTGAATGCCTGATAACACCAGAGGAGCACAAGGTTGTTAGACTGTCATCAATCCCAGAACCGTACCTCGATACACGTCGCACCATGTTTTCTAGAACTGGTAGCAATCCTCAAGGTGAAATCGTGCAGCTCTGCTTGCGCTTTTGTCAACATATAGCAGGAGCGTGAGGGTATTGGCGCTGTTGCCAACTGTGGTCTGACGGTTTCTTCCGGTTCTGAGACATTTTTTGGTAGTCTAAAAACTGTCACACGTGTCCCGCCAGCCACCCGCCAGCTCGTCCAACTCCCACGGACGGCTGGAACGTCTGTGTGATAGAATTGCCGATTTTTTCTTCTTCTGCGGACTGCACTGGTGCAGAACTAGCGACCATCGATCTGGCAGCGTACCAGACTTGTGTCCTGGGGGCGTGAACTCATTATATTCAGCCTACTGTTCACCTAACAAATTTGTCGCCGTCATCTCTGCCATATATCCTGGATGGTGAATTGGTAGGTTTTTATTCATATGCTACCACTGCAAATACGCAGACCTCTGACATATGCTAAGCTATGCCACAAATTGCTGTCGTAATAATTTTTTCCCACATAAATGTATTCCCGCATAACCTACAGATCCTTGTCCCCATTGTACAAGGGACACTATTAAGAAATACTGGATGTTGTTTGATAACGTGCAAGATGCTTTCCCATATATTATCATCTGTGGACTCAATAAGACGTTCCAAGTGCACTGCTTTGTGTGCTTCGTGAGATTATTATTCCTGGAATATGGCCTTTAATAACATTACATAACATAACATAACATTCTCTTCTGGCATCCCTGATTTGGGTCCCCCAAGGACAAAACACGCTCTTGTCTGAAAGGGTCTAAAATGCCCACTTTTTTGCTCGATGGACGATATCGGTAATTACGAAGTAGATGTCGATGAAATGTGCAGTAATATATGTCTTTTAATTAATGTAGTGGTTTTGACGTACAACCGTAATTAATATTTTCCTTCAAATGACTTTAAATCGCCCCCAAATGGCGTTGAAACGCTGTAATCACAACAATAAAAAATGTCCGATGGACGATCTCAGTAAATACTGCAACGATTTTAATGAAAATGGATCTAAAATCAACTTCGACAACGATTTTGTGCCATTTGAGTCATTTCCATTCGATATATATAGGTAGAAAGCCACGAAATGAGGAATTGAAATTCGAGATTTGCCCGATGGACGATCTACGAAGGTAAGTTACAGAATTGCGCCAAACACACACTGATCAACAATGTCTTCTCACCGTAATAAATCATTTGAGGCAGTCAAGAGACAAATTCATATATGCAATGTAGAAATCCATCACATCACAATTCAATGATTCAATTCGATGGGTTACATCACAATCCAATTATAGATGGGTGATAGATTTGTAGGATGACTGAAAGCATGGTTCACGGTTGTACTGGCTTCCGTGTTAAGAGTCTATTTCCTATTTCATATGTAAATTTTTCTCTTAACTGCCTCAACTGATCTAATACGGTGAAAAGACATTGATTAGTGTGTGTTTGGCACAATTCTGTAAATTACTTTCGTAGATCGTCCATCGGGCAAATCTCGAATTTCAATCCCTCATTTCGTGGCTTTCTACCTAATTATATCGGCTGGAAATGACTCAATGGGCCCAAAAATCGATGTCGAAGTATATTTTAGAGCCATTTTCATGAAAATCGGTGCAGTAGTTACTGAGATAGTCCATCGGGAATTTTCTATTGTTTTGATTACAGCGTTTCAACGCCATTTGGGGGCGACTTAAAGATATTTGAAGGAAAATATTAAATACGGTTGTAGGTCAAAACCACTACATTAATTACAAGACGTCTATTACTGCACCTTTCATCGACATCCACTTCGTAATTACTGAGATCGTCCATCCGGCAAAAAAGTGGGCATTATAGACCCTTCCTTATAGACCCTTCATTATAGACCCTTCCTTGCAGACCCTCCCCTTTAATAACAAGTATTTGTGCTCCGGTGCCAACTTTTGTTTTCCTTGGTGATGGTCGCAAAAGCTACGCTTCTCATGTTCGTGGTGACATGGAGAAGCTTTTCTACTTTTATCACACGGGAAGAAGGGAATACAAAGAACTCCACAGACCAAAATCGTTCATCACTTCTGAGAGTAAATCGCTGAAGAGTGCGATTAGGCTACGAACACTGAGGTTTCACTGAAAAAAAGTAATAAAATGTCACACTGGGCAATACACCTGAACTGGGCGTGGACATGGACATTGTACAGCTACTAGACACCATTTTGTCAGTCTGTACAAATTGGAATGACGGATCATGGCAAGGTATGCAGCTGTGACATAAGTGTAGGTTTCCGCAGATAATTGGGAGGGAATAATATATGAGGTCAATGTGTGGGCTCAAATGGATGGATGGATGGGGGCATACCATATAGGGTCCCATGTTAAAAGTTGAAATTATTTGTGGGTTCAGCCAACATTTGGAGGGGGCAAGTGCCCTTCCCAAAGCATATAGACCTACACCCCTGAGCCGTGAACTATTCCTGTCAGAGGTATTTCACATTTCTGACCCAGTGCTCAGCCCAGCCAATCGGGGCGCGACAGCTCGATTTGTGCCTCTGCCATTGGCGGATAGGCGGAGCATCAGTAACTTCAGCACACAGCAGTGGGCCCCAACAGGCACCGGGCTGTCGTGTCCCACACCGCGGGGGTCGAGGTTCGTTGCCCTTTCGCCGGAATCCGTCGTCGTGGCGCTCCGTTCAGCATCGCGCCAGCTTTGTCGACACACACGTCCTGAGCGCGGAGCGTGCACTGGTGCACCCGACGCTGCTCGAGCCGCTCCGTGTGGCGATGACGTCGATGCTGGAGCACGACTGCGCCAGGTGGGCGTGCGCGGCTGCGGTAGCCAGCGGCGGCAGCCAGCTGGCGACTGTGGTCGACAGCGCCTTCTCTGTGTGCCCTGCGGCGCAGCGCGCTCCGCCGACCCCGCCGACCCCGCCGACCCGGCCCGGTGAGGTGCGGTGGGGTCGGTGGGGGGTCAGCGCAGGCGAGCTGCCGACTCCGCCGCTCAAGTTCGGCGTCAGCGTCATTTTGGGCGGCGGTGCTGGAGACTCGCCGGGACGACACGAGACACAGACGTGCACAGGTGAGAAGCACCTCCAGGGCGACACGAAACACAGGCGTGCACAGGTAAGAAACACTCACCCCAGGGCGACACGAAATACAGGCGTGCACAGGTGAGAAACACTCACCCCAGGGCGACACGAAACACAGGCGTGCACAGGTGAGAAACACCCACCCCAGGGCGACACGAAACACAGGCGTGCACAGGTGAGAAACACCCACCCCGGGGAGACACGAGAAACAGGCGTACACAGGTGAGAAGCACCTCCAGGGTGACACGAGGAACAGGCATGCACAGGTGAGAAACATCCACCCCGAAACTCTGCAGTATGTCTTGGGCGCCTCATACAACAGGATGTACTAATAGGGTGGGGATTTAGTTAAGGTTCTGATGGTGGGCTGCTCCCCCTGCTCCGATCGTCGGGAGTTCCGCGGCAGCACCTGATCCACCACCTCTGGACCAGCTTCAAACACCTTGTACCTGATCCACCACCTCTGGGCCAGCTCCAAACACCTTGCACCTGATCCACCACCTCTGGGCCAGCTCCAAACACCTTGTACCTGATCCACCACCTCTGGGCCAGCTCCACACACCTTGCACCTGATCCACCACCTCTGGGCCAGCTCCAAACACTTTGCACCTGATCCACCACCTCTGGGCCAGCCCCAAACACCTTGCACCTGATCCACCAACTCTGGGCCAGCTCCAAACAACTTGCACCCGATCCACCACCTCTGGGCCAGCTCCACACACCTTGCACCTGATCCACCACCTCTGGGACAGCTCCAGACACCTTGCACCTGATCCACCACCTCTGGACCAGCTCCAAACACCTTGCACCTGATCCACCACCTCTGGGCCAGTTCCAAACACCTTGTAGTGGACAACTGACAGAAGCATTCCACTGCACCAGTTTAGGCTGCAGGTCACATTCGTGTGGGCGTGCAGCCGAATGGTGAAATGACCTCACCGATCCACGGACGGGAGCCATGTTAATGCCATGCATTTGGATTCACGTGTCTGCCAGGCTGCTTCCCGATAGGCACTGGGCATCGCCAAGGCAGGACACGGTGGAACGCGCATCTCCAAACCTTTCCGATATGCACTGGGCAAAGCAGGACATAGTGGAACGCCACCCCGTCGCCTCGTGGAATTTATCATCACACCGGAATTGCATGGGAAAAATCTACCTAAAAGCCCTCTCGTCTCCCCATATCACCGACCCATGACAACACCCGTGTTAGACACACACCACTGATGGGTGGGGGAGACTTTTTACACCCATTATTGTGGCGGTGATATCCCTCGGCAGCAATCGTGAACGTGGGACCGGGTTCTCAGCAAAAAATGGATTGTGCCCATAATGACAGGCACAGGGTGGTTTGGGTTTTCATGGTGTTGTGCGATGCTAATAATTTTGATTCAGCTGCGACCTCACACACACACACACCTGTGTGTTGCAATTATCTACATCAAATCTTGCTATTTACAAATGACAATGTCACTCTAGGTCATGTTAGGTCAAATGTTTGATTTGCACTTCCTTGAATCGAACGTATATTTTTGTCCTCAAAGATGAATGAATGGTATCTCCAATATTTATATCGTACATTTAAGAACATCCAGTAAGCTTGCAAGCTACTTGCGTGAATTAGGCTCCGAAAGCTTATGTTCTAACCTGATGCACCAAACGTAGAAATCGATCATAATCAGTGACCTGATATGACTTGTGATTGACATTCTTTGTGTCATTATAAGACCAATCGAACCACCCGCCTTTTGTAGGTTTGGGTGCATCGGCAGACCATTCGTGGAAGCTTCCTTGCCTTGAATGAGAGTCAAATTGTCGAAATATAGCACGACCAGTGATCCTCGGCATGCACGGTACGAGAGGAAGGAAGTATCGGGTTCCTCGCCACTTTCCTTA
This sequence comes from Ashinkailepas kermadecensis, assembly GCA_034440615.1. NCBI lineage: Eukaryota > Metazoa > Arthropoda > Thecostraca > Neolepadidae > Ashinkailepas > Ashinkailepas kermadecensis. Next base: position 393,169 of record JAOTOM010004737.1, on the reverse strand, counting down.
GATAGTTGGTGGAGAAATGGCTACCGGAAGCCAATCTTTTCCGATAAGCCATGCACAATTTAACCATGCGGCTGATTGGAACATTTTTACATTTTAAGAAACATCTTTGATCTTCGGAGTAGCTCGGAACAGTACATTTATGGAATTGAGGACATGCTCCAAGTCAGAGTTGACGGACGAAATCGATCAACATCGGTAAATAGTACATAGCTTGAAAATACATAGGAAGCGTGAGTGACAGGGGAGGATACGGGGGAAGGGACACTGGGAGAATGACCCCTCACCCCACCCCCACGGAAGGTGACACCCGACTGACCGGGAAAGAGGAGACGAGGGAAAGAGAGGGCACACAGCGGTGTGCAAAACACTTGCTTATCTTACCCCTAATGTGCAAGTCAGATTTACGCCCACGAATGTTCCACGTTCCAGAGGAGCGGGCCTCCATCAAGCGTGTGTTGGTTCGGGGCGGAACCCTGGTGGCACCGGTCGCCAGGTACCGGCCGGCGTGCATCCAGCCGCCGTTCCTGGTCCTGCTGCCCGACCAGCGTCCGCTCATTGCCGGTAAGCAGGCACACAGAGGAAAACAGAGGCAAACAGAGGAAAACAGAGGAAAACAGAGGCAAACAGAGGAAACAGAGGAAAACAGAGGCAAACAGAGGCAACAGAGGAAAACACCATGGCTCATTTCACATCAAAGGTGGCTCTAAGGAGGGACACAAATAAATCGAAGCTTGTCATTGGCCAAGCAGCTGTTGCCGTGTATGTTAAATGGCTTGGTTGATACTGTGTCAAGCGTACCCAACGGTTGTTGTAGAGAACTGCGGGAGTCCGTTAGTCTATTAATATATGCATGACATTTATGCTTTTTGTGAAAGCATCTCTGATAGATATGCTTCTGCATCTATACGATAACTACACGGTAGAAACGTATTACGTTTTGAGAAGAAGCAATATGTTGCTTGTTCAGGTGATGCTACAAAACGTGCTGATTTTGCATTTGTTCCACTATCGGACATATCAAGTGAACTAGTTTCCGCAATCTCCGGAGGTAGAATGAAGCACAGATTACGCCCTACTGTCACCAAGCTGTGGCTAGGTCGACGTTTGCAGCTGCGATTTGTCTCCCCGTTTCAATCATGTCCCGGCTCGTGCGTCTCAATGGCCACAACATCGCCAGCGGTAACACGTCGCAGCGTCCGCGCTCCACCAAACTGAGCTTTGAATGAACCGTCATGGATTTCCAGCGTCGCCGTCTGGCTGTCGCCAGAGGACGCCAAACTCGCCGCCGCCTGCGACGAGTCAGTTCCCCGCGGCTGTACGACGACATCTGGTCATCCCGCCACATCGACCCGAGGTCACCCCGCCACCAACTGCCGGCCAGCTGGTGGCGCCAAGGCTGCCGCCATTCTGGACCACCTCTCACATAGGTAACAGCCGGCAACGCGCGCTCGCCCGCACTTCCACCCTGTGGAATCGTGCGTGAACCTGACGGAGCTCAGACGGGGTGGGCGCCTCCTGGGGGGCCGGGCGACCCGTCCTCTCGTGAGTGTTGACGCGAAATCAGGCCGACTAGCCGACCACTCTGCCAAATGGCGTCACCCCGCGAGTCGGATCACAATAGAACTTGATAATATTGCAGAAGCATTACGCCTCAACAACGTTCACTGCAATATTGAGCGCACATCCATGTACAACTACTATTGGTGCATATATGTCAGAACATACACTGCCGCATGTACGCTCAGGTGTGATTGGCTCACTGGAGCGCCAGGCCGCGCACCGGCATCCTGAGGAGATCCGTGTTCTGATGTGACTGACACACTGGAGTGCCTGGATGCCCCAGCCAGGTCGCGCACCAGTATCCTGAGGATATCCGTGTTCTGATGTGACTGACTCACTGGAGCGCCTGGATGTCACAGCCAGGCCGCGCTCCGGCATCCTGCGGAGGTCCGTGTTCTCTGACGTTCAGCGCCAGGGCCTGGAGCGCCGCTTCCAGGCGCAGAAGTACATCACCAGACCGGAGCGCAGACGGCTGGCCGATAGGCTGGCGCTGCGCGACTCGCAGGTCCGTTGGTGCTACGGGACTCACAAGTCCCTTAGGGCCGCATGACTCACAAGTCTGTCTGTCGGGGCCGTGTGACTCGCAAGTCTGTTAGGGCCGCGTGACTCACAAGTCCGTCGGGGCTGCGTGACTCGCAGGTCCGTCGGGGTTGCGTGACTCATAAGTCCGTTGGGGTCGCGTGACTCGAAAGTCAGTCGGCGCCGCGTGACTCACACGTCCATCGGGACTCAACCGTACCGTGCCAGGACGTTATTCACAACTCACGAATATGCACGATAAGACATGCTATGCCCCAAAACGGTATGTCGGTAGGTCTGTGTGTCAATGGACCTCAATGCGTCCGTATGCATATTTGTACGGATTGCGTGTATGGGCTTTGCAGGCTGGCCCGCGTCCTGGGTATCGAGGGTCAGCATCGGTGCCTCCCGCCAGCACAAAACTCCCACTTGTCCCACTGCTCGCTCTGTGTCGCCAGGTGAAGATCTGGTTCCAGAACCGGCGCATGAAGTGGCGCAACAGCAAGGAGCGCGAGCTGCTGGCCAGAGGCGGCTCTCGTCAGCAGACGCTGCCCAACAGGAACAACCCGCACCCGGATCTGACGGACGTGACCAGTCCCCGGCTACGGCGGCCACACACAGTCAGCCCGCAGTCGGATCTGTCAACTATGATCACCAGCTCGCAGCCGAACCAGCCAACGGCGGAACACCCTCATCACGATCTGTCAACTGTGGCTATGGACAACACTCACCACGATCTGTCAACTGTGGCTACGGACAACCCGAACTTGCCGACGGTGATCACCAGTGTTCATCCAAGCCTGCTAATGGTGGCCCAACCTCATCGCATCCGAACCTGTCAACGATAACCAAACCGCAGCCGGAGCGACAGCTGGACCGGATCCGTAGCCGAAGCGACAGCTGGGCCGGATCCGTAGCCGGAGCGACAGCTGGGCCGGATCCGTAGCCGGAGCGACAGCTGGGCCGGATCCGTAGCCGGAGTGACAGCTGGGCCGGATCCATAGCGGGAGCGACAGCTGGACCGAATCCGTAGCCGGAGCGACAGTTGGGCCGGATCCGTAGCCGGATCGAAATTGAAAAGATCACTAATTGGTAGGTATTGACCGAAATTGAACTATAGACGGAACCAAAGCAAGACGACAAGCGGAAACTCATTAAGCTCGGGGCCTGGCGACATGCTTTATGTCTTTAGAGTCTCTTCACGGACTCCTGCAAATATTTCTGATGTGAGAGTGTTCCAATAACACGCGGGAATTTCCTGTTGGGCTTTTATGACTATTCGTTAGCTTCATGGCACTCCTGTCACGACTAGTAGACCTCCTGGTCTGGGACCTCCAAGCAACATGATGGAACCTCCTGACGAATGCTTGGGCCTCCGTTAGCTGTGCGGACGTCCCGTCATCACTAATGGGTTCTCGACCTATGATCTCAGCACAACATTAAGGGTGATTCATGCCAGTCATTTACGTTTTCTTAAACTTAAAAAGCAAACCAAAACAACAAACCAACAAGGCGTCCACTTCACGAGCTCTGGGAGCCTTTTGTCATGACATGTGGGCTTCCTGGCCTGGAATATCAGGGCTACATGCTGGGACCTCCTGGCGAGCGTTGGGATCCTTCCGTGAGCTTTAGAACCATGATGCCAATCAATAGGCCTCCAAGCCAGGAGCCTTCTACAGGATGTTGGAGCCATTTCAGGAGCTTTATGGACCCCTGTTGATAAGAATGTGCCGCCTGGCTTACCTGCCTGAACTCCTGACATCATGGCAGGCAGTGGGAGCCAGGTATTGCCGCAATAGCTGCAGGTGGCGCCACAGTAGCTCCAGTTGGCGCCACAGCAGGTCTAGGTGGCGCCACAGAAGCTCCAGGTGGCGCTGTGAAAGCTACAGATGAAGTCGCGGGTCTCCTGGTGGCGCTACGAGCGATGCTGGTGGGCATGCAGACGGCGCTATAAGGGATTCTCAGCGCAGAAAGGGTCACAGGTTGTCCGACGCTGCCCCCTTCCTGCCATATTTGGGCCGCAGCAGCACCGCCGGCCTGATGGCCAGTCAGTCGGACACCGCGAGCTGGCAGCCACGGTCGCCATTGAACAGACGAGGCATGCTCTCAGTCACTGCTGAGGGGATGTGGCTACATTCGGAGGAAGACAAGCGTGGAGCATGCATGGATAATGCACATTAAATGCATGCATTTGTGCATGAATGACAGGGAACGTTGTGTGACGCACATTACTAGCAAACCTATGAAAATATAACACTTCCTCTAGGTATTTGTTCAAATTCCACAAGAAATAGCACCGATATGTCGGAAATTTCCATTGTCAGTCCATAATTCCAGAGATCCTGTCAAGTTGTATTGTCAGTCCAGAGTTCACACATAAACAAGAACACTTCTGGCCTTGGCGTTTCAGAAGACACCGCGCCAGTGCAGCCACAATTTCTCAGACAAGTCACAGAGCACAGCTGTGTCAAAAATGTAGAGCATTGGTGAAACAAACTGGGTGAACTGAGACACGAAGAAGACACCAATAACATAGTTGGCCCAATTGCATTTGAAGCGGCAATGCATTTGCAATGCATTGCAATTGCAATGCAATTGCAATTGCATTGTAATTGCATTTGAAGCGGCTGCTACATTAGTGTGAGGGAGGTGAAACGAACCTACGAATAACGACAGGACTTCGTCCATGCAATGGGCCACGATGCTTGGTGGGAGTTGATGCTAGGTCGGCACTTTCCGACGTATCGGAGATCTTACGATCAGGATCACCTTTGCTATTGTCCAGGATTGGAATTGTGTAGCTCTGCGGGAGACTGTCAGATTGCAGTGTGAAGCTGAACTATGATGCTAGCAGTGTTTAGTTATTCATGTTTAGCAAAGTCACGATATTTCGTGGCAATATCCCTGCCCGTTTGTGATACATCGTGGAAAATTGGACTGGTGGGCGGATGCCGCCCCTCTGCGCCGAGCTCGGTCGGCGCTCGTGGGGCCGGTGACCGCGACCGAGCGCCACAGGGCAGGCGTGGCCTGCGTGTCTGGTGATGTCAGCGCGCAGACGTGGACGGGCGGGAGGGCGCCTGGGCGGCTGCCGGGGGCGAGGCCGAGGCGGGTCGGGCGGCCGACCCTGTGCCGGCGTCGGCGGCCGGGTCGAGCGGTGGCGTCGCCGCCGGCGAGGCCGGGGCTGACACGGCTCCCCGGCCGGTCAGGTGGCTCAGGTGGCGCCGACGCGGCACCGGCGGGCGTCGCAGACGTCACCAACGCCGCCCATCCAGAACGCCCTGTACGCGTGCCGGGAGATATACGAGGAGAGCAATACGAGTAAGCGAGGGGATGGAAGTGTGGCGTCTTGCCGGGTCACCGCTGCGTGCGTTGATGTCCGGATACGACGAAGATATGCGAATTCCAGTCTAGCAGTTTAGTCAAGTGTTGAGGGAGATTGGCGTAGTGCACGAGATGGTCGTAAACCGCACGCGGTGAGCATGTTGCTGACTGCGGCTGCCTTGGCTCATGAGGTGGCATTGGACGCTTGTTTGCGGCTGTGTGCATGCTTCTGTCCTCTCTGACTCTATTACTGCCCACTAATGGCACAGTGTATTGGCAGTCTATTGCTGTCCATTAGCGGGCCCTGATCAGGCCTCCCAATGCCTGTGAGACACTAAGCAATCGCTCGCCGTCGCTAGTTTGTTCGCCCCCGTGATTGGCCATAGTCCCAATGTGCTAGCGTGCGGTCGATCGGCGGCCGGCTGCTGTACCGCTGCACTGCTGTGCCTGACCGATGACGCGTGCGTGTGCTGCTACCTTGCGGCCGGCCGGCTACTGTACCGCGGCACTGCTGTGCCTGACTGGTGACGCGAGCGTGTGCTGCTACCTTGCGGTCGGCCGGCTGCTGTACCGCGGCACTGCTGTGCCTGACCGATGACGCGAGTGTGTGCTGCTACCTTGCGGCCGGCCGGCTGCTGTACCGCTGCACTGTTGTGCCTGACCGATGACGCGTGCGTGTGCTGCTACCTTGCGGCCGGCCGGCTACTGTACCGCGGCACTGCTGTGCCTGACTGGTGACGCGAGCATGTGCTGCCACCTTGCGGCCGGCCGGCTACTGTACCGCGGCACTGCTGTGCCTGACTGGTGACACGAGCGTGTGCTGCTACCTTGCGGCCGGCCGGCTACTGTACCGCGGCACTGCTGTGCCTGACCGGTGACGCGAGCGTGTGCTGCTACCTTGCGGCAGGCCGGCTACTGTACCGCGGCACTGCTGTGCCTGACCGATGACGCGTGCGTGTGCTGCTACCTTGCGGCCGGCCGGCTGCTGTACCGCGGCACTGCTGTGCCTGACTGGTGACACGAGCATGTGCTGCCACCTTGCGGCAGGCCGGCTGCTGTACCGCGGCACTGCTGTGCCTGACTGGTGACACGAGCATGTGCTGCCACCTTGCGGTCGGCCGGCTGTTGTCCCGCGGCACTTGCTGTTCCTCACTGATGACGCAAGCATGCGCTGTCTCTGTCTTTCTTGTTGTGGAGAAGTTGCTGCGATGTTCTGTGAGAGAGGCGGGGAAGGGAAGCGCGATTTGGAACATACAATGTTTGAAATGCAATCTTATTTTATGTTGGATAGCTCATAGCCTTTCTAATCTGGGTTTATGTTCATGTGCATCAGCATGCACATGAGCATAAGCTTTGCACAAGTTTATGAAGCCCTTCCTTGACCACCGCATATGTCCGTCATCTAATTACGCATGCTTAGCAATGACTTCCAAACAATAAAGTAATAAGTTCTTCCTTAATTACAATTTCTTCACCAAATGTGCGCACTGCACATGCTACTCTGTGGAGTCTCAGTGTTACAAAAGACCAAAATTGTTCGCATGATTCAAGCGACAAAATTATGGTATTATTCTCATATAAGGAACACAGCTGCCAGAAAGCGACGCAAGCAAGTAAATAAGTGAGTCGGGAGGAAAGGAACCCATGTTGGCTCAATTGGGGAAATAAGCATGATTAGTTCTCGGACTACTGAAGATATAGCGGCAGCATTAAGTTTACTTTTGCGATTCGTATGCATGTCTATTTGAATTGAATACTGCCATTAGTGGCTTTAAGACCGCTTGAATACACAACATTGTTGAAAACAGGTCTGTTTCCAATCTTTATCAAATAACCTACTTTGATTTTGCCAGATGGATGGCGTTCGCGACACCAGGCGTCAGCAGGTTTATATGACGCATGAGGCGAGGTGCGCCGTTGATGGTTGTAGACGTTGCGGACAATTTTGATTCTTTGTGCGAATGATTTTCAGGTTGCACCATATTTTCCTCCTGAAGATTATGATACATATAGGGAAAAGGCATATGAAGCCATTTACTTTCTACAGTAGCGGCTCTAGGGTTCAGTATGAATCTGCATGGACAATGCACTTGCCTGTGAATAATCTGAACCTGATTTCTGGATGATGGCGATTTGGCTCAGATGAAACTGTATATATATCTCTATATATATATATATATATATATATATATATATATATATATATATATATATATATATATATATATATATACATATATACATTATATATATTTATATATATAGATATATATATATATATATATATATATATATATATATATATATATATATATATATATATATATATATATATATATATATATATATATATATATGTACATATATATATATATATATATATATATATATATATATATATATATATATATATATATATATATATATATATATATATATATATATATATATATGCTGCACAGAGCATAGATAAATGCACGCATATGGCAATGCAGATGTATGCTTAGGAGCAGGTGATAGGCAGGGCGCCTCGAGCCATGTGCGATAAAAGGGCTTAAACTGTTTCGTCGAATTCATTTATTTAAGATCGAAGCCATGTCGCAACTCGTGTATTTAACCCGCTCCGTCTCGGGGAAGGTCATTTTACACCCCCTAAGGCCTTCCGCGGATAGTAAAAATGCGGCGTGCGTCAGCACGCCCAAATACGATGTACCTCTTCTCGCATCAATTTGGCATGTTATGTGAAAATTTTGAAATCAGGTCGTCTACGGTCAACGAGTCAGTCAAGGTCAATGACAGCAAGGGCTCGGTGAAAACGTCGAACTACGTCGGAATACTATAAATAATCGGGTGCATTCCGCTAATGACGATGATTACTTGAACTGACTGTCCAGCAGATGCATACAAATAATTATACCGACAAATTGGTTGTTGCACATTTACAACATGGCTGGTATCGTGCCAACTTGTGCCCAGTACCTGGAAAGACAAGGTAGATGTTTGACAGTGCCCACCGACACATACTCTCCGTAGCGTCCTACAAAATATATTAGAGCTGATAAATAATCTGAGAAGTAAAAGCTTCATGTTTGGCATGAGCCCTTGCGACGCGATGTCTCATCAACGTAATAATATCATGATCATGTTGGAAAACATTTCAGTTATTAGAAAATAAACGACTGAAATTATGTACAGACGGCAAGGATTAGCAGACGTCGACTGGTCAAGAGGTTTTATGTAGGGTTTCCATACCGAGCGGGTATGGGCTGGGTTTGGGCCGCAAATGAACGGACCGGGCTGGATTTTGGTCTCTCCTTCGCCAGCAGCGAACGGGCTCGGGCCGGGCCCGGGCTGCAATCCATCGGGCTTGTGCCGGGCCGGGCTGGGCTAGCAACTTTTCGGCCCGTGGCGACCCTGGCTCAGATATAATAGATCCACCGTGATTGCATGTACCACAAGCTCGCGCCGCGCGAAGTGCGGCTTGACACCATGTGACGGTCCTCAGCCAGAGCTGAGGCCTCACTTTCGGATTTCCCACGTGGCCTCAACTCTGAAGACCATCATCCCAAGCTAAGCGGCTTGTGCATGGATTCTACTCATGCAGTCCCATACCGCCCGTTCGTAGCACGGACATGTTGACGAGTACAAGACCATCTACATACTTTACAAAAGGATGTTGTCGCACGTCTGTATATTATCGACTCCCGGTCATCTCTTGGCACGGCTATTGCACACCAAGTACTAGCCACCTCCGTACGCACAGCACGTCTCGCATCACACACACACACACATGCACACAAACACACACACACACAAAGCCGTCACGCACGAGTTCCACGGCGAGCTCCCACGCCACCACCGTGCCGTCGATATGTGAACATGACGTCACTTCACAGGCCGTGACGTCACCGGGCGGGCCGTGACGTCAGCAGCTCGGGCGCGCCCCTACAGGCGGCCGGATCTGTATGCGGTAGGTCACCGGGAACCGGTCGCGCCGGCTGGTCCGCTCCAGCCGCTCCAGCTGGGCGCGCACCTGGCCGGCGCCGGCCAGCAGGCGCGCCCGCGGCGCCGTACGGCCGCCGCCGGCCGATATCAGGCTGAGGTCGCTGACGCGGTACGTGTGCACGCGCCGCCGGTCGGCGGCCGCGGCGCGCCGCGACGGCCACAGCTGCGAGACGCTGCCGTGCGCCGGCAGTCGCGGCGACGCCGCCGCCGCGCCCGCCGCGTGCAGCGTCGGCATCGACGCGCAGAGCTGGCGGCAGGCGGGCGGCGGCGCGGCCGGCGCGCCGTCCGCCGGCAGGAACTGCATCAGCAGCAGCTCGTCCGCCTCGTCCCTGGCCTCCGGCGGCGACGCCGGCGCACACGCTCGGGTCGAGGCTGGATCGCTCTGGAATCAAGCAGACAGCGCCAGTGGCCAGCTGCCGGACATGTGCCAGCTGCCGGACATGTGCCAGCTGTCGGATATGTGCCAGCTGCCGGACATGTGCCAGCTGTCGGACATGTGCAAGAGAACATTGCGGTTTATCATGCTGTTCCGTTTTTTCTTCACTGGGACAAATGTGTGGGGAATGTTGAACACCTTGTAGATTTAAAGTATTGACGTGACTTCAGGACTTAGCCCCAGACTCCTTTTTCGTTCGTCAATTGCAAATACAGACACATGCAAGCATTTCATTATCTATCTTCATAACAGATTTTCTGGCAGAACTTTGAAAAGCAGATATCGTTGCACACACTGATGATGTACCTTGACAAGAGCCGATGACGTGAGTTGATATTGACTTCGCTTGACTCAGTGACCACATACGTCGAGTCAACTTAAATCCGCTGTTCATTTATTGGGAGCCATGGCGATTTTGGCGGCAATGTGCACCGAGGTTTCCTCTTGATCTTGGCAAACCATACGGAAGAGTAAAAGGCCAATTCGGTCCGCAACCTGAGCGCGTGTTAAACAGCGGCATTGTTCAGACAATGCCTCAGTGGACGAATATCTGTGAACCCCCACCTCGCTTCTCAGGGAACAATGCGAGACGCCACCTGTCGTGGCGCCGCACTGAGCTGGCTTCAGAGAAACCGACACCGATCTCAGATGACCTGCCAGTTGGAATGGAACAGATTGCCCAACCAAAATGACATTTGGTAAGTGCTTCCCGACGTCGAGTCGGTCAAATTACAGAACAGCAGACCGATCGGCTACTGACACTTTGAATAGATCCACACACGAGACAGAAACCTATTACGAAGCGGGGTGTTGTTGGCACTGCAATGCCATTCATGAAAATGTAGTGGAAACAGGGGCTGCAGAACCATGCGGCAAAAAGGGCTTCGTACCACCTACAAGTCAAACATTAATCATATTGCGCTGTATTTAAAAATGACCTTACATATGGTCTGCGACCCACTCAAAATTTAGCTGCTCCACCCATGTTGAGTGAAATAGTGGATAATGATGGCCAATACAGAGACATTTTACATCAAGATGTAATGCGTTATAATTGCATGCTGTCAGGCAGGCTTCTCATTTCTTGTCGATTGGCTCATGCCTCTTGATGCCGTGCTCTTTTCAGTTTGACCGAAATTAATGATGAAGTGAGAATGGAAAACTAGTTGTGATGGTGAGGGTGAAAGGGCAAAATCCTTCCCAGCTGAGTCCCACTTACCATCACAATCAGCAAACTACGAGACGCCGTATTTACCATCCTTAGGTTGGCTGACGTTGGCGGCAGCTGAGATGACGTCAGCTTACCTCGAACGATCCCGTGCTGACCGGCGACCCCAGCGTCAGCCTACCTCGGACGACCCCGTGCTGACCGGTGACCCCAGCGTCAGCCTACCTCGGACGACCCCGTGCTGACCGGTGACCCCAGCGTCAGCCTACCTCCGATGACCCCGTACTGACCGGTGACCCCAGCGTCAGCCTACCTCCGATGACCCCGTACTGACCGGTGACCCCAACGTCAGCCTACCTCGGACGACCCCGTGCTGACCGGTGACCCAAACGTCAGCCTACCTCCGATGACCCCGTGCTGACCGGTGACCCCAACGTCAGCCTACCTCCGATGACTCGGTACGGACCGGTGACCCCAACGTCAGCCTACCTCGGACGACCCCGTGCTGACCGGTGACCCCAACGTCAGCCTACCTCGGATGACCCCGTGCTGACCGGTAACCCCAACGTCAGCCTACCTCCGACGACCCCGTGCTGACCGGTGACCCCAACGTCAGCCTACCTCCGATGACCCCGTGCTGACCGGTGACGCCAACGCCGACACGATCTGCCGCTCGAGTCCATTGATCTCGCGCTCGAGCTGGATCACCTCGCGCCGATAGCAGCGGTTCTGCACCTCGGCGCGGTAGTAGAACTCCTTGCGGTCGTCCAACAGCAGTCTGTGAGGAGGGGCGAGGCGAGGCGAGCTCGGGTCAGGCGCCAATAGAGCGCCAGCTCGGCGACTTAAGCCAGCGTTGTCCGGAGACAGGGTTGGCGGCGCAGTTTGTGGTCTGCGGTGACAGTGGCCGACTCTGCGGTCGGCAGTTCGGCGTGTTCGGCATGTTCGGCATGTTCGGGGTGAAGGTCGACAGTTCAATGGCTGCGATCAGCCGATGAAAAAGATCAGCAATTCATGAAAAAAAGGATGTAGAATGTCGGTACTGAATCTGATTTTGGGCGCTCCGAAGCAGATTTAATCTAGTGATATTCCTATTGGGATAATGGCTACTCAGCTCAGATGATATTATGGATGGGTTAGGGCTATGGTGGCAGATACAACACCTATGCAGATATAGATAACCCCACTTCTGCTATGAATATTAGTGGGAGTCAAGTTGTGGTGGGTAAGCGTCGAAAGGAGACGTGGGCTGGACAGAAACACGGCATGACATGGGCATGGGCTGGACAGACATGGGCTGGACAGAAACACGGCATGAGTACCATCTGGACATCGAACGACGTACTGTGTGCTGCGAATCGGCGAATGTTGGCAGATTTTTACTGCTATTCAAAAGGAGGTCTCCACCTACGACACGAGCGAAAACGAGCAAATAAATAATTGATATTGGAATCGCGACATACTTGTTAGCTCCATACCAGTAAAGGCATACAAAGCGTGATGCAGACGGTCGTGAATGAGCGTCGCAAGTTCGATCTGTCCAATTGTTCATTATCTATGTCTGGAGGTTGGTGAGACGCTCGTCTTCCGTCAGTCCTGTCGCTAGGTGGGCGGGGGCATCGATTCCCTTTGGCCGGTCGAAGTCCATGGAGGTTGGTGAGACGCTCGTCTTCCGTCAGTCCTGTCGCTAGGTGGGCGGGGGCATCGATTCCCTTTGGCCGGTCGAAGTCCATGGAGGTTGGTGAGACGCTCGTCTTCCGTCAGTCCTGTCGCTAGGTGGGCGGGGGCATCGATTCCCTTTGGCCGGTCGAAGTCCATGGAGGTTGGTGAGACGCTCGTCTTCCGTCAGTCCTGTCGCTAGGTGGGCGGGGGCATCGATTCCCTTTGGCCGGTCGAAGTCCATGGAGGTTGGTGAGACGCTCGTCTTCCGTCAGTCCTGTCGCTAGGTGGGCGGGGACATCGATTCCCTTTGGCCGGTCGAAGTCCATGGAGGTTGGTGAGACGCTCGTCTTCCGTCAGTCCTGTCGCTAGGTGGGCGGGGGCATCGATTCCCTTTATCTATGTCTGGAGGTTGGTGAGACGCTCGTCTTCCGTCAGTCCTGTCGCTAGGTGGGCGGGGGCATCGATTCCCTTTGGCCGGTCGAAGTCCAGTGGAGGTTGGTGAGACGCTCGTCTTCCGTCAGTCCTGTCGCTAGGTGGGCGGGGGCATCGATTCCCTTTGGCCGGTCGAAGTCCAGTGGAGGTTGGTGAGACGCTCGTCTTCCGTCAGTCCTGTCGCTAGGTGGGCGGGGGCATCGATTCCCTTTATCTATGTCTGGAGGTTGGTGAGACGCTCGTCTTCCGTCAGTCCTGTCGCTAGGTGGGCGGGGTTCCGTCAGTCCTGTCGCTAGGTGGGCGGGGTTCCGTCAGTCCTGTCGCTAGGTGGGCGGGGGCATCGATTCCCTTTGGCCGGTCGAAGTCCAGTGGCTGGGGTTTTTCATATCTGGTGTGTGGCGATCTTCTACCCAAGACTCATATTCCTCGCTTAGTTTATAATTGAAGAAAAACGGAGGTGCATGGCAGATAAATTCCATGTGCTCATGGGATTGGAAACTCTATTAGTGGGCATGGGGGTGGTGCGCGCATTATAATAGGTATTTGGTTTGTAGCAAGAGCCATCCAGAAAAAACTTCAAGGTTTATGATTAATAACTATGATGCAAAATGGACACTCTCTTGTAGTCAGTTGCAGTGCTCACGTGGTTCCTGAGACCATGCCAGGGCTGTTTATACCTGGTTTGTGGCGGTTATCCTTTCAGGACACATTTACCTCACTTATTTATTCCTTTAATTTCTGTTCAGACACTGTCCTTGGCGAGCAGGATGCCTTGGAACACACCCGCATACAAAGTTGGATATAAGAGATCAAATCAAAGGACTATTACATCAATATTGTGACATGTATGCAATTACATCCACGTGTAAGGAAATGTTGAAGAGAGTCTTGGCCCTGACAAATTTGAAGTCGTCCGTGCTTTCTTGCAGGCATGACAAAGTAATATAATGTAGGACCCTCGATGGAAGTTTGATACGGCTGGGCAAACATAGCTGGCAGGTTATGCGACGGTCACAAAGCGCTACATCCCTGGCGTTGCATCTCAGAAGTTCCATCCCTGGCGTTACATCCCTGGCATTCCATCCCTGGCGTTACATCAATGGTGTTACATCCCTGGCATTCCATTCCTGACATTCATCCCTGACGTTACATCTCTGGCGTTACATCCCTGACGTTATATCTTTGGCGCTGCATCCCTAATTATACATCTATGACGTTACGTCACTGATGTTGCATCCATGACGTTATACCCCTGACGCTACATCCCTGGCGTTACATCCATGGCGTTACATCCTTGACCTTACATCCCTGGCGTTGCATCCCTGGCGTTACATCCCTGGCGTTACATCCCTGGCGTTACATCCCTGACGCTACATCATTTGCGTTACATCCCTGGCGTTACATCCCTGGCGTTACATCCTTGAACTTACATCCCTGGCGTTACATCCCTGGCGTTACATCCCTGACGCTACATCACTTGCGTTACATCCCTGGCGTTACATCCCTGACGCTACATCACTTGCGTTACATCCCTGGCGTTGCATCCCTGGCGTTACATCCCTGGCGTTACATCCCTGGCGTTACATCCCTGGCGTTACATCCCTGGCGTTACATCCCTGACGCTACATCACTTGCGTTACATCCCTGGCGTTGCATCCCTGGCGACTGACCTGCGTGTGTTACTCTGCACCATGAGGCCCAGACTGCCTGTCACTGGGTCCTGGTCAGAGTGGTAGACGATCGAGTGGATCTGAGGACAGAGAAGCACGCGTAACACACACTCACGGATAACTGTCAAAACACTGGGCAGACATGAGCCTGGTTGGTGTGTGCGGCTCGTGAGTGCAGGTGAAGCTGTGGGCCGCCGGGGTACGGCTGACGTTCGTGCAGATGATGTGTCGCCGCGGACAGATCATTTCCTGCTCTGACGCTCTGACGAAACCGCCGCAGCTCGACCCCGATCGCCGGGCTACACGCGCCGCACCAGACGAATTGGGCATTTCATTTCAGAATATTACAGCGCGACCTGAACGCTGCAACAGAGGCGGACATTACGCGCCTGCATCTGGCGACCGGCAACCGGGTGTCTCCGTATCCGGGTCGTGGTTTGGCTCAGGTTAGAGTATCCGCACGGATGTGGCCCAGGTGTATGGATACAGCCGGGGAAGGCTGAGGTGCGCCGTCTAACGGTAGATTGGATGGAGGACATGGGGATTGGATGGGGCAGGGGCCTGCTCCTCTATGTCTGGAACGAATGCTCCACCCTAACTTGCGAAATGCAACCAATCGGTGAGCGTGAGATGGCATGCCTAAGGGTGTAGATCAGATTAACGAAAACTATGTTTTTGCGCCTTTCCCAATGTGAGCAGGAGATTTCGTGGCCACGACGTTGGCAGGTGGAGCGGAACAGCGCAACGAAACGGAAACTGACAGGTTTTAATGCCAAGATGTCGCACTACTTGACACTCAATGAACGTTTTGGTCTGACATCCCTTTGTTTGCTTCATTCTCCATCAGTCTGCCTCTCCATTTGCTTGATGAGGTATCGGTCTGTCTGTGATGGGGTATCGGTCTGTCTGTGATGTGGTATCGGTCTGTCTGTGATGACGTATCGGTCTGTCTGTGATGAGGTATCGGTCTGTCTGTGATGAGGTATCGGTCTGTCTGTGATGAGGTATCGGTCTGTCTGTGATGAGGTATCGGTCTGTCTGCCTGTCTCCATGTTGTCGTCCTGTCCAGGCTTCGAACGTCCGTACTTCCCAATTTCGAACTGTCGAAGGATCGTCTGTTCCAACTTGTCAGGTTCGGTCGTCGATGAGGTATCGGTCTGTCATTTACGAGGTATCGTTCTCATCTGCCTGTCTCCATGTTGTCCCGCTTCAACTCCTCTCAATTTCGACTGTCGAGGATCTCTGTTCCAACTCTCATCTACATCGTTCTCTCTCTCTCCACCCTCCCTCTCCCTCTCCCTCTCTCCTCTCTCTCTCCTCTCCTCTCTCCCTCTCCCTCTCCCTCTCCTCTCCTCTCTCCCTCTCCCTCTCCCTCTCCCTCTCCCTCTCTCTCTCTCTCTCTCTCTCTCTCTCTCTCTCTCTCTCTCTCTCTCTCTCTCTCTCTCTCTCTCTCTCTCTCCATAACACTCATTACATCAATCTTCCTCTCCGGCTATCCCTACATCTAGAGCCATTCTGATCTTTTTTAGAAATCCACGTCCATCGCGCGAATCCTATTTACATATTAACTCCATATGTTCATCTCAAACCATGTTTGTAATCTTCCTCTCCGCTCCGGCTCTCTCTCTCCTCCTCACCTTTGTTTACATATTTGCATCTTCCCAGCGCACTCAGTGTAAAACAACAGAGCTGTAAATCCCCCTAAATCTCCATCATCACTCTACCTCTCCATCTATTTCATACTGTTCCATCTGCCTCCAGGTTTCTCCTATGAAATGTATAATATATATAGTATACATATATTATGTATATATTATATTATATATATATATATATATATATATATATATATATATTATGTTATGTTGTATTATATTATGTATCTTATATATACTATGTATGTATACACTTTCTTTCACAAGCCAACGTAGAAGTGGCACTTCACTGATGCAGCTAAGCGGAACCAAACCTAGCAGCTCCATATGCCATATTATGCAAAGCGCCGGGTATGTCATCACTTATTTCAGGAAATGGATCTTGGTCTGCCTCTGGACCCGCGATGAAGCAACCACCAGCTTAATCCTATTATTTAAGAGATAGAGAGAGAGAGAGAGAGAGAGAGAGAGAGAGAGAGAGAGAGAGAGAGAGAGAGAGAGAGAGAGAGAGAGAGAGAGAGAGAGAGAGAGAGAGAGAGAGAGAGAGAGAGAGAGAGATATATATATATATATATATATATATATATATATATATATATATATATATATATATATATATATATATATATATATATATATATATATATATATATATATATATATATATATATATATATATATATATATATATATATATATATATATATATATATATATATATATATATATATATATATATATATATATATATATATATATATATATATATATATATATATATATATATATATATATATATATATATATATATATATATATATATATATATATATATATATATATATATATATATATATATATATATATATATATATATATATATATATATATATATATATATATATATATATATATATATATATATATATATATATATATATATATATATATATATATATATATATATATATATATATATATATATATATATATATATATATATATATATATATATATATATATATATATATATATATATATATATATATATATATATATATATATATATATATATATATATATATATATATATATATATATATATATATATATATATATATATATATATATATATATATATATATATATATATATATATATATATATATAGAGAGAGAGAGAGAGAGAGAGAGAGAGAGAGAGAGAGAGAGAGAGAGAGAGAGAGAGAGAGAGAGAGAGAGAGAGAGAGAGAGAGAGAGAGAGAGAGAGAGAGAGAGAGAGAGAGAGAGAGAGAGAGAGAGAGAGAGACAGAGCTTCCGAAGCCTCTGTCAAGTATTTTGCTCGCCGATTCTTATCACATTATGATGCAGTTCTGAAACTTTGTAACTTTTCCTCAAGTTACAAAGACGTTTGTTTTCGTGGATCAGAGGCGGCTCTAGGCAGATATTCTGGATGGCATGTCAGACCAACTTGCACAGCTTGATGAGCTTTCAAAGCCATTGAGATATTTACACTTTATGCTCATAAGTACTAGATTCTAGCCAACACCCCTGATGCAGAACACACATGATTTCACATATCGCCTCACTAAATATGCACATATATGGCAGAGGCGGTTCCAATATAAAGAAGTAGGGAGTTTGTGGTCGTCTTCAGCGTGATAATAAAGCAAGCCTGTCTCTGAGGTGTCAGAATGTGCGAAATTCCACGCATGGTTTTTCCACTGAATGGTACACAAGTTGTTGCGGGCAGAGGCCGATATAGGGTGAAAAAATCAGGCTGATACCTCATTTTAGTGTGCTTGGCGTTGCCTATGATGTTACTTTTTCATTTGTGAAGCTTCATTTGGTAATTGTATTACCAAAATACTCTTTGTTTATGAAGAAGTATGAGTTAATTACATCTAGACTTTTCGCTGGGAAGAAGTGTTGGGTCCAACTTCTGTTATCCTGGATAGGCCTAGGATTATTTGAATTCACCTTCATTAACCCACAATCGAAAAATGATTAATTGGGGTAGATTGGCAGTAATGAGACTTGAATGTGTGTCTAAGTTTGAAAGCTATAGAACAAAAAACATTGGCATTGCTTCCCACTATTCTGTTTCCTTCATTCGCCGTTTAAAAACCGGAGTATTGTTTTATCAAAACGTGGTTAACGATGCAAGCTTTCGAACGATATTTGTCAAAACAATTGATCCATCGGTTAGCGAAATCTCAGGGAGGACCGAATCAGACCACTTGTCAATGGGATGATTTTGCATGCCTTGAGCAATAGGGTTAAGTGTACTCCGGATAACTACTGAGTCCGAAAATGTTACGCGAAACAGTCCGCACCGCCCTCGACATTGCCTAAACCGAGACGACTCACAGCCGTCGCCCGATTGGCTGCCAGAGGAAACCTACCCAACGAGTGGCTGACAGAGGGTAGCTACCCAACGAGTGGCTGACAGAGGGTAGCTACCCAACGAGTGGCTGACAGAGGGTAGCTACCCAACGAGTGGCTGACAGAGGGTAGCTACCCAACGAGTGGCTGACAGAGGGTAGCTACCCAACGAGTGGCTGACAGAGGGTAGCTACCCAACGAGTGGCTGACAGAGAGTACCTACCCGGCGAGTGGCTGACAGAAGGTACCTACCCAACGAGTGGCTGACAGAGGGTAGCTACCCAACGAGTGGCTGACAGAGGGTAGCTACCCAACGAGTGGCTGACAGAGGGTACCTACCCGGCGAGTGGCTGACAGAGGGTACCTACCCAACGAGTGGCTGACAGAGGGTACCTACCCAACGAGTGGCTGACAGAGGGTACCTACCCAACGAGTGGCTGACAGAGGGTACCTACCCAACGAGTGGCTGACAGAGGGTACCTACCCAACGAGTGGCTGACAGAGGGTACCTACCCAACGAGTGGCTGACAGAGGGTACCTACCCAACGAGTGGCTGACAGAGGGTAGCTACCCAACGAGTGGCTGACAGAGGGTACCTACCCAACGAGTGGCTGACAGAGGGTAGCTACCCAACGAGTGGCTGACAGAGGGTAGCTACCCAACGAGTGGCTGACAGAGGGTAGCTACCCAACGAGTGGCTGACAGAGGGTAGCTACCCGGCGAGTGGCTGACAGAGGGTAGCTACCCAACGAGTGGCTGACAGAGGGTACCTACCCAACGAGTGGCTGACAGAGAGTACCTACCCGATGAGTGGCTGACAGAGGGTAGCTACCCAACGAGTGGCTGACAGAGAGTACCTACCCGATGAGTGGCTGACAGAGGGTAGCTACCCAACGAGTGGCTGACAGAGGGTAGCTACCAAACGAGTGGCTGACAGAGGGTACCTACCCAACGAGTGGCTGACAGAGGGTAGCTACCCAACGAGTGGCTGACAGAGGGTAGCTACCCAACGAGTGGCTGACAGAGGGTAGCTACCCAACGAGTGGCTGACAGAGGGTAGCTACCCAACGAGTGGCTGACAGAGGGTACCTACCCGGCGAGTGGCTGACAGAGGGTAGCTACCCGGCGAGTGGCTGACAGAGAGTACCTACCCGATGAGTGGCTGACAGAGGGTAGCTACCCAACGAGTGGCTGACAGAGAGTACCTACCCGATGAGTGGCTGACAGAGGGTAGCTACCCAACGAGTGGCGGACAGAAGGTAGCTACCCAACGAGTGGCTGACAGAGAGTACCTACCCGGCGAGTGGCTGACAAAGGGTAGCTACCCAACGAGTGGCTGACAGAGAGTACCTACCCGGCGAGTGGCTGACAAAGGGTAGCTACCCAACGAGTGGCTGACAGAGAGTACCTACCCGGCGAGTGGCTGACAAAGGGTAGCTACCCAACGAGTGCCCGACAAAGGGTACCTACCCGGCGAGTGGCTGACAGAGGGTAGCTACCCAACGAGTGCCCGACAAAGGGTACCTACCCAGCGAGTGGCTGGCAGGGGGTAGTTACATCAAATCAATTAATCCCCGACCGCGATCAGATGAAGCCAAAGCATGCGGCTTGGGCTCAGTAGCTATCTTCTCGGTATCAGCATCATTACAAGCGTATTGATGTTACCATTTAATATTTCCAGGCTTTTTAGCCACCAAGTCAGCACGCATGAAAGATCTACCGTGGAAGGAATCACTCGACCAAAAACACACAATCGCGTTAGAAGCAACCACGCTTCACTTTTGCGGAGCATGTTTACGAGATAGCCTTTGAACCTCCACAGGTGCTTTGTGTTCTACATTTCCAACGACGAACAGCTGAATGGGGCCACTGTTTCGTAGCTAAAGCTGTGCTTACCGGCCCGACTTTGTGCTGTAGAAAATCGCATCTGTTCGGACTGAAGAAGAGCGATATCGTGTTCATTGTGATCTTGGTGATCATCATACGCAAAAAATTGGTCGCGAAAATGGAACACGAATTTCGCCAAGCTAGATTGATGGTGATTTATGAGGTCTCTAAGAGTTACAGTTCCTAAGAGATTGCTTCCAGGAGGCTTCTCTTTCATCGGGGAACGTTGGCACGCACCAACATTTTTGTTATTTATCTCCGAGTAAGTCAGTGCCTGCAGAATACACGTTAACTAAGAGACAATACAGGATTCAGAACATTACAAGACCTCTAAGATCCGCTGGAAAACACAGCGCGGTACTTAATGACCCGTAAGCTGAGAGACAACACAGGATTGAGGACATTACAAGACTCCTAAGATCCGCTGTAAAACACAGCGCGGTACTCAATGACCCGTAAGCTAAGACACAATGTAGGATTAAGGACATTATAAGACTCCTAAGATCCGCTGTAAAACACAGCGCGGTACTCAATGACCCGTAAGCTAAGAGACAATGTAGGATTAAGGACAATATAAGACTCCTAAGATCCGCTGTAAAACACAGCGCGGTACTCAATGCCGGAATATACCAGGTCACTCGATGCAACCGTGCATTCTTTGGTTCACTGATCAGTGAATATCGGGCTCTTTTACGACGCATTCGACTGCTAAGTCACATATTATCGCCAGTCTCTCACGCCGATTGGTCGCGGGTGGACTCAGTAATCCCGCCGGATGTGGGATTCGAGCACACAAACTCGAGATCAAGAGCCCACCGCCCCATCAACCTCTATGTTAGTGTATAGTTCTAGTTGTCAGAGCAACCCATTTCATTGCCGATAACTACAAGTGCCAGGCAGCTCAGCCTGCCACCTGATGCATCCCAGCGTGATTTGATCGTTTAAGAATAGCTGTTCAGTTCTGACCGTAACCGCCTTCTGCAATCGCCCACGCGATCAGTTCAGCCCAGTCCAGTCCAGATCAGTTCAGCGCATAAGACATGAATGTGGTGAAGGTCAACGGTTATCACTGATAGGGTCGAAAAGGGAACTGCATAGCCAAGTTGCCCGATAACATATTTTATTGATTTTCTTGACTACTTATTATAACAACTTAATGCGACGGTTATCAGCAGAGTTTTAATGCAATGCGTCACCATAAAGCACCTCGTCATATAGCGACCCAGACACTGAACTGCATGAAAATTATCCCGGAATGATTACTAAGGACATATACGGAATCTCAGCGACTTCCGAGGCCGGCTTAGGAAGTGTCGGAGACTGTTCTAGGTATTCAGTTATCCCACCTAGATGCTGCTAGTTTGCCGTGGAAGACGAATTAAATCCGAAGAATAAATCACCCCGTTAATTTATCTTCAGAATTACGCCGCGCGAAACATCAGATCTCGTCAGCATGTCTTTGGTAGGCTTAAGGCTTAAGTTAACTGACGCAAGTCGCGCCACTCAGGATAAGGCTATTCCGTTGTCGACTGGAGCATTCATCTCAAACTCACGAACGATCAAAACATCGACCTTGAGACAAAAACAGCAAGAACGTTCGGACGTGAGCGGCCGACAAGGCCTTCACTTGTGATTGGCCGTCAGGTGAAGAAGTTTTTCGTGACCGTGGCGTGCGCTGTGCCCAATGTCACCTTGAGCAGGTTTTGTACTGAGCACGCAAGACACCGGAGGATTAGACACCTTGGCAGCCAAGATGCAACGGATAATCCGAATCAGAACGAAACAGACCTTGCCGATATGATGCCACAAAATGCCGTATGTGATGGATCAGAAAGTTGTGCAAATGAACATGGTGGTGGTTCTGTGTACCATTGTGGATGCTTTTGTTAAGTCAGGCATCGTCAATGATTATAAAATATCGTATATTCACACTTTCCTTATACAAACACAATACAAAATTATAAAGGCGACTCGCGTATCATTCTAAAGGCGAGTCGCGTGTAATCCAAAAGGCTACTCGCGCATAATGGCAAAGGCGACTCGCAAATGATGCCAAAGGTGACTCGCATCCTCAAATTTCAGACAGCTGTATGCTTCGTTTTCTGGAAGTTTGATTGGCACCTTCAGTTTTTAGCTTGGCCGTTTAGTTCTCCGCGCGCTGTCGCCTGTCGGGCCTGTGTGAAACTTTGCAGTTTCTATGTCACACCTCCAGTTGCGCCGTGACGCATCTCCAGCCGCGCAGTGTCGCACACTGACGCGTTTCAGCGTCGCACATTGAAGCGTTTCGATGCCCACACTGGACAACTGACAGCTGCGATCCAGCCACCGACCCCATTTACCCACCGATGACACAGCGCTGGCCACACATTGCCAGGAGTCCGTGTCAATAGGGAGCGCTCGGCGCGCCTCTCGAGACCAAGGCCAGTTTGATCAGGTCATGGCCGTGCAGTTTCGTCTCCGACTACCCCTCCAGAACTGCAGCCACTCGGGGCACATCGCTGGACGGCACAGCACAGACCGTGTCAGGCGGAGGACTCGCTGAGGCTGGTCAGGCGGGCCGTGTCAGGCGGAGGACTCGCTGAGACTGGTCAGGCGGGCCGTGTCAGGCGGAGGACTCGCTGAGACTGGTCAGGCGGGCCGTGTCAGGCGGAGGACTCGCTGAGACTGGTCAGGCAGGATGTGTCTAGCGGAGGACTCGCTGAAACTGGCTAGGTGGGCCGAGTCTGGTGGAGGACTCATTGAGACTGGCTGGGCAGATCGTGTCAGGCGGAGGACTCGCTGAGTCTGGACACGGAGGCCGTGTCAGACAGTTTTTTTTTATAAGCCGAGGGAGAGAGTCGGGGGCAGAATCAGCCCCTTTAAGAATTGTGTCCGGTGCAGAGCGAATGTTTGGGTCAGTGAGCTATTGCAGCTCCGTTATTTTCCTTCTAGTTTTTCCTTGAACATAGCGCAATATAGATCATGGAGACATCACTGGCAAGAGACCAAATTAGGATTACCCAGACCAAGACGAGTAGCGTGTTGTGCTACAAGCAACTAATAAGTAGCTAACGAATTGAGAAAGGCGTAGATATCGACAATAACAGGCAAAGACGATTCGGTGAAGGAGAAGCGGAATGCAAGCCAAACTAGTTGGTTATACAACAAAAATCACATCGGTGGGGGGCTGGGGAGAGGGAGGGTTCAGTTCTGTTGGCAATGACTGCTGATGCCATACCATTATGAAATCGTGTGCTCTTTGATACTATGCAACACGGCACATAACATCGGACATAATACTTCGAACCTGAGACGAGTAAGGGCCAAAAACGTTCGAAATCACCTGGGCCTCCCATGTTCTTTCGCAGACGGCAAGCGGAAAATATGGGTGCCAAGGGCCAATTCTAATGCAGGGCTGGACAGAATCGAAAGCCGTACGGGATGGAACAGGCATGTTGTCGATCAGCCGAAATTTTTGATATTTCCGGCTTGAAAGTAAAGCCGAACGGTTGACATCCAGCCAACAGTGGCAACTTTCTTGCGATGCCCTTCGTACGAATAATTTGTGTCATGGATGAAAGTCAAAAACATAAATTAATTCTTGTCAGGGGCATCTAATTCAAGTGGCGCAAAAATTGTAAACTGGCGCTGCAGGTCACTGACCAAACATTAGCATAACGATCGTAACTTGTTGCCTTCTCGAGGTCACCTCAGATAATGATCAATTTAACTTTAGAGAACTTATCAAAGCTGCTATCTACCCAGTTAATATTTTGTTAATCCAATAGGGGAATCTAAAATCACGGAGATCATAACAACAACCAAGTTTGTGACTCGACATTCTCATAGCATCTGCCAGTAAAATGCCGGGACATACAGCATCATTCGATTAATTCCAAATTATCACACGTGATCCACATTTATTTGCCCGATTCGTCCAAGTCACAGTCGTCGTCCTGACCGAAGTGAGTCATCGACGCATACCGCCAGCGACGTCCACGACAGCACGGCGTCGGAAGAGCTGTGCACGCGACCGTTCCACCGAACAGCAGCGGCGGCAGGCGCGCGCGCACCGCCACCGACAGCGGTGGCCGAGCCGCCCCGGGCGTTCACTTGCAGTTCCACCTGACGCAGCAGTCTGGGAACGGCCTGCCCGGCTCGCGGCTGGCCTCGGTGCAGCCGGCCGGCACGGCGCCGCACAGCCGGGTGTGCTTGACGCCGTCGTCGCAGCTGACGCGCCGGCAGTGGTCGGTGAGCACGGCGTCGCCGTGCGCCAGCCGGCCGCTGCCGTGCGCGCAGTCGCGCGGCGCGCAGCTCCACTCGGCGCAGCAGCGCGGGAACGGCAGGTGGCGCCGGCGCGACACCACCGTGCAGCCGACCGGCACCGGCGTGCACTCGCGGTCGGTGACCAGGCTGCCGGCGGTGCAGCGCAGTCGCCGGCAGTCGCCGCCGGCCACCGTCTCGCCGTCGGCCACGCGCCGGCCCTCGTGCTCGCAGTCGTCGCCACCGTCGAAGTCGAACAGCTGCGCGAGCGACAGGCCGGCGGCGGCCAGCAGCAGGGCGGCGCCAGCGCCGACGCGGCGCGACTGCGTCACCATGGCGGCGGAGGCGGCGGCAGACAGCCGCCGCCCGCCGCCGACACGCCGTTTATATACGGCCCAGCTCGGACATGGGCGGTGGCAGGAACCGCCGGCCACTGGGGCTGTGGTCCGTGCGTATGTGCACCCGCGCCAGAGAAGCATAGTTGTCAGCAGGCTTGCCTCGTCGGAGCGGTGCAATGTGAGTATGCCATCGGGAGTGCTATCGTTGGTCGCTGTTGCGTGGGTGATTGTCGTGCGTCCTCTGTTACTCCGTTGACAGCGATACCGTTGTATGAAAACAATCAGTGGTTCTTGTACAATTTGCAAATCGGTTCCCAACTTCCTTGTGAATGAGACATTCACCATTTGTTCGGAAACATTCCACAATTGTCTTCATAAGACGACGTACAACACAGATTACACTTCAACATTTTGTTTTCACTTTTCATTTACTTTTACTCCCACATGAGAGCAAAAAGTTGTTTCGCTGAATTTCCTCCGATTGGGAATCCCATGATAAGTTACGGGCGTGCCAAATATTTTCAAACGTAAGAAATGCCTTCTAAAAAATAATAACCGGCAACGTCCGGAATGGAATGTTAAAAACCTATCCCTGAAAGTACTTTCTCAAAGTGCTAGCAGGAAGCGATATAATTGTGAAAATCGCATTTGGATGAGTTTAAATAAAACAATATTATATTTCTACAAGACAAAAACTCGAGTTTGTGTTCTTTCAGGGATTACCAGTAAAATGCTCCAGTGAGCTGTGAATGTAAACGCTGTTATGATTAATTTATTGTTGCTACGATATCATTGATCACACAAGAATATCAGTGTTCTAAGCGTGGTTTGACGTGTCCAAAATGGGTACAAAACAAATCAGAATGGTACACATTTGACCAGGAAGACAGATTTCAACAAGATTACATAAAGACACCTCCCACAATGTGGTGTAGATGAGCAAAATTTTCAAATATTGGGAAGGGTTTTTCGGGAGCCCCTCTCCGCCAGTTGTAAGCACCATTTGCCATGATGCTAATGTTTCTGACACAAGATCAATTGCCTAAACTTCGTCCTGCATGTTTGCATATTTACGGTATGTCCTGCATCATTGTAGTGGAAGGGATGGCGGATTGCTTATGTTAGTTTTAGGTTTAATTGTATTGTTCTGTATGAGACTGCGTGTACGTAATTAACATTGCAACCGTACTTGAACATCACTTTACTGTGCTTGTCAAATCGGCTTTGTTTCATAATGAACCTCAAGAACCACTGATAGTGTTCGTGCGCACCAAGTAAGCGGCACACCCCTTCCGTCCAATTTCAGAAACAAGAACACTCGTTTCGGTAGCAAGCCTGTTGGTTTTGGCGTCTCAAGATAGTGCAGGGCTTGTGGACTCGGAAACATCCATCGTCGTCGGGACTGAACAGCATTCGAACAAAAGTGCACAATCCATGTGGGCAGACGAGAGGCGCTCTCCATGTGACTCCGCGCAAAACTGACAGCAGTTTGGGGTCGCTCCGATGATGTTGCATGGGAAGATCCGAGATGGGTGAATCTCTTCGTATTTTTTTGGTCGAGTGGGTGAGGGAAGGGGGGCGTGAGGTTGGTGGAGTGGTCTTTATTATCAGAAAAAATTATCGAGATAATAAAAATAGGCTTTGATTGGGCTCCAGAGTTCCAGAGTCGGTATTTGTTTTCAGGTTTTCAGGTTCCGAAAGGGAGAATCTCGATCCCCAGGGGCGGTCACCCCCTGGGCCTGCTAGTGATTAAACTGGCAAATTGGAACTTGCACCATGGTGTCGGCGGCAACACACACGGCTGGTGTTTGATGCACCATGTCGAACGTTCGAAATTGGCAGGCGGGCCTGCTGCTGAAGATCGTGCACTTCCACCAAAGTTTAACAAAAAAAGGTGTAAAAATGGCAACTAAGCCTGATTGCTATGTGTCATGCTGGGTCTTATACCATTTTCAATAAATATGTGCTTCATGCTAGGTGAATCGATTCACACCAATATTGGCGTGTTCCTGACTGAAAAGTTTACGATTATAATATCCTCCCGATCGGTGATTGTATCACATCACAAATGAAAATTCATAAAAATCAAGACGCAGTCTTTCAAGGACCGTTCGCTGTCAGTACTCAGTCAGGTGAACTTCTAGCTGCATTTGGTGAGACGATGTTAGCACATAGAAGTTAACACTGCCTTGCTATGCTCCCTTGCTTTAAAGTCACCACTAGGTTTCGCATTCATAATTGCTTCAAAATTAATTCCGAATTAATATCAGTTCCATAAAATACTAAGGAGGTGTTTTTGGTAATTTATATGAAACTATCAGCAGAACCATATCACTTAGCAATGCATGACGTTACACCCTCGAACAACAATATAAGGTCTTAAGCGTACATGACCGTAAGCCAACAAGTGTCGATTAAACATGAAAAACCGCATGAACACTGCACATTTATTGCACGATTTTTGTCTTGTTGATCATAGTTCAGAATTATCTATCCACCAAATCTACGATGCTATGTGCTTTATAAATAACCACACTCTCTTCACTTGCATATTCGGTCTTCACCGCACGACATTATTGATGTGACACTCACGCAAATATTTTCATTATTACTTGCCATTTCAAATAATCCAACCTTCTCCCCTAGTTGATAAGATAGGAGAGGGTTCCCCAAGTCCGTTACAAGCGGTGTTTTTACACCCCATGGATTATATAGTTAGAAGTGCAGGGTGCATTGCCAGCAGACCGAGTTTGTTGCGACGTCCTGGTAGAGCGACACAAATATGGCCTCTCGGACATGCAAGCTTGAACCATATCAGGCATGGCCTGAAAACGATACGAATATCAATATAAAAATGGAAACCACAGTGCCATCTCTACGCTCACACCACCAGCACTCGAGGGATGTTCAGATATGCCAATGCATGCGGCAGGCCAGAGTGACACAAATTTGCCAGGCGGACCCATGAAAAACATTGAACATATTCAGGCAGCTGAGTGGACATTCCTGTACCATATGCGAAAGTAAACCAACTGACACATCCCGTTTTGATATATTTTCAGCATAGCAAGCATTGACGCGCTGCAACAGTCTGGCAACGCACTCTTCAAGCAAGACACTGTCACACACACGGCGACAAAACACACCCTGAAGACAACCGCGCCACCCAGCAGCAGCAGCTAGCAGATCCAGCTGGGGCAGCAGTCGGGGAACGGCTTGCCGAAGTCGTTCGGCGTGTTCGCACAGCCGTCGGGCGCCTGGCCGCACACCAGTTTCGATATGCCCGTCGCGGCGTCGCACATGACCATCTCGCACTCGTCCGTCTCGACCGTCTCGCCTCTGGGGATCTGGCGGCCGCCGTAGAGGCAGTCGCAGTGCCAGTCGGGGCAGCAGTCGGGGAACGGGCGGCTGGCGTTGCCGGCGATGGCGTGACAGCCGGCCGGCAGGCGCGGACACCACTCCGGGTAGATGACGCCGCGCCGGCACGTGAGCTGCGCACACCCGTGCGCCACCGTCTCGTCCTCGGCGATGGTGATCGTCTCGGTGATGCAGTCGAACAGCTGCGCGCCGGCCAGCGTCGCGACGGCGGCCAGCATCGCGGCGGCGCCGAGCGCCATCGTGGCCGGCTGTCCGAGACGCGGCGTGCGCCAAGGAAGTGGTCGCTCGGCGGCGCCCGCCGCGTACTTATACGGAAGACGGCCAGGGGCGGCTTCAGAGACGGCGAGCGCCGGCGCGCGCCCCGGCAGGTTTTCGACGACGACGCCACTGCGCGCTCTGCGCACCGCCAGCGGACGCGGAAATGAAATTCGAAGTTCCCATGCATATGGCGGAAGCTTTTTATGCTAACGCCGTTCTGCAGCAAGTTTTTATAACCGGGCTCGAGCTTGCGTGGATTTGTCATTCAGCATGGTTCGTGGAGTCCACTTACAGGCCACAGTTGTATGGGACACAGGTCTCATGTGCTCGCAAAGCTCCTTGATACCGGCTGGCTGCATGTAGCGTGCGGTGAACGACCAGATCAAGGCTTTTCCGACAGAACAGAAACACGCTTTGCGCCTCGGGAATCAAATCTGAGACTTCTTGCATGTGTGGTTTTCTCGCCCGGCGAACTCCGTGTGCTTGTCAGCGGTGCGACTGGAGTGGCGTTTTTTTCTCGCTCAATGTCGCACTAATCCGACCGGTTCGGTGGTGCAGCGAGACGACGAGAAGACAATCGGAGGAAGACCGGCCGCCGCCCGTCGAGCGGCGCATTTTGCCAGCCTTGCCGTTCGCGGCCATTGCCGTCGCGTCACCACTTCGGCCCCGGTCGAGACAACGCTCCCGGAAAAACCGGCTCGTTGTGCGTTGCAGCAGTAGTCAAATGACAGCAGATGTGCATGCTGTCGGTGAACCAGAGACGCTTCGTGGCGGGCCGATTGCATCAGTTTTCCTAATTGTGCGGCACGGGCAGATTCAGTTGCACCGAATCCATTAGAGACAGAGCCGCAGATTATGCACCAATATGAGTGCAGCGCAGAATCCATTAGAGACAGAGCCGCAGATTATGCACCAATATGAGTGCAGCGCAGAATCGCGCACGTATTTCGGCATCTCATTGGACCTAGGAGCGTCCATGATCAACATATCAGGTCAGCTCAGTCTCTAGCAAGTCACAGCTATCGCGATCTACAAGCGTTCGTAAAAGCTTGCAGGTGAATTTTTTGAAGCATGCAATGGCGACTGAGTTGGAGTCCAGGCTGTGCAAAATATCTCGGAATGCGCGCCATGTCGAAAAAGATCAGCTGAGCTTAACCATAGTCCATAGCTATGCATAGTCCATAGCTACCATAGCTACCTCGGGTGACCTTGAGGTAGCGGGCAAATTGATTTGACGAGAATAGCTAAAGCATGAACGTGTTAGCATGTAACTACATTAGCTGTATAAAACAGACAAATACTTCAGTGCTAGCAAAACATGCATCGAACATGATCCCAAGACATATATCTGTGACGCCACATTATCGAGCCAGTTTCGCTTTAAGCCAAAGATCCACAAGGGACGCACCATCAATCACTGCCAACAGCGGTGTGCTGCCGCGCGCCTTTTCCCACCAGTGCGGAAAAAGAAATTGTGTAGTGACATCCACTCTCTCTCGTGGTCTGTGATGACGAGGGGAAACTTCACCAATGTTGATGAGGGGGTTGATGGGCTTTTTCGGGATCACGAAAAAGCAATAAGTGTCCTGGCGCCGCCGTTCTGCATCAATCATGGAACGTTCTTTGGTCCCAGCTTCGGTCTCTGCTTCTTTGTCCCTCTGTTTGTCTGAGTCCGGTGTAGGCAAAAAAGTAAACGGATAACACAACCTTGCAGATCAGAATATTTACTTTGTGGAGAATACAACATCATATCTAGCTTATTCCAGGGTGCGCATAGCATAGCGATAAGTCTATCAAAACCATCCCCGTCGGGTCTGATCAGGGTCAGGGTCAGGGTCCTATTGGGTCATGCCAGGTCGTGGTAGGGCGGGAGGGCCCGTTTTTAGTCGAATCAGGTTGGGGCCGGTCGGATCTGGTCGGGTCAGGTAGAGTCGGATCGGATCGGATCGCATCGGATCGGGACGAGTCGGATCTGGTTGGGTCGGGATAGGCCTGGCTGGGTTGCGCATGGAACATTTGTCGTACACATCAGGGAGTAGAATCGCTAGGGTTTCGCACTTGCTCCTTTAACCACATACAGACAGCACTTCCAAGTGGTCATTGGTCAGCTTCAAGCGGTCAGTGTAGACGCTAAAGGTAGACATATCAAAATGGTTCTGGCATATCTTGCACTTTCTCACGCCACGGTGCGCTATCAGATCATGCAAGTGAATCCGGGAAAAGAAGGTAGGGCATGGCTCACCCTCCTGATCCGGGCGGAGTCGGCGTTGATAGGTAATTAGAAGCGGGGCAGGGGGAACCGCCGACCTTCGCCCCGGCAAGCTCGGGCGAGATGCTGACCTTCGGTATGAAGAGCAGACACAGTGTGGTGGTGGTCGACATGATGATGAGCGACGTGATCAGCACGAACGCCAGCGTGACGCGCTCCCAGACGGCGTTGGCCATCGTCACCACGATGACGCTGGTGATGACCACGTTGTACACGCTGAGGCCGATGTAGCGCGAGTCGTTCAGCGCCGGGATCTTGACGCCTCTGCGGGCAGTCGGCGGCGCGGTGACAGCTCACACCAGCCGACGCGAGTGGATTTGGATTGGGCTGGATTGTGGCTTTACGACGCACTCAGCAGCTGAGGCCATATGGCGTCGCCTGCCTCTCACCCTGGCAGGAAGGGCGGACATCGCGGGGAATCGAACCCCTTACCTCTGGCATGCCAGACGCTCAGTTTAACCACTGAGCTACCGACGCCCCGAGTGCATTTGGTAAATCCAGAAGCCTACTGTTATCGGCCAGATTACAGGCATGTATTCGGGTCAAATGAGCAGTCGGAAACCACTGTTAGGCGGAACGGTAACCCCATTTCAGAATCGTCAGCTAGAACACCATCGGCTGAAAGACGTAGAATACGCGTGCAATGGTCCACCAGCGTGCTCATAAATGACGCGAGCCATTCGGTGCGAATAATAAAATTGATCACCAAGAAATCACCCAGCAAATTTCGCATCTATAGCTACAGTCAGGCGGTCAATATGAAATGAAATAGTAAACTGTACAACCATCACCCAGCCGTACCGCTTACGCATAGCGCTTCATCAATCATCAGAGCGTTGCTTACGTATTGGCGCTTCACCAATCAGAGTCCCAATTCCACCTAGGCATCCCTCGGAAGTTGTCATGATAACATAATGTGTATGTAATTGTAACGACAGCTTAGTGTGGTGGGCTTAGTCTCCACGACGCGGTCCCAGCCTTGTGTCTACGTCGGTGAACATCTGCCAGCGCAAATAAAATGAAGAGATGAACTTAAAATTAGAAGTGAATTAACTACAACCGCGAACAGCGGTAAGCGGTAAGTTTGTTGCACAATGATAAGCTGTAGAACAACTCACTAGCTGGCTGGGTAGCAATCCATTCGGGGTTGCTGGGGTAGCAACCCAGTAGCAACTGTACTGGGGTAGCAACCCAGTAGCAACCCATTCGTAAAAGGGCACAAGTGGTTTCTAACTACTTTGAAGCTGAATTTTCGTAGTCCGATTTAACACGCGCACTGGAGGAAGGGGAGGGGGGGGGCGAAATCCGCCCACCCATCCGGTTTTTCGTACATAACTCCAGATTTTACCGGTCGATATACGCCATGTTTTGCGTACTTGCTTAGAAATATCCGGCACGTCGCTTAAAAGAAGAAAAACGAAAATCGGCAGATTTTTTTTAGAGTCCGTTAAGTCAAAACATTTCGTAGCGCCAGTCCACAAAAATCGGCGCTGATGCGCTTCCCGTATATTGGCAAAAGGGAAGTGTTCTTGGCAACACTAGCGATTTGTTTGATGTATATTGTTATGATATATAGTTTCAAGGTCATGCTAGGTCACCGAGGTCAAGTCAGGTCAAGTTCATGACAGGTTAATGGAACCAAACTTATAGAAAAGCTGGTTGTGGGGATCCTTTGAGTTCAGAAATTTAGCCCCTACCCTCCCAATTCATGTCGCGACAGTTTCCGGCAGATGCCATGCCACGGGTCGGCCGAGCTGTCTCACAGCTTACGTCGGCAAGTCGCGGACCGCCGCCGAGGCCACAGGCTATTGTTTCCGGTCAGATGCATAGCTATCTGACACCCTGGTACCACCACCACCGTCTGACGACGTGACCCCGATGCAAGCCGCCGCCTCTGGTCTGATGAAATGTCTGATGTGAATGTGAATGCCAGTGAGGTGATGTGACCGTCAGTGAGTGATGTATGTCAGTGATTCTATTTTGGGAACAGTCGGGCAGATGTGTGTATGTACATTAATGGTATGACAGTAATATGACTGTGATGTGACAGGTGCTGTCACTGTGGTAACATATGTCAGGTATGTCTCGAATGCAGTGTGTGTGGTTGTGGAACGTCAGATGACAGATGGGCTGTAGCGCCACGATCTGCCTGTGTGCAGCTGGCTCAGCAGTCTGGTGACATGTTACTGGATATCACCATTGTCTTATGATGTGCTGCGGGCAGCATTGAGAGTCGCAGCGTGATGCCTCTGCCGCGTCAGTCGGAAGCGCGGCTCGGCGCTGTGACGCCAGGCTGCAGTGCGGTGCAGCCGAAACATGCGACATCAGCAGTGATTCCCACGAACGGCCGAGCTCTCTTTGCAACCAGAGCTCTGAGAATGTCTCTGAGGTCTGAGGGACGGCGCGACCCGCCGGTGCGGTAGAGTTCGACGGGTGCGAGCCATTGTTGTCGGTCGTCGGATGCCCAGGGCTGTTGCCTTGGAATGCGCAGACAGTCGTGACCATGACCTGTCACGGGCGGTGGCCGTCACGTTGAGCTCGTGGAGAATCGAGAGGGCTCTCCCTCACTTGTCACCGAGCTGTCGACGCGAGCGGTTTGGGCTTGGCCCTTCGGCGAAGGCGACTGGTCGTTAAGCCAGTCGTCAGAGGTACGTCTGTGGAACTCTGATTAAGAGTCGCTGTGTGATTTTTGAGATGTAGTCCTTTGAGATGAAAGTTGTAGAGCGTATGAAGACCGGTCAGTATGTCAGCTGAACTATCTGTTGTCACTGCTGCCTCTTGGAATATCAGAACTTGGGACTTGAGATGAGAGACTGAGATGTTGTATGAAGATGTGACTGTTGTATGACAAGATGTATGAAGATGTGGGATGGCCGTGTGAATCGTCTGTTGAGCAGTTGGAGCTGTCGGGCGTTTAAAGGCACTCTTGCACTAATTTGACTATCACGCTGCTCTATTCGAATCTGAATTATTGTCGCCATATTTATGTTTATTAATGGTACAAATATAAGTGCTGGATTTGTGGTGCATGCCAAGAGAGGTGCAGATCAGAGCTCTGAGATTGAGATACAGAGCCATTGAAAACATAACCGGGGTCTTTAATATCGTCAACGTTGAGGTCCATACCTCTATCACCGTGCCAAGGAAGTTTGCCCCCCCCCCCCCCGGCATAAGTGAAATATCAAGCAGGGAAAAAGAACTTCTTTACAAACTTGGTCAACTGGAATGTTGTCATAATTGCAAATTACTGTCATGCGATTGATGTCACTTTGCATGTTACTCCCTACATATCCTGAAAACTACTGTTTGTAATTGTGTACCTAAGCGTTTCCATACTTTAATCATGTACTTCACTCCTTTCTTCGCGAAGGCGATTGCGCCGAGCCGCCCAACGGAGCAGTCGGGCGGGCGACCCGGTTCCGGTAACTGGAACAGGTAACTGACCTGATAAAGTGCTGCTATATAGGTGACCTGAGGTCAAATTCCGGGTGGTCTGGCATCTGTATTGCATCATTAGTAATGTCCAAAACATCATTGATGCCCATTTTGGAGCATTTAAACACAATCACAGCGATCCATAACAATGACAAGCCGAGCCACGCAAAACAAGAAAATGTTGACATATGTGACCTCATTTGATTATGAAGATATTGACCTAATGTCATGAAATTTGCACACCATAGAGTTCACTACCGTACCCATCCACCCTCAGAATTTCGTTACTCCAGCTTTAATAGGAGCTGAGATCTTATGGGGGCGGAATCGGCCACCACCATCCGCCCCCCCTCCAGGTCGCGTAATTTTCAGAGGCCCTCCAGGGCGCGTTTTAAGGTACTATTTTGTCGTTCGCCATTTTGGAGGTGAAATGAATCATCTTCTCATGTTCACCAATCTCCCTTTATGGCAAATCAAGCTGCGCGGACGTCGTTAGAGGGTTGCATTAACAACAAAAAATGTAAGCAATGAAAACGCCGTCGAACCAGATTGACATGACCTGGTGCAAAGCACACCATCCAGTATCACAAAAACAAGGAAGGTTAAAGGAATACACATTTGCACAATGCCTTGTGGTATATAGAAACACATTCTGTATATATTTTAATTAGTTTATCGATGATTGGTCATATTTTTGCACAATTGCCCGTGGTTAGATATTATTTTGAGCATCATTTTAAGTGTTACAGACTTCTGCCAATGCTGTAATATAGCAAGGATGAGAAAGGAGATCAGCTCATATAAAAACATGTCACAGAAATAATCATCTCAAGGAGTTACATGAGCTCCCGAGGAAACGAATAACAATATTCAACATCCCGAATTCGACTGCTGGTGAATCAAACATGCCTTCAACGACTTTGCGAAATCGCTAATACTCGCAATTATATCGGCAATATGGGAAAGCCAGCATCTGAGCCCTTCGCGAGATAAACCAAAACCGTTTGAGCGCTGTGCAGCACAAGTGCTGGCAGGTAGACCTCGGATTTCCTCCAGCTGCACATTTCTGAATCTGGATCAATGAGGTGCCGTCAGAATATTCGCATCGTGTTGGTGCAAAATTGTATAATATAGCACCATCTCACCTCGTCTCCCACGCCATGTAGACCGTCACGGTGAGCAGCAGCCCCTTGTACACGTATATCGCTCCCAGCCACTTGTGTTGCACAATGCAATACCATCTCACCTCGTCTCCCACGCCATGTAGACCGTCACGGTGAGCAGCAGCCCCTTGTACACGTATATCGCTCCCAGCCACTTGTGTTGCACAATGCAATACCATCTCACCTCGTCTCCCACGCCATGTAGACCGCCACGGTGAGCAGCAGCCCCTTGTACACGTATAACGCTCCCAGCCACTTGTGCTCATGCTGTGAGAAACACACCTCCACCTGAGAAATACAACCTGTCAGTCACACCAGGCGAGTTCCGTGGGCTGCTCAGCAACCTAGGCCGGGGATATTGGTCCAGCTAGGTAAGCTGATGCATTGAAGTTATTTCAATTGCTTTCTCTTTGCTTGCTGGCAGGGGTGGGGCGTCCAAATCCGCCCCCTGTCGAATATTCGCGATAATTTGAAAACTCGCTGAAATATATCCACGGAATTGCCCATAGCTTCACGTGATCAATGCCTTGTGTAAGAGGCAAACCTATACGGTTATGGTCAGACGTGACTGACGTCAGATTGACGTCATGCTTGCCGATAAAAAAAACAAAAAAAACAAAAGCGCATCGATGCGCACATATCGACATAGAAACCGAAGGCATTCAGATATTTGGTGTCTGTAAACGGGAAACGAGAGACAATTAGTAGATAATTGATACGTTATATCGTTTATGTTAATATTTCATTTCGAAATATGGGCATGTCAAACTAAATGTATTGATAGAAACGTACTCTCGAAATGTACCCTCGTGCCCTTGGACTCAAAATATCGAACAAATGAAAACAACATGTCCACGAAATGACCGTCAAGAATGTTCGTGCCACATGTAAAGTAATTACCGCTAAAAATGTCTGAGCTATGGCTTAAAATGCGCTGCAGTGCATACCCGCCGGCACGACGTAGGGCCGACCTGCACCCCGGCAGCAGGGCAGCTCGGCAGCCGCGGTGCGGCCTCAACGCTCACCTGATTAACACCCGTACGCTCCCTGAGACCGCAGGTCACGACGCCATCGACAGCAGTTTGAATTTGTAAGACGTTTGGATTGTTTCCACGTGCCTTGCATAAGCTATTTAATTATAGGCAGTGGAATTTACACCAGCATATGACCAGAGACCTGTTCGTGGAACTTTCCAGCACCCAAGACAAAGGTGATGCCCTGGAATTATTTCAAACAGGTGCACCCAGTGGTTAGTTGGTCCTGGGACCCGTGAGTGGCTATAGGCCGCCGGTCGTCATCTATGGTCGACGGTAGCCAGTAAATTCGGGCTGCGCCCCTGACAGTGGCCAGAGCTGAGGTTGCCCGAGGCAGCAGCGCCATTTCCCACGAATATCAACGGCGACACCAACAACTTTTTCTGAGCTGAGGGCTCGACACTGATTAGCACATTTACGTGCCAAAGTGGACGCTGGGGGGACAAATGGAGCTGAAGTTCGTAGCGGGTACTAGCCGGCACTCAGCTTGCACCGATGCGAAGAAAAACTGAATCGACGAGACACCGGTACGATAATTGAGTGCGCCGTGAATCGCGAGCGATACGTTTTCTACCCTCATGAAAACATGTCGCCTGACCGTCCTGAACTTGCTCTAGCCAGTCGCGAAGCATAACAATGTCACCGCCGGGGAAGCTAGTTGACTGGGCCGGCAGCTGACCGACCGTCAGCCTGCTCGCGACAGTCGCCAGCCAGCTG
Source organism: Ashinkailepas kermadecensis (assembly GCA_034440615.1). Classification (NCBI taxonomy): domain Eukaryota; kingdom Metazoa; phylum Arthropoda; class Thecostraca; family Neolepadidae; genus Ashinkailepas; species Ashinkailepas kermadecensis. The sequence continues at coordinate 355,639 of JAOTOM010004737.1, read as the reverse complement.
CCGACGAGCAGTTGCCGGCTGCCAGCCTCACCTGCGGAAGGTAGGCCACGCCGCGGTCGCCGGTCGAGTACTCCATGGTGAGGTTGCGCAGTTGGCGCTGCATGGGGTCGACGGTCACCCAGACGGTGATAATGACGCAGTCGAACAGCAGCAGCACGAGGATGAGCGCCATCAGCTGAGTGTCCTGCAGCATCTGCCCGCGGCACAACGTCAGCGTCCGCCCGCGGCACAATGTCCGCGTCCGCCCACGGCACAACGCCAACATTTGCCCACGACACAGTCAGCATCTGCCCGCGGCACAACGTCAGCGTCCGCCCACGGCACAATGTCCGCGTCCGCCCACGGCACAACGTCAGCGTCCGCCCACGGCACAACGTCAGCGTCCGCCCGCGGCACAACGTCCGCGTCCGCCCGCGGCACAATGTCCGCGTCCGCCCACGGCACAACGCCAACATTTGCCCACGACACAGTCGGCATCTGCCCGCGGCACAACGTCAGCATTTGTCCGCCACGCAGCGGCAGCACTTGCCCACGGTATAACACTAACATTTTCCCACGTCACAGTCAGTATCTGCCCGTGGAACAACGCCAAGATTTGTTCACGACGCAGCACTAGCATTTGCCCACGGCACAACACCAGCATTTGCCTACAGCACAAAGTCAGCATCTGCCCAGGGAGCAACGTCAGAATGTGTTCACAATGTGGAGACTTCATCTGGGGATAGAACCACAACTTGGGCAGTGATGCAGCCATTAATCCCTCGAAATTGCTACCGTCGATACAATTCGTCTATAGGCATCGCATGGAAGACATGCATTAAACCTGTATTTTAGTCGATATTAATAAAACCTCTCTATTAGTCCAGCTTATGTTAATTTATCGATGAAATTAGCTTACCTTGTGTGCTAGATTAGTTTACTTCGTATGCTAGATCCATCAATTACACTCCATTATGTCCATAGACCCCAAAATCGTGAATGCAACAAGTTACGTGCCATATTTTGGAGTAACTTTTTAAAAACCACTGAAGTTTGATATTCTTTTTTAAGCTTCAACGATAAAATTAATATGCTGTTCCAAAATTGCAATTATGTGTTGACACGCGCACTGGAGAGGGGGAGGGCGAAATCCGCCCACCCCTCCGATTTTTCGTAAATAACTCCCGATTTTACCGGTCGATATACGCCATTTTTGTGTCCCGGCTTAGAAATTTCCGGCCCGCTGCTTAAAAGAAGAAAAACGAAAATCGTCCGATTTCTTTTTATCGAGTTAGAGGCCGTCAAATTCAACACATTTCGTAGCGTCAGACCACAAAAAATCGTCGCTGATGCGCTTCCCGTATATCGGCGAAAGGGAAATTTGCATGGCAATACTAGCGACTTGTGTGATGTATATTGCTATGCAATATTGTTTCAAGATCATGCTAGGTCACCGAGGTCAACTCACGTCAAGTTCATGACAGGTTAATGGAAACAAACTTGTTCAACTGGAAGGTTGTCATAAACACAAATGGCAGTCATGCGATTAATGTCATTTTGCATGTTACTCCCTGCTGAAAACTTCTGTTTTTGTCATTGTGAACCTGAGCGTTTCCATATTTCATTCATGTACTTTATCCCTTTCTTCGTGAAGCCGATTGCGCCGGCCGCCCGCCGGTCCGGCGGGCTGCCCGGTTCCGGTAACTGGAACCGGTAACTGACCCGTTAAAGTGCTGATATATAGGTGACCTTAGGTGAAATGCGGGTCTATCATCTGCATTGCGTCATTAGTTATTTCCCAAAACATCATTGATGCCCATTTTGGAGCATTTAATCATAATCGCAGCGATCCATAACCGTGTCAAGCAAAGCCACGAAAAACAAGCAAAAAATGACATATGTGACATAATTTGACCTTGAAATATTGACCTAAGGTCATGGAATTCGCACACAATAGAGTTTACCACCATGCCCATCTACTCCGAAAATTGCGTTCCTCTAGCTATCACGGGAGCCGAGATCTTAGGGGGGGGAGGCGGAATACCCTCTGCAGTGCGCGTAATTTTCAGAGGCCCTCCAGGGCGCGTGGTAAGTGACAAGTAAATTAAGTGCAGAGCGAGCCTACACTATGAACTAGACCAGTACAACGTGGCAGCCTGGAATTGATCGCATATCATGTTCAATATTTTTTTAGCTGATTCGTACCTGGTGATCCCACAAGACGCATACAAAATTAACCGTTTCATAGCCATGAGAAAACGTATGGATTGTCAACGGTATTGTCCATGTTTTGTGGTTTGATTTTTAATTCTGTTAATATTTGCTATTAACTAATAACAGGACTACAGGGCTTGAATATCAAAGCTTTTGAGTCGGTTTTCATACATCCTACCGACATGGATACAGTAATCTTCGTGTATTACCGTTTGAACCTCTTTTGTTTTCTTTATATCAACAAACCATCCAACTCGCCGCCCGTCAGCTGATTAGCAGCCAGCTGACGGTGACGTCACACGGCAGTGTCGAGAACCGACGTCTGCCAGGTGCACCGAATGGACCCATGGGCGTGACCAGATATTTCCTTCAAGTGTGGGAGGACAATTTAGAGTCGTCAGAGGCGCAGACAAGGGTGGGCCAGGGACCGCCCCTCTCCTTTAGCAACCAAAAAATACAGATGAAACAAGACATTTTTAGATTTACCACACAAAAACAAATTTTCTGCGCGCGAAGCGCGCCGTAAGAGGTCTCGTTTCATCACATTTTCGTGGGTCGGGCCCACTTAAGGAAATCCTAGCTGCGTCCCTGAAGGCGCCGTAGCGTATTTGTCTACGAAGAGTGGTGTTTTGGGTGTCACTTCAGAGCCGTAACCAAGATTTTCATCCTGGGAGTGGTGGTGAAGATGCCACTTTAGAGGCGTCGCCAGGCAATTGTCTTGAGAAGATGATGTGGCGCTAATTCTGTAGCGTAAGGAAAAATTTATCTGAGTGGATCGGTTGTGGAGGTGCTCATTAAAAGCGTCACCGGGGATTTCTCTTCGAGGAGTGGTGGTTGAGATGGCACTTTAGAGGCACAACTAGGAATTTGTCGCAAAGGGGAGGGTGTGCAGGTGCCAATTCACGGACTTCACCAGGACCTTCTCTCGAAAGGGTGAGGATTCAGATGTCACTTCGAGGTCTCCATCAATAATTTTCCCTTGGGGCTGGTGCTTCAGATAGCATTGCAGAACGGTCATCCGGATATTGTTTCTAGGGGGAATTTGTGGAAGAGCCAATTCCAGGGCGTCACCGGGGAATATTCGCGGCGAGGTGGTGCTTCAGGTAGCACTTCAGAGACGTCCCAAGGTAACCGTCTCTAGGAGGCGATTATGAAGGTACCAATTCAGGGACGTCATCAGGAATTTGTCGTCAGGGTGAAGATGATGCCATCACACATCACGATGCCATCACACATCACGACGCTAGCGGATACAAAATGGCCCTCGCCCGGTATATGGTCACCGTGCATTGTATACGGCAGAATGCCGTCGGCCCGAGGACCCGAGGGGTCGGCCCGAGGATCCCGAGTTCCGCTTAATTTACTTTTTGATGTGGAAAATAGAAAGCAAATTATTTCCGAGACCACGAAATAAATTGACCAAAAGTCTGAGTTTTTATTCCGGGGGGGGGGGAGGTAAGGGTTTACCGAGAAAAAAACAGTCTATCCACTCGCAAAGGACCAAAATCTTAATGGTGATCGCGATTGCGAAAGCGATCGTGATCGCGAAAGACGCGATGGACCAGAACTCTGTCCTTAATAGTGATCGTAAATAACAAAGTTTTTTTCTGAGTGTAATTAATAATTGTCAGCTTGTGGGACCGGACGTTTACTCTCACCAAGCGAGTCACCGTTTGGATCCGTCCATGGTTCTAAACAAGAAAACATCCGAAGGGTCAAAGTCGTAAACTTAGCAATGGGCGGCGCTACCGCGGGGGATGGGGGGGGAGGGTGTATCCGAAACATCGTGAAATTTAACATTGCTCCTAAGGCGTTGCATGAGCCAAAAAGTCCTCCCGTTTCTCGCCCCTTCCAAAACCCGTGACGCCACCCATCACACTGGCATTCGAAAGGGGCTTGCACTTCACAGAATCATGCCAGATCACTGTTTTCCGGAATGCAGAAAATATAATAAGAAGCGATTAACCTACATATCACGCACGCGATCGGATTTTCACTCACGGACGTGCAAACCGTGCACCGGAAACCAATATGAATCGCACGCCATCTTGTGCAGCAGCGTGGGCAGAGCTTTAACGGAGATGCGGCGCCCCGTGCCTGGCGGAGCACCGCCGCCCTCCCCCCCCCCCGCCCCCTTCGACTTCACCAAACATGGGTGGGCGGCTGAGGTCACGCATGCAGAGGCGAAAAAGCCAACGACACGCCGACGCACGTCGGTGACAGCTAAAGGGACACGGAACACTAATGAGACAGCCAAAGGCTGACATGTATTTTTATTTCCAAGCTTCAAAAAACTTCTTTTTTTTAAATAAATAAATCGTATCAGTCCATTTCTGGGATAGTTTATATTAGAAGATAGCATATTAGGTATAGTGGTAGCGTCCTTATGAGACAGCTGCTGGCTGCAAAAAAAATATGCGGCACAGGTGCCGAACTATGCTAAATTCTCATAGACGTCGGCGGTATGCCGGTGAGACAGCAATGCGGGACATTTGTAGCGCGTTGAGCCTTATTGAATGACCTTGCTGAACGAAGTGAATCGGGTCCTGGGAAATGACGTCATGGAAGTTAAGGGCATCTGCTTGCCTTTAATTAACGCAATAATTCGTGAAACAAAAAAAGCAAATCAACACGAATAATTTTTTTTCCACGTAACTCCCAACTGATGCTAAAAACATTACCACTTTCTTTCATGGATCCGCGGGTACATATGTAGTTCTCTGGGATGTCATTTAGAGAACAAATTATACCTGGTGGTTTGAATGTTTTTCCCTTGAATGGTAAGAAATTAAATCTCCTTGAATTGTATGAAACTAAATAGCCTTGGGTTTCCCGTGATCTTTGTCCACCGGTTGGTTCGTTCACCAAGTCCTCGGTGGGAATAAAGACAATTCTGTGTTCTTTTTTTCCCTCGTGAGTAGCTGGAACGATGGGGAAGTCGACGCCTTTTGTACCGTCAAGGAAGAAGGTGAATTGCGGCTATGAAAGCTGCAATTATGAAGGAGAAATGCGCAACATAAAGAGGAACAACAAGTTGAGGCACGGAGGGCAGCTCTTGCGCGTAAAGAATATGTCCTTCGGTGTTGGAGGAAAATGGAACGATGGTGCAGACCGGTGCCCAATGCTGATGTCAACGCATCACCAGAAGCAGGTAATTAATGTTTTTTTTGGTGGTGATTCACTGGACAATTCCATGCAAGCAAGGAATTTATTTTATTGTGCTGGCTATGCCTGCTGACCAGGTTTACGTACCTAGGTAGGTAGGTAGGTGCCTACCTACTGCAGGGTTCTGTCTGTGCTTTGTAATCCTAAATGTGGACAAGAAGTTGTGGAGTAATGCAATATGGAGAGGGTGCTTTTCTTTCAGCCTGCGACATCTGAATCTCTGATTGTGCTGTCCAGTGAGTCTTGAGCATTTTATTGCAGAGCTGTTAATTGTTGGACAATACCACTCAACCCCCAGATAAGAAGAATGAGATAATAATTTGCTGGAGAGGATGATGTTCTGGGTGCCAAAAATCTAGCAATAATCAATTTTTCATATTGTACCATGTCCACATACCCAAGATACAAATTAGCTTCAACTTCTGGCAGCAGGCTGACTTTATTTGATGTGGATTTAATACATCTAGTTGTGCCACTGAAAGTTGTGCATCTAGTTGTGCCACTGTATTGTTATCACATCCTTCACAACTGCATCATTGTTATTTGTGGCAAATTGGAATTCAGCAAAATTTGGCCATCCATGACACCTAGACAAATATGTTTACAATTTTATATCAACTGTATTCATGCTCTTACCCTTAAGCCAGCCAAGACAACATGGTAAATTTGTGCTTGGAAGGTGTTTTTTTTTATTCTTGGACCATATTTTTTTCAGGCAATAGTTGTGAAGGTGACCAAGATGATGAGACCACCCATTTTCTGTGCAGAAAATGGGTGCAACAGTAAATGTATGTACAACAGTAAAAGAGTGAATGCATAAAAAAATATAAATAAAAATCAACCATAACCTGACCTCCCCTTGAATAAAAAAATATAAAAAAGGAAACTGGAAAATTTCAAACAATTCGTTTTCTTCAAATTACCCAACTTATAAAAATTGAACACAACCAAATGAAACCTAACATAATATGCTTTGACAGAAAAACAATTTCCAATTTTGTTTTGAAGATTTTGCTGATTTTTTTATACCACTTCCAGCTTATGAAACCAAAACTAACCTAACCGAACTAGTATTATTGCAGTTTAAGGTAACCACAAGACAAGTTTTGCACACATTTTACTTCATAAAACATACAAAGGGGTTAGTTTTCGTTAAGTTAGGTTAGGTTAGGCTTTTGTTGTAAGCTATGCTTTTTTGGGAGAAAAATGGGCAATTTTCAAAAAATGTTGAAGTATTCTTTGTTCAAAAACAGCTTAGGCTGGGTTAGGTTAGATTTGGTTAGGTTTTTTGCTTTTCAATTTTTAAAGAAAAGAATTGTGTGCAAATTATTCATTTCTTAACAGATTGCATGGAATGTTAGCTAGGTTAGGTTATGTTACATATTTTTTCTTTATTTTGAATGTTACTTTGTATGCAATATTACAACAACTTTGTATGCTACTTACTTACAACCTTGTATGTTATACTTTGAATGCTATATGCCGCCTCCACCGGCGTCCCCCAAAATTAGTTTGTGGATTTAATGGTGACAAACCTGACGATTCGAAACTTAAAAAGTGCTACTCTCCAATTTCTAGCCGAAATATGTATCAACTGCAATGAGGATCAAACATGCTTTTTAAACGCGGCGAAGCAAGCGTGTGAGGCACTTGTTTTATTAACCATATATGCAAATAATTTGAGACAGCTCACAGGTTCGTCGGTGACAGCTTCAGCATTTTTTTCACCCCTGCACGCATGTTTCAACTGTCTCAGCAGCACATGTGCACTTTGGTGAGCATCCTCTCCCACACGAGGTCAAGTAGCCCAGCGGCAGGTTGCCCGTCTCCCATGTGAGCTCCAGTCCCACCTGTCGCTTCTCTTCGCTCGCGACCAATGAGCGTGAGAGTTTGGCGACGCTACATACCAACTGCCGATGCGTCGTGAAGCCACCGAACACCACCTGTATCACACGCGCTCACCTTATTCTTAATGATGCCGGCGCGACTCGCAATGAAGATCTGGTGCACTCGGAACGTCTTGGTGAACATGGCACCAAACGCCAGCGAGAAGCCGATGCTAAGGAGGTACACACGAGCCTGCGACAGACAGTGTCTGAGATCGTGTTGCGTCACCTCCGTACAGAAGAGACTGGGCTGCCGGTGGTATACCGACGCAACGAGAAATCAGCTGACTAGTCAATGCACACACCGACCGCAGTAAGAGCACAAGGTTGGGTCATGGGAGTGCATTCATTGTTTGTAAAGATCATCACTATTCTACGCTCGCTCTCGGGATATATGTTATTTCTGGCTAGTTATGTGCCTTTTCTCTCTTCCACTATAATGTCTTGATTCTAAATTGTTGAATTCCTGATCACATACGTCTAGCACTGCGCAATGAATAGCTAATGCAACGGCAGAACACGGCGTTAATCTTCGTTTGGCTTCGTCGGACATCTTCCTTGTCAGCTATAACTTGCTATGTAATATACTACGTGTTCTAATTGTCTACATATTTTGACAGGTAGGAATATAAAAGAGCGGCAACAAAAATATGTGCCTTTGTCGTGTGCATGCGTCTCCACGTGTGGGTGTGCCACAATGCTCAGCTATTAAACTACTCGGATGAAGAAAACCCACAATAGTTGCTAAATGCAGACAAAACGAGGTGCGAACTTACCCAACAACTAACATGTTCCAATTTTTTTTTATTGATCCTGACGTTCGATAAGTCCGTATTCTAAGGAGAAGTAAATTGTGTGATAAAACTGAGTTGGCTCGGTCTATACCTTAATCAATCTGCTTCTAGTCCTAGTAATATCGGAAGAATGACAAGGAGTACACCCGCAGCATACCCAGCACATCGAAGTTCACTTCACGATTAGCGGTGCATTTTCATGTAAGCATCTTTTTATGCCATCAACAATATGAAATATAGGTACAAAGATTAGTACTTGCCTAAACCTGGACGTTTTTCTGGAACTTGGCACAACTATAGTCACCAACTACATTTTATTCGGTATGATAACAGGTACGAGGAATTGCGATTTTACACCGTAAGTGTTAGATTGAAACATAAACAAATCTGGGCAACTCGATGAATAACATTTGATTGCAGAACATCTCACTCCACCAAGCATTGGAATTTGACACAAAGTGCACCAGCATGTTATAGTTTAATTTGCTAGCCAGACCCACAATATCCCCTCAAGGTGAAAGGAAAACATGTCCTTCCAACATGTATTGAGGACGTCACGGTCGGTGACCTGGGAGCTACCAAATGCAGAACTGATAGGCGGCCAGATCAGGTGTAGGTGTTTTCAGCAACGGCAGCGAGCCTTGGCGACGAGTTTTTGTCACGAAGGTGAAAATCTGGTGCTCACGACGAAGGTGAACTGACATTGTGATGCCCAGTGCCAAAGGAAACACTACGAATTTTCAGTGGGGAAGAGAGCGGGATTTGGATTAATGTTTATCGCCCAAGGCCATACGGGTACTTCGGTGACAACCAGACGCTTGAAAGAGGCCACATTTTTGCTGGTTTCAGCATCCGTTCGTTCATGCGACATAATTGCCTCCCCGATTTTTCTTTGGGGACAAGTGTCAGCATATATTGACCGCTGCGTCGGATACCGCAAGATTGCAGACACTGAATCATTGTGCTCTCCAGTCCCTCTCTACAATAAGGACTGCTGAGCCCCCTCCTCCACCTCCCAGCCAGTCACCAATGTCGCGATTTTGACGCCGTAATCCCCTTCCTCTTGCGTTTGTCGACACCGTTTTCGGGAAGCACCTGCGCTCCGAACGCTCCGTCGGCACGAGCAGCGTCACAGACCGTCCGATGCGCCGGTCCGGACACCGTCGCCGCCGCGTGCAGGTGAGCGCGACGACAGACTCGGCCGCTCCGTACGAGGAGGGTGCCGGCGCTCACCGTGTAGGTGAGCGCGCCCCCAGACTCGGCCGCTCCGTACGAGGAGGCTGTCGGCACTCACCGTGCAGGTGAGCGCGACGACAGACTCGGCCGCTCCGTACGAGGAGGCTGTCGGCACTCACCGTGCAGGTGAGCGCGCCCCCAGACTCGGCCGCTCCGTACGAGGAGGCTGTCGGCACTCACCTTGCAGGTGAGCGCGCCCCAGACTCGGCCGCTCCGTACGAGGAGGCTGTCGGCACTCACCGTGCAGGTGAGCGCGACGACAGACTCGGCCGCTCCGTACGAGGAGGGTGCCGGCGCTCACCGTGCACACCGCCGGGAAGTGCTCCGTGTCGGAGAGCGTGGCGTAGTCCAGTCCCAGCAGCACCACGGCCACGTACACCAGCATGCAGCCCACCGCGGTGATGCTGTTCAGCTTGGGGCTGGACAGCTTCACCTGCCTGGCAGCACACCGACCGCCAGCCAAGTCAGACAGCGCAGCACTGGCACTGACGCACACACTAACTGCTGACGTGAAGCTGTGGTCGTCCCGGCTTCACGGACCAGCCGTTTGTGATCAGCTGGTGACACGTACAAGTACATTGTAATATGATAACCCCCTTTTCAATGTTTCGATATGCATACAATTGTGCATACACATCATATATATATATATATATATATATATATATATATATATATATATATATATATATATATATATATATATATATATATATATATATATATATACATATATATATACATATATATATATATATATATATATATATATATATATATATATATATATATATATATATATATATATATATATATATACATGTAGATATATATTACTACGGAATGTGTCCTCTTTATTTGTAATTCAACTGATCATAACAACGGCGACTAGCACCTACAGTCTCAGCAGAAAAGCATAGAGAGCCCAGTTGCTCCCGCGACCATAAGAATGTCGTCCTGCACAGAAACACGACGGTCTTTAAAGGTGACAGGGCATGGCAGCAGGTTACATGGGACAGTTACAAGGATCAACTGTTACGTCCTTGCGTTTACACACGGATATGCATCGAGATGGTGAGGTGGTGCTGAAGCGTGCGCGCCAGAGTACAACAGCTGTCTCAAGACGACTAGAGCCGACTCACTTCATGTGTTTGTAATAGACGTTGAAGCCGAGGAAGACGGCTGAGAGGAGCACGCCCAGCCCGGCCAGGCACACGATCGGCAGCAGGGCGGCGCGAGACACGGTCACCACGCGCGCCACCACCACGCGCCGCGCAACCGGCACTTCGCCGCCGCGCCACGAGATGGCAGTGCAGGCGGTGCAGTTCAGTTCCAGCCAGGAGCCGCGCGGATCAAACAGGGCCACCAGACTCAGGTTGGCGCCTGCGACAGGGCACGCGACTACATTTGGTGTGTCTGGACCACGCCCGCAGGCCACCGCCGCCTACCGTGCCGGGTGGTTTCCTCTCGGCGCAGCGCAGACGACGCACTTGGCCGCCGCGAATGATCAATTCTGGTCGAAACGCCCTAAAGCCCCTCCCCCAGCACTTTGCGGCAAGGAGGCGCTCCACGTGGCACCAGACAATGTGTTGGAGCTACTGGTGGAGCGGGAAGACCGTAGGCGTAGGAACAGGGGGGTGGGCATGTCCCACCCACTCTTCAAAGTGTGGGGGGGGCAACAATGGTAGCTGGCCATCCCACTTTTGAGACATTTAAATTTACTAAATAGGCAGCATGCACACATTTGAATATGTGAAAAACTTCCTGCAATCCATAACTAAGTAAAAGTTGTACATATCACATGGTAGCACTTCTTTTTTGAAGTCGTACACACTTGGACATGACCTTACAACAACGCAACTAATTCAGGAATTGATGTAATGCAACAGATGTATGAACCTTCATACCTTATATTATGTTATGATAAGACTATAAGGCAGATAATGTGCCAGCCAGTACCAAAAATACATTCACACTTGAGTTTCTCTGTGGTTCTTTTACTGTTAACATATTTAACATCGATTTCATTAATATTGCCTGCAGTAGAAAATTATCAATGCTGAAGGCAGTAACGTAACACATTCAAGGTAAGACGTACAGTTTGCAAGTGCGAGTTCCTTGCCTTGATATTACATAGCCATGTATTATACATGGCCTTACTCCAAGCTGCCATACACTTCAACATTTACATGTATTTTGATTATTGAAGCATAAAATTACTGCCACGATGCATACATTGCGTGACTGTAGTATGAAAGAGAATGTACAAATTTCCACATTTCAATGGATTTTCAGTTTGGCACAGCACAAAGATATTCAACCTTTTTAGTGAGATGCCTGGGTATTATCGGTGCTGGTATCCAACATAGCAAAATACTTATTTCCATCATTTATTATGGTAGCATAGATACAATAATGAAGTCCACAGCCTATTATATAAACTTCAAGTGCGAGAACGCCTGTCAGAATCTCAGAATCCCCGAAAGGATTAGGCGCTCGTGGTGCGACCTGACAAGGTCACACGAGGAGTGACATGAAGAGTGATGATGTGACGAGTAACGAGCGATGCTTGTCATGTGACCTGAGAAGGCACATGGGCACATGAAGAGCATGGCAACTGACCCGAGTGGATCTTCAGCTGGGTAACTGCGTAGTGGCATTGACAGCACGTTAAACATGTAATTCAAATTATGTCGTTGAACAGAAATGGTTCGGTAAGATGGTGTTGCAATGGCATATGTAACAATCTCTGCTTAGCAAAGACACTGATCCCAGAATCTATTCAATGAAGACATTTTGATTGAAAGTGAAAAACACCGAATTACAACGGAGACTACTATCAAGGCTTTTCATCGTCCAGTGATGCGTACGTCCAGGCTGAGATTTAAGAACCCCGAAGATAATGAGATGAATTTAGGCCAATTGCAGGGTGTATATTTCTGAACACTACTTGTGGTGCAAGCAGTTAAATGGGCATAGGAAAGTCGATTTTGTGCGATGTACTCCATAGACGTCATGGTTAAGCTATACAATCATTGGGGCATGCGCAGTAACGTACCGAAGGGAGGGGGTATTGGAGCAGTCCCCCTCCCCATGAGAGGTTGTGGGCCCCCGATAATCGCGCCTGGGTTCGAAAAAATAGGGCCAGGCTCCCTAAAAATCATGCTGGTGTCCCCAACAATCGCACCAGGGCCCATACAAATCACTTTGGGGCCGCCAAAAAGTCGCGCAGGGTCCCCGAAAATGAGACTGGGGCCTCCAAAAATCCCACCAAGGTCCCTAAAAATCATATTGAAGGCTTCAAAAATCGTCCCGAGACCCTAAAAATGACGCTCATGGCTCCAAAATGTGAGACCGGGCCCCTGAAAATACCGTTGGGCCTCCAAAAAGTGGCGCCTGGACCACGATAAGTCGTGCCAGTGCACCATGAAATCACGCTAAAGCCTTAACAGATCGGACCGGGGCCCTGTAAATCACGCTGGGGGCCAAAAAGTTTCTCCGGGGCCCCGCAAATGACGCTGGGCCCGAAAATGACTGGCGGGGTCCTCAAAATCACGCTGGGTCCCAAAAGATCGGGCCGGGGCCCCTGATAGTCGCGCTGGGGGCGCACAAAGTTGGACCGGGGCCCGTGAAAACCACACTGGGAGCAGACAAAGTCGCGCAGTGGTCCTTGAAAATCACGATGGGGCCGCAGAAAGACGGACTGGGCCGCTGGAAATCACGCTGGGGGCTCATAAGTTCGCGCCTGGGCCCAGAAAATCACGCTGGGGGCCGACAAAGTCGTGCCTTGGTTCTTGAAAATCACAACGGGGACTCAAAACGTTGGGCCGGGCCCGCTGAAAATCACGCTGAGGCTGAAGGTACCAAAACGTCGCACCCGGGCCCCTGAAAATCACGCTAGGGGCTTGACAGGTCGCACCGGGGCCCCAAAAGTCTCATCGGGAGCACCCAATAAATGAAGCCGGGGCCACGACAAAAAAACAGTCTGGACATGGATAATCACTCTGGGCTCCTAGCAGTCGATCCAAAAGAAACCAGAACGTGATGGCAGGGATCAAAAATATGCAGAACCTTCTCCAAAGTAACAACATCAGTATCCGATATTTCTCCATTTCAAATATGTTGCCCAAAAGGCCAATAAGCAACCCAAACTCTTTTGCATCGGTTCACACGACCGAATTCCAGGACCAAAAGTTGTCCATTTCAACAATTTACCACACAAAAACGATGCCTTAATTTATCGAACGGATCGCCATAAGCGTGTTAAAGAGCCATAGTAAGAAAATAGGCGCTGCCAAGCCAGTACCTCCAGATCTCGAGTTTTTTTTTCGGAAATTCGCATAACTGTGAGCCTTGCATTCATTTCATGAAATTGTACGAAGGTCGATTCTTAAATAGTGGAGAAGAGTCGCCCTATAAGAAAAAATCGCTCATGTCTTCTTCTTTTTTTTGCAAAAGTTAAAAAAAACAATTGTTTTACTTATTATTTATTTTTTCAACAACCAGCAAAAAACATTCTAACATCGATTATCTTTAGTTTCTGAGTTTCCCTTTTGGAGAAGACTTCTCCACGGTGGATAACTCACTTTGTGCATGCGAGTAGTGATGGGACTGGTTGAGCTGCCACTTTTGCTAACACGTAATCCGAATGGAACTGATGTGCTATAAAAAGCTTTATGACGGACAAATAAGGACTGAGGCGTTGCCAGTTCTACTTTGAAGTTGTCTCATATCAGCTATGCTCTCGCGCATTGAATTCTCCATTTTCGTGGGCTTCCTCCATATCTTCTCCAAAGTGGACTTTGTGACTTTGTGGGTTTTTTTACCCCTGCGTGATGGCCCCCAAAGACGTGTCGAGGCCATTCAAACTCGCGATAGGCATCTCAACAAATTAAGACATGGTCCAAAAATCGCACCAAGACCAAAAACTTCGCGCCGCTGCCCTTGGAAATCACATTAGGGGCCCAAAAAGTTCCGCCGGAGCCCCACAAGTCGCAGCTGGCTTCCCAAAAAACAATTACTACCCGGAATGTTACTGTACGACCACAAAAATTGAGTCCAAAACCCCCAAAACGCGTCTGGCCCCAGAAAAGAAGCGCCTTGGAGCACCGAAAAAATGCACCGGGAGACCGAAGAATCGTACCGGGGCCCAAAAATATCGCGCAAGAGGCTTACAAAAAAATACAAAAAAATACCCCCAAAAATCAAAAAAGGATTCCATTGAGTCGAACCGAGCACCGGATAATTCAGAATAGGTCCCGAAAGAAAGTTCTACAAAGGGCCTTTATACTCTTAAGGGTGCCATCGGCTGAAAAAAAAACTCGCTGAGCAGCCGCCGTGGCATCCCAAAGAGGCAAATGCCCCCCACATCCATCCTGAAGAGGCGGACTTCCAAGAACCCAAGAATCGCGTCGGAGTCCCCAAAAATGGTTCTGGGGCCCCATAAATTCGCGTCGTGCCCCCCAGAATTAGGGGTTATAAATAAATACAACAGGCACCAAAAAACTTGCACCGAACCCGACAATTTGCGCCGGGAACGCCATATTCGCACTGAAGCCCAGATAAGTACAACGCGCTCCGAGAACTAGCGCCAAGCCTCCCCCCCCCAAAAAAAAAAGAAGAAAAGATATCGCGCTTTGGACCTAAACTTCCAGTCAGTAGTCCCATTAATCCTGGTCGGGGTATCAAAAATTCCCCTTGGGGCTCCCAAAAATTGGCGTCGGCGGTCCCAGCTAAGCACAGTGTGGCCGCTAAATCGCATCGAAACCCGACAAGGATCAAGCCGGAGCACTTTAAAATAGAGGTTCCGCAAAATAAATGTCCGAGCCAGGAAAACCGTTCCTTAACTCAAGCATACCACCAGATGCCTTAACAAATCGCATATGGCACCTAAAAACGCACCGGAGGTCGAAAAATCGCCGCTGGACACAAAAATAAATGTCACCGGGGGCCCGAAAAGTCAGGCCGTGGCTCGGACTTTACATAATTCGGGAGAAGTCAACACAAATTGAGTCGAGCCCAGAAAACTGGCGTCGGATTCCCCGGATCCATGCGCCTGGGCCCGACAAGTCGCGACGGGACCCCGAGAAATTATACCGGAGCCCCCAATATCTTGCTGGGGTCCCACAAGTGTGAGCGAGGAACCCCACGTTAGGCGTCATGAGCGGACATAATACCGGTGGCGCCGCTCTGGTGGTGAGTTTGTGAAGGAACACCACTAGAGCGGGCTTGCTATGATTAATGCTATATTATAGTTTCTAGAGGAGGTGCAAGTAATTTCCAATAGTCAAATTTGGACAACATTGAAACAATCTCTCTTATGATGTGTAGTTCGTTTTATTATCAAATTATTTCACCCTGTCACTTTGCCCTAAAAGTGAAATGGGACCAATTGGTCACTCGACATCTTGTAATAAAAACGTATCATACATCTTCTGTGTGATGTGCTGACAATTTCCAATGTTCTTAACTAAACGAAAATCGAACGTGCTACATTTTTATATCATCCTTAGTAACTTTCATGAAGGTTGAACCATGTCACTTTTGCACTCAATTCCAGAATATGTGTCCCAAGTTATTACATTGTATTCCTTTAAATTGTATATCAGATGTTCTACATTATCGAATTAATTTCCAATAGTCTCAAATAAACTGCCATAACATCAGCTGCCTTCTGGTGTCATACTGGACTACTTTTATAGATATCTAACCCTGTCATTTTTGCACTCAATTGCAGGATTTGTGTCTCGAATTATCACATTATATTTCTATAAATTGTATATCAGATGTTCTACATTAGCGAATTAATTTCCAATGGTCTCAAATAATACGGCATCAAATCAGCTGCCTTCTGATGCCATACTCGAATACTTTTATACATATCTAACACTGTCATTTTTGTACTCAATTCCAGGATTTGTTTCGAATTATCATATTGTATTCCTTTAAATTGCAGATCAGATGTTTTACATTATCGAATTAATTTCAAATGGTCTCAAATAAACTGACATAAAATCAGCTGCCTTCTGATGCCACACTCGACTACTTTTAGGGGTATCTAACCCTTTGACTTTTGCACTCAAGTCCAGGATTTCGGTCCCGAATTATTATAATGTATTCC
Source organism: Ashinkailepas kermadecensis (assembly GCA_034440615.1). NCBI lineage: Eukaryota > Metazoa > Arthropoda > Thecostraca > Neolepadidae > Ashinkailepas > Ashinkailepas kermadecensis. The sequence continues at coordinate 339,245 of JAOTOM010004737.1, read as the reverse complement.
TGTTAATTGCATATCAGATGTTCTACATTAGCGAATCAATTTCCAATTTTCCCAAATAAACCGGCATAAAATCAGCTACCTTCTGATGCCATACTCGACTACTTTCAACGACATCTAACCCCGCCATTTTTTACTTTTATCATGAAGCTTTCCGGCATTATTAAGGTTCTGGCATGGCTCGATGCACGTTGAGCGCCGACGGTTGCTACCCAGATGATCCGTAGGGCCGCCGAGCGGTGGCACGACAAAAAGTAAAGTTCCACCCTTCAACAATACTAAGCAACATCGATTCTGCCACGCCAAAATGGTGTAGGTGAAATTCACGGTTGTAGATGCATTATTTCCATTCAACGCCCATAAGCGTAATATTCTTAAACAATATCGAGAAAACCTGTCGGGCTCAACTCCAGTGGTGGCGGAACTCATGCCAGGCACATCGCCTTTCGCTTCAAATATGAAAATATACCTGTAACTTTGGCGTTGGGACCCATTAACATTCAGGGAATGGTCTGCGCTCTCCAAGCGCGCTCCACCATATTATGAATGTCGGGCGGTCGGGGACGGGCGGCGGGCAGCGGGGCCCGCCGGCTATGGTGGAAAATAGTTCCAGAAGCCAATACGCAAAGTAACAATATGCGCAATATATCACTGTAAGTGTGAATGAAATTGACGTCTGAAGGCAAGCTAACTTTCATAAATGCACTTCGCATCATATTTTATGGAGAAAGAGCCTCATAAATTGTAACTATATTCTTCGCGCACACACTAGTGAACATCCGGGCGAGCTTGTCGCGGGCGCATATTTCAGAGTCCTTGAATGACATCAGGAACCTACCTGTTTTCTTTCTTTTCTGGAGATCCCCCGATGTCCGCATTAACATTGCGTCTGACGCCTAACGAAATAAACACAGGGGGATCCCAAGAGCACAACTGGAAGACAAAAATGCACGTGGCCCTCCAAAGCGCACCGACTCTGGCAGAAAGCTGCAGGGCCTTCAAAACCATACACATTTGTTTAAAAAACCATGCACGAACACCATACAATTATGTCAGCCTGCCAATCTTGGTCTGCCACACACCGGATCAAAGAATTTTCAATCAGCGATCATCCGTCTTTTCTGTTTCTTATCCTTTCCAGCATCAATCATGAGACTTCTTTTGCCATGGGCCAGCAAGTAAGCTACGTTCTTGCTTATTCTTTCTCCTCAACAACATCGGTGACATTTACAACGAGGGACATCTTAGAGACGTATGGTACTATATCATGGAAACTAGAGCACACCATATACTCATTATTAAGGTTGTAATGAGCTTGCACCCACCCCCTCCCCCACGCACATAGCAGAAGTTGACTACATTTTGTTTGAACAGTAATAGGTACTAATGGTTTCACTTGCGCCAGGAAGATAAACCTATTATTACAAAATAATCCATCAGTCGTGAAGAGAGTTCCAAGTTCAGAGTGAAGTGTGAATTTGAAAGTACTTATACTGCCATGATAGTTATTTTTAGAACAACATGTTGCTGTTAGGCATAGGCGCGTCCAGGGAGCCTGCCCCCTCCCCCTTGGCGGTGAATGTTGTGTGTTCACTATTATAATTATCGGGTTCTCTATCCAAAAGTGCTCAGGCATGGTACTTTGCGAAATCCCTGGGTGCGCCCCTGCTGTTGATCCTGCCCCACCCACTTTTTCAGACGTTCCTACGCCTATGGGGAAGACATGCATGAACAATGGGACTCCAGCATGTTTTGGGGGAACAGCTCCATAGGGCATAAGCACCGGCCGTGTACTGAATTTTGGTGCCTTCCCCAATGCAGGTCCCGTCTAGCGTTTCCAAGTGGAGAGGGCTATCGATACGAAATACAAATCCAAAGTGTTGAGGGTACGTAGGAAGTTATCGCGATTCACAATCGAACGTCACTGGTGGGGTCACGGGTTAGCCTTCCAGATTTGCTGAACGATACATGTTTTGCAAAAGTCTGGAATTTTCGCGTTCAATCGTTTATTGTACAAAAACAACAGATACCGCGCATGAAATGTCCTGCATGGTGACACTCAGTGTATTGGAATGCTAACGAAATGCGATGTATTACATTTCGAAGCATGCGTAGATGGTTGGATGAGGCGGAAACCTCATTCGGGAAACTTTCGAAACGCTGCAAAAGAACGATACTTTCCAGTAACCAAGGGTAACAATGAGAGTTAAATTCAGTTTTAGCGTACAAATTAAGCTCAAGGTGACCCCTGATCAGAAAACGGCATCTAATTTCAAGTTGGGACAATGACTTCGAATGAATGACAATGGAAAGGTCAATGACTTATGCAAGCAAGTCAGCTTGGTTCTCCATAACCTTCCAACCCCAAATATTGACTCATTGGGGTCAATAAGTGAGAAAATTGCCAATAATTAGCGCTGTCTACGAAAAGCGCCCTGGTATGCTCCGTTCTGTGCCATAACTGGTCGGTGAAGTGAACTAACCCGACATCTTCGATTGTGTTGCCATCCGTCAGGTTGAATGCCACATCAGCTATACCAAGCGACAGCACGATACTTCGCGCCGTTTTTGTTTTCGTGGTACCAGGAAAAAGCGTAAGAGGGGGAATTGCTTCAACACCGGTGCACGGGCGAGAGTTGACACTGAATCGGGAAGTTATGGACGAGGGGAGGTGGTGTAGGAATTCGGGGAACAGAGGCCACCAAAAGTAATATAGTGCTATACATATGCCGTCCATGGGGTGTCATGCACCATAGCGTAGACATAGAGGCAGTGCTTAGTAACTTATAAAGTGGCGAAACACTGCCAAATGCAATCGTTTCACGATGCTCTTTCCGGAACTATCGGAATATATGAAACTAAGTGAATGATCCTTGATCCCTTTCTGCTTTACCTGCTTTGTCACCGCTGGAGTACGATAAGCGTCTATGATGGCACTTATTCAGAGCACACACATAAAAAACAGAGAGGGAGATAGAGAGTGAGAGAGAGAGAGAGTGTGTGAGAGTGAGAGTGAGAGTGAGAGTGAGAGTGAGAATGATAGTGATAGTGATGAGTGAGAGTGAGAGTGAGAGTGAGAGTGAGAGTGAGTGAGAGAGAGAGAGAGAGAGAGAGAGAGAGAGAGAGAGAGAGAGAGAGAGAGCAAAAGCAAGAGTAAGGGGTGACGGGGAGGGTGAGGAGAAAAAGCACGACACCTTCTATATCAATCACTAGCCAAAACACAGTAGTCACCTTGCAGCTGGTAGAAAGCGGTGAGTCCCCTGCGATCGGCCCCATTGAAGCTGACAGGTCCCTGGGGGAGAGGTTGCTGTAAGAACCGACCCCACATAGCCCACCAATCAACAGCATAGGAAAAGCTAGTGACGTCATTTGGTTCGGACCCTAGTGACCAGTATTATACGGTAGACATTGATGACCGGTGTCATACGGCAGACATTGGTGACGGGTGCAATACTACAGAGTGGTGACCAGTGCCATACATCAAACATTGGCTGACTTTCACTACATATGACAGAGTCATATTTCATTAATCTAACAACATCCACTTTCGTATAGGATCCATGGATATGTATATACACATACACACACGCACACACACACACACACACACACACACACACACATATATATATATGTGTGTGTGTGTGCACAGCTTCAGTCATGGGTACACCCGATACCAGTTTCACAAGAAGTGTTATTTTACAAGCACAATCTCACCCATAAATTTTCTGATGATATGCATGTAAATACAAAATGTGTGACAAGCAAGCGAAAGCAAATTTGGCAGTTAGAATTAAAAACAAGGCCTTATAATAGGCAAAATAGATCGGAAGGAGGGAGGAATGGCGTCCATTTTGTTACATCATAACCATCATAACAATGACTGGTTTTATCTGACAGTCTTACTGTATTAATTCACCACAAACTGATGTTAAAATGTCAGCACATCAGGCGAACCTATCTTTTAATTGTTCCTGGGGTTTGTTTGAACTTTCGACCTCTGCTTTCCTACCACCAAAGACGAGAAATGTGTCTTCCGCTCATCACTATTCGCGTCACAATTCCACTCCGACAGCGGACGACGCATACGAGACTCTACAAAGCAAAATGCAGCAAAAGAGATGTGTTGTGCTTTGCTTCAAAATGCGTTTTGTGCATGTGGATTGTTTTCGATCCCGAAGCCTCAAGCTAAATAAAATGATTGTCATGTTTTGTCCCGTCATGTGAGTGTCGTGTACCATGCGTGGTGCGCGGAGCACAGCACACTGCGTAAGATGGCAGTCGCCGTTCAACTCTGAATTTGTGCTGAACGTCTCACAGCTTTAGTACACAGAAACTGTAACGTCATCAATTTACGCTGTGTTCTCTCATACATCCGGGAAAATGCGGTATTTTCACTCGTGTCCCGCACATTGACGATCGGTGACGCGCGAAAGAGGTGACCAGTTCATTGACGATTTCTGCAAATTGCACTGCTGCTGAGTCAAATAGCTCATTTTGAAAAGTAAGGTTTCCTGGGTAGTCTGGGGTAACCGGATATATTATTTTTTTTTAGCGTGGTATCACAGTACAGCACACGTAGTTATAACACGTTGTCATGGCAACCGGTTCACCTCAACTTTGCGACACACATTCAGCTGTTGCGAGGAGACACGTGCCGAAAGTCGAATGTTCAGGATTGATTTGACAGGCGGTGATTTAATGTCTAAAGGGACAATTTTCAGTGAACTAGACAACAGTGGCCGTGTGTTTATCTTCAGGGCGAATGTCAGAAGCAAGTTTTGAGTGGTTTCATTATATGCACTGGCTATATGTTTCATGCAAGAATCGTTTGAAATGCTTGCCGGGAAAATAATATCCAAGTCTTCTGCCCATAACGGTTTCCTTTTCCCATGGTTTTCTTTTAATGTCAGTTTTATAAACAGATATTGCTTTAATTAATTTAACACATAAATCCACTGTTCAGTTGGTATCACAAACAAATTTGATTGAAGTCATATAGTGAAATTGTGTTTTGTAAGGAATTTTAGGATACGAAGTTCTGAGCAAAATATTTTGCCCATTGAGAGTTTCATGGCTATTCGAATTCAATTTCAGTAAGTTTTTGCTCTATTAAGTGGATTTTCAGTCGAACACAACCAAGGTAATTAAAATACAATTGTGATAATTTTGGTTTTTGGCCTGTATGTAACACTGTGTACCCATGATTGAAGCCATACACATATACACATACACACATACACGAACGCACATATAAAATGATATATCGAAATATATATATGTATATATATATGTATATATATATATATATATATTATGGATATACAGAAAAGAAGTTCCGCTCGCCGTTTCTTTTATTTGTACCTCATCCCAGCCACAGTAAAGGCACGTAGGAATTAGCTTTGTCCTCTATCTAGGTCGCACACACTCTTCTCCCCTCTCTCTCTATATATAATCTCCATCATCACTTCTGCTCCCTTTCATCTATCTCTCTCTCTCTCTCTCTCTCTCTCTCTCTCTCTCTCTCTCTCTCTCTCTCTCTCTCTCTCTCTCTCTCTCTCTCTCTCTCTCTCTCTCTCTCTCTCTCTCTCTCTCTCTCTCTCTCTCTTTTTTTTTTCTTTTCTTTTTTTTTTTTTTTTTTTTTTTTTTTTTTTTTTTTTTTTTTTTTTTTTTTTTCTCTCTCTCCCTCTCTCTCTCTCTCTCTCTCTCTCTCTCTCTCTCTCTCTCTCTCTCTCTTTCGCTGTCTCCATCTAATCTGTTCGTCGGAGTGGTGGAGCAAATTAGGAACAAGGCGACCATCTTCCCTACTAAAGCTGGAATCCCATTACAAAAGATTATCAGCATTCCTCCACAGTCATGGGCACGCGTTCCAGAGGCTCTCAGGATTCGTTTTACGGTTCAGGGGCTTGAGTTAAACTAGAAAACTTAGACGAAAGCTATCATCCGAAGTCCTCTCCAATAAACTCCAATCACGTGCCGACCTGTGATCTTGTTCATGCCCCTGCGAAGCCATCGACTCGCAGAGCGCTGACCCCAGACAAAAACGCCCCTGGAGAACAAGCAGGGAATGTACACCGAGGCATTGTGAAGCGGACCATCGCCACGTGATGGTCCACCCGTGCCGTCTCGGAACGGGCTGAGCTGAGCTCTTGCTTCCGACAGTCCTCCCGTCAGCAGCGAGTATGTGCGTGAGCACAACATCGGTGGCGCACTGAGACAGCATGTGCAGACCGAATGTGAAATCGTCTCCTTCCAGTGAACGCGCTTCTTGGGCTTACGATCGGCTTCACCGCTGGGAGAGCAGCGCACTGCAATGACGGTACCTGATTCGTCGCCCACGCATGCCCGGATGGGCGAAATTGGCGCGAAGCGGCGGGAGAACGCGGGTCCGTGGACACCGAACGACGCAGCGCACGGCCCGCCGGCACCGGCGGCGGCCGCGGACTCGTCGGAAGTGGAGTTCGATAGGCGCTCGGCGCGAATTAAGGCTGGGCCGCCGGCCGGCGCGGGATAATGCGAACCCGCAGCCCGGGGCGCGGTCCGACCGGCGGCCGGTCGACAGTGTTAAAATATTGGTTTTTCGTTAGGTGTGAGATGTCGAAACGAGCACAGTAGGATTTCCAAATTCGCCATGGAAGCGATGTTGCTTGAAATGCCTTTTGCGTGTCTGAAACTCAATTGTCATTCAATTTCGTACTTATCTTGATACTTTTTGTTTTGTTACGATGTGTCTAATTTAGAGATAGCTATGTTAACAATAATGATAGCAACGCCTATGCTGTAATATGGTAATGTATGGCAGACCACATCATAGGCAATCCCCTCACCTGGAATATTGGGACGATATGTTCGTGTATCATGGTCCGTAATGGTGAGCATTAGCATGATGCTTGCCAACGAAATACTTACCCCGTTTACATGAGCAGGTCCCGATCCGGTCGATTCGCAAAAGTTCCGATCGCGCGGCCCGTTTACGTTAGGTGGCAAGGCAGCCACCTAATCGGATTTTTATGATTTGACGGCTGACGCAATGTGGTTAGAAGTGCCGAATATTTGGCGCATTTTTGCGTGTCTGATGCACCTGCTTCGAGCAACGGCGTACACAGGCACAAGGTATCATCAATGATCCACGTAATTAGAGGTTGTTGGGCAGAGAAATAGTGAATCTTCGCATTCGAAGGATTCACGTAGCCGATGACACGTTGTCGATGACAACAACATTCTTCTTCGTGAATCCAATGGTGCATTGTTTCCAGACTATGTTCTATAGTATAGGTTTCAGACTATGTAATGGTGCATTGTTTCAGACGGTGCGATAGTGAAATAAACAGCGTAAATCAGGTTTACTACGCAATCCAAGAGATATATCATCAAAACCCAAACGCTTTCACACATCCGCAAGTTAGAACACTCCGCCAAATCGCAAAACTCACGGTTGGGCAGGCACTAATAACGTAACGTCTCAGCGCCGCTTTCAGCTGTTACGTGCCTGATTTTTGTGTTTCATAACTAGGTTTGCAATTACAATTAAAAACAAAACGTTTATTTTTCATAATTACCATAAATTTACTAAAATGTTAGCAGAGAATAGCTTCAAGAAGCGTCATGACCCTTGCAGCCGTACGGTTATTTCTTCATGATTGGCGCTAATTGCAAAATTGCACTGACCGAAGCGTAAATTTGCGTTATGCTTTTCGTATGTTTTGCTACGCAAAGGCTCGTTTACAAGAGCAATATTTTCGAAAGTTTCCCTAATCGCATCGTATTCGGAAGCTTTGCTGCTCATGTAAACGGGGTAACTGTTAGAAATCAGGCATGAATACTTTACACACACTCATAAAGACATGATGTCGATAATTCTTCCGAAGAGATGTCTATCCACTGTTCGGAAAGTGGTATATTCCACCCTATTTCACGAATAACCTATCACTGCCGGCGCGGGGGTAACGCGATACCCACAGCCCGAGACACTGCGGACTCCGGCTGGCAGCCGGCGCGGGTCCGCGGCGGCTCACCGACACACCGGTGAAGTTGAGGTCCTGCAGCGCCCGGAACAGGTCGCGCGCCGTGTCCGCCTGCGTGTAGTCGAACTGGTGCAGGGTGCGACCGACGCCGCGCGCCCGCCAGTCGCGCTGCGTGTCGCGCAGCGCGAGCGCCACGCTCCAGAGCGCGTCGTAGGCGAGCGCCGCGGTACGCGTGTCGTTGGCGCCGCGACGACGCAGCTGCCGCCGGAACGCCGCAGAGCTCTGCCGGACAGGTCGGCTGTTGGACAGAGTGGCCGCCGAGCTCTGCCGGACGGGTCAGCTGTTGGACAGAGTGGCCGCCGAGCTCTGCCGGACAGGTCAGCTGTTGGACAGAGTGGCCGCCGAGCTCTGCCGGACAGGTCGGCTGTTGGACAGAGTGGCCGCCGAGCTCTGCCGGACGGGTCAGCTGTTGGACAGAGTGGCCGCCGAGCTCTGCCGGACAGGTCGGCTGTTGGACAGAGTGGCCGCCGAGCTCTGCCGGACAGGTCAGCTGTTGGACAGAGTGGCCGCCGAGCTCTGCCGGACAGGTCAGCTGTTGGACAGAGTGGCCGCCGAGCTCTGCCGGACAGGTCGGCTGTTGGACAGAGTGGCCGCCGAGCTCTGCCGGACAGGTCAGCTGTTGGACAGAGTGGCCGCCGAGCTCTGCCGGACAGGTCGGCTGTTGAACAGAGTGGCCGCCGAGCTCCACCGGACAGGTCAGCTGTTGGACAGAGTGGCCGCCGAGCTCCGCCGGACAGGTCGGCTGTTGGACAGAGTGGCCGCCGAGCTCTGCCGGACAGGTCAGCTGTTGGACAGAGTGGCCGCCGAGCTCCGCCGGACAGGTCGGCTGTTGGACAGAGTGGCCGCCGAGCTCCGCCGGACAGGTCAGCTGTTGGACAGAGTGGCCGCCGAGCTCTGCCGGACAGGTCAGCTGTTGGACAGAGTGGCCGCCGAGCTCTGCCGGACAGGTCGGCTGTTGGACAGAGTGGCCGCCGAGCTCTGCCGGACAGGTCGGCTGTTGGACAGAGTGGCCGCCGAGCTCTGTCGACCCTCGCCAGCCGGCTGTGCGGCGGGGCAGTCGCCGGCCATCCGGGTCCGACTGCACAGGGATGTCGGGTCGGGATATCGACCACAGGGATATCGAACAGATATTGTTCGACCGTGGGGATATCGGCGCAAACGATGCGACCGGCAGGTGAGGTCAAGATATGAGGAGGCCCCGGCCGGCCGGGTCAGACCACAGAGATGTCGGGAAAATGGTGCGGCCGGCGGATGATGTCTCGGCAGGTGGCCGTCGGCTCATTGGATGGTTCGGTCGAGCCGTGAGGAAAGCCGCGTCGGGAAAATATGAGGTGAGGTCGGGCAGCGAGAGACCATACTTGGCTGCGGCGGTCATCATCGAGCACCTTGATTCGGTCACTAAGAGAGCTGGTTCGCACAGAACACAATTATGTCAAATCAGACCGGATCAGGGTGTGCATGAAACATACCACAATTGCATAAAAACTTCTATATTTCTAATGTTCTTTTCATTGTCTATTTATCTACTTACTAACCATCCTGCGCACGTACCAGCGTTCACAGGATGTTGCGGACGTTGTGACCTATTGCCATGACCGTACTGTGTGTTGTATGATCCAGTCGCACACCCCAAACCACCATACCCTACGTAACCGACCCTGTTTATAGTCATATCCCATGAGATGCATTGACACGCGTTGTTTCACCAGGCATACATACGTCAGATGTGGCTTTCATCAGGGTGAAATCAGCACGCGGTTCCGTTACAGGTGCACATGTACACCGTGGTCTTGTATTGAAAATGTGCAGCTTTAAACTCAATTTTGCAGACATAGTAGATATTATGACCTTTGACATATAATGGTACCCATAGGCAAAGTGATGTCAGACTCCGTTAGCGAAACAATAGGACTGGACTAAACATAGGTACTTCAATTGTTAACTGTCAATTGTGGCAATTATGCATGTTTAGCTTCCCTACCCAGATCACAACGCATAGCAGACAACGTTCTGTTGGTTAATGCGAATAACATCGTGTATGTTATTCTGAGGGCATAGCTAATGTTAAATGCTCAGGGTCAGGCACACATTTCTGAAGGTGATCAATTTTCATACTTTAGCTCTGCACGTGCGCCCATACAGGGGGACATAATTGGCGTTCCCATGTTCTCTGGCGACACATTTTGGCATATTAGCATGCAGCTCTCACGAATACATATTTGTTTTCACAAGTCCATTTCCTGTGTGAAGAACTTATGCGATTATTTGAGCCTAATAGACCTCGTTTTAACTTGGGTATTCGGATCGGTTCTTAATCCCCGCCAGCGCCCTTGTGTAGATACTATGTGAGTTTCCTGCAGTTTCTACATGACTTACTCCGATATTTACAACCTGCCCATTCAATGGTCATATGACAATGATACAGGCGTGTGTGATCTCGTGTGAAAAGTTGGCCAGCGTCGTATCGTCCCATACGGCCAACGATCAACCGTAGCCGACCCGCAAATCATTTCCTCATTTTCGCCGGTCCTGAGGGGGGGGGGGGGTGCTCTTGAAAGCTCCCACCTAACGTCTGATCTACGTAAGCTAGGATAAATGCAACACACGTTAGAAAACTCTGAGCATTGAGAGCCTGAAGCATGCCTCATAATTATACGCTGGCCAAAAATGGGGTGACCTGAGATCATATTATGCCCAAATACGAACCTGGACTTAAATCCCTGCACATGGTTGAAAAAGCAGAGATTGTTTTTGGCCTTATCATTCACGAATGAATATATCTGAGTATATTGATATTAGGCATAGAAAAGGCTCTAGATGTGATAGGTCAGGTCGAGGCAGAATCATACTGGAAAACCAGCTTACAACAATGCATGAATATGCATGTGTCGGATCCTTCCGACATAACTATTCAGGCATATGTTTGATATCGGAAAACCTTATGGTCAGGTCAGGTCACGCTGTATGGTCAGGTCAAGTAAGTTGAAGCTTGAACATCCCCCCTATATCACGTTTGAAGTATCAAAAAGTGTTCACGGAAGCGCTGATATGACATTGAAAGGGCTATGTAAGCTCCGCAGTTTCTGTCCTCGTGGCCTGATTTTAGGCCACGTTGGACAATTCGTAACACGATTGCATCAGCAGTCGCCTATTGCTATAATGTTTGTTGCGCTATTCGAAGAAGACAACAATGTCAAATCAGGTCAAATACGATCAAATCACACTGGGTCAGGTCATCTCAGGTCATCGGTTGCTCGCCCAATGTCATGTACGGTTTTCACGGCGTTGAAACATGATGCTGGTATGACTTCACGAGGAACAGCGACATTCTGTACAAGTTGGTATTGTGTATAAAAATATACATGACCTGAACTTCCAACCGGCCGGCGACACGGGGCAGACCGCTGCCGGCGACACGGGACAGACAGACCGCTGCCGGCGACACGGGACAGACCGCTGCCGGCGACACGGGACAGACAGACCGCTGCCGGCGACACGGGGCAGACCGCTGCCGGCGACACGGGACAGACCGCTGCCGGCGACACGGGACAGACAGACCGCTGCCGGCGACACGGGACAGACCGCTGCCGGCGACACGGGACAGACCGCTGCCGGCGACACGGGACAGACCGCTGCCGGCGACACGGGACTGACCGCTGCCGGCGACACGGGGCAGACCGCTGCCGGCGACACGGGACAGACCGCTGCCGGCGACACGGGGCAGACAGACCGCTGCCGGCGACACGGGACTGACCGCTGCCGGCGACACGGGACAGACCGCTGCCGGCGACACGAGACAGACAGACCGCTGCCGGCGACACGGGACAGACCGCTGCCGGCGACACGGGACTGACCGCTGCCGGCGACACGGGGCAGACCGCTGCCGGCGACACGGGGCAGACCGCTGCCGGCGACACGGGGCAGACCGCTGCCGGCGACACGGGACAGACCGCTGCCGGCGACACGGGACAGACAGACCGCTGCCGGCGACACGGGACAGACAGACCGCTGCCGGCGACACGGGACAGACAGACCGCTGCCGGCGACACGGGACAGACCGCTGCCGGCGACACGGGACAGACCGCTGTCGGCGACACGGGGCAGACCGCTGCCGGCGACATGGGACAGACCGCTGCCGGCAACACGGGACAGACAGACCGCTGCCGGCGACACGGGACTGACCGCTGCCGGCGACACGGGACAGACCGCTGCCGGCGACACGGAGCAGACCGCTGCCGGCGACACGGGACAGACCGCTGCCGGCGACACGGGGCAGACCGCTGCCGGCGACACGGGACAGACAGACCGCTGCCGGCGACACGGGACAGACCGCTGCCGGCGACACGGGACAGAAAGACCGCTGCCGGCGACATGGGGCAGACCGCTGCCGGCGACACGGGACAGACAGACCGCTGCCGGCGACACGGGACAGACCGCTGCCGGCGACACGGGACTGACCGCTGCCGGCGACACGGGACTGACAGACCGCTGCCGGCGACACGGGACAGACAGACCGCTGCCGGCGACACGGGACAGACAGACCGCTGCCGGCGACACGGGACAGACAGACCGCTGCCGGCGACACGGGACAGACCGCTGCCGGCGACACGGGACAGACAGACCACTGCCGGCGACACGGGACAGACCGTTGCCGGCGACACGGGACTGACCGCTGCCGGCGACACGGAGCAGACCGCTGCCGGCGACATGGGGCAGACCGCTGCCGGCGACACGGGACAGACCGTTGCCGGCGACACGGGACTGACCGCTGCCGGCGACACGGAGCAGACCGCTGCCGGCGACACGGGACAGACAGACCGCTGCCGGCGACACGGGACAGACCGCTGCCGGCGACACGGGACAGACAGACCACTGCCGGCGACACGGGACAGACAGACGGCTGCCGGCGACACGGGGCAGACCGGTGCCGGCGACACGGGACAGACCGCTGCCGGCGACACGGGACAGACCGCTGCCGGCGACACGGGACAGACAGACCGCTGCCGGCGACACGGGACAGACCGTTGCCGGCGACACGGGACTGACCGCTGCCGGCGACACGGGACAGACCGTTGCCGGCGACATGGGACAGACCGCTGCCGGCGACACGGGACAGACCGCTGCCGGCGACACGGGACAGACCGTTGCCGGCGACACGGGACTGACCGCTGCCGGCGACACGGCGCGAAGGCAGACCGCTGCCGGCGACACGGGACAGACAGACCGCTGCCGGCGACACGGGACTGACTGCTGTCGGCGACACGGGACAGACAGACCGCTGCCGGCGACACGGGGCAGACCGCTGCCGGCGACATGGGGCAGACCGCTGCCGGCGACACGGGACAGACCGCTGCCGGCGACACGGGACAGACAGACCGCTGCCGGCGACACGGGACAGACAGACCGCTGCCGGCGACATGGGACAGACTGCTGCCGGCGACACGGGACAGACCGCTGACGGCGACACGGGACAGACCGCTGCCGGCGACACGGGACAGACCGCTGCCGGCGACACGGGGCAGACCGCTGCCGGCGACACGGGGCAGACCGCTGCCGGCGACACGGGACAGACCGCTGCCGGCGACACGGGACAGACCGCTGCCGGCGACACGGGACAGACAGACCGCTGCCGGCGACACGGGACAGACCGGTGCCGGCGACACGGGACAGACAGCTGCCGGCGACACGGGACAGACCGCTGCCGGCGACACGGGACAGACAGACCGCTGCCGGCGACACGGGACAGACCGTTGCCGGCGACACGGGACAGACCGTTGCCGGCGACACGGGACAGACAGACCGCTGCCGGCGACACGGGACAGACCGCTGCCGGCGACACGGGACTGACCGCTGCCGGCGACACGGAGCAGACAGACCGCTGCCGGCGACACGGGACAGACCGCTGCCGGCGACACGGGACAGACCGCTGCCGGCGACACGGGACAGACCGCTGCCGGCGACACGGGACTGACCGCTGCCGGCGACACGGGGCAGACCGCTGCCGGCGACACGGGGCAGACCGCTGCCGGCGACACGGGACAGACCGCTGCCGGCGACACGGGACTGACCGCTGCCGGCGACACGGGACAGACCGCTGCCGGCGACACGGGGCAGACCGCTGCCGGCGACACGGGACAGACCGCTGCCGGCGACACGGGACAGACCGCTGCCGGCGACACGGGGCAGACCGCTGCTGGCGACACGGGACAGACCGCTGCCGGCGACACGGGACAGACAGACCGCTGCCGGCGACACGGGACAGACCGCTGCCGGCGACACGGGGCAGACCGCTGCCGGCGAAACGGGACAGACTGCTGCCGGCGACACGGGGCAGACAGACCGCTGCCGGCGACACGGGGCAGACCGCTGCCGGCGACACGGGACAGACCGCTGCCGGCGACACGGGACAGACAGACCGCTGCCGGCGACACGGGACAGACAGACCGCTGCCGGCGACATGGGACAGACAGACCGTTGCCGGCGACACGGGACAGACAGACCGCTGCTGGCGACACGGGACAGACCGCTGCCGGCGACACGGGACAGACAGACCGCTGCCGGCGACACGGGACAGACCGCTGCCGGCGACACGGGACAGACAGACCGCTGCCGGCGACACGGGACAGACAGACCGCTGCCGGCGACATGGGACAGACCGCTGCCGGCGACACGGGACAGACCGCTGCCGGCGACACGGGACAGACCGCTGCCGGCGACACGGGACAGACAGACCGCTGCCGGCGACACGGGACAGACAGACCGCTGCCGGCGACACGGGACAGACAGACCGCTGCCGGCGACATGGGACAGACCGCTGCCGGCGACACGGGACAGACCGCTGCCGGCGACACGGGGCAGACCGCTGCCGGCGACACGGGACAGACAGACCGCTGCCGGCGACACGGGGCAGACCGCTGCCGGCGACACGGGACAGACAGACCGCTGCCGGCGACACGGGACAGACCGCTGCCGGCGACAACGCTGCCGGCGACACGGGGCAGACCGCTGCCGGCGACACGGGAGCAGACCGCTGCCGGCGACACGGGGCACAGACCGCTGCCGGCGACACGGGGCAGACAGACCGCTGCCGGCGACACGGGACAGACAGACCGCTGCCGGCGACACAGGCCGGCGACACGGGGAGACCGCTGCCGGCGACACGGGACAGACCGCTGCCGGCGACACGGGGCAGACCGCTGCCGGCGACACGGGACTGACCGCTGCCGGCGACACGGGACAGACAGACCGCTGCCGGCGACACGGGACAGACAGACCGCTGCCGGCGACACGGGGCAGACCGCTGCCGGCGACACGGGACAGACCGCTGCCGGCGACACGGGGCAGACCGCTGCCGGCGACACGGGACAGACAGACCGCTGCCGGCGACACGGGACAGACCGCTGCCGGCGACACGGGACAGACAGACCGCTGCCGGCGACACGGGACAGACAGACCGCTGCCGGCGACACGGGGCAGACAGACCGCTGCCGGCGACACGGGGCAGACCGCTGCCACAAAGCTGTCTAGACGGACACACAGCTAGCTGAATGGCGGACCGCAAAGGTCAAATATTTGAGCTGGTATTCATACTTGAGACGACAAAAGTTGCACTAAGCATCAGTCTGTAGATAGAGAAGCGTGCATGGCCTTCAAGTGATTCGTTCTTTTAACTTTTCTAGAAAATAACCGAGATTGGAACATTTTATTCCCTGTCCCCTCTTGTGCTTGTGCTCAGGGCTCTCGCTGGTTACGACTTCGCTAAAGTGCATTGCCAGGTACTTTGCCAATCCGCTTCGGTCTCCAGATTGGCGCCAACGTCTAGCTGTCACACTTTAGCTGTAAACGCGCCAGTTCGGAATGAACCCGAACGCCTCAGATCTGGACAGCGGCTTCATCAGCATGAGGCACCACTTGGGAGCCGACCGAGCGAGACCCGCGGGAGGTGTTGTCGGGCGGCTGTTAGCGTGTGGCGAGCACTGCGTGGGACATGGCATCGCTGGACGGGCACTGCACCGAGAGCGGCGCACGCGTGGTCGCAGTCGGCGAAGGTGGCGCGCACACGTCTGAGCAGCGTGACGGCCCGGCCGCGTCCAGATGCGCGTGTCGACATCTGCCCATACATATACGAGATTGGACTGCCTTCGGCATTGCTGGCGTTCGTAATGCACTTTGTCTTGTATGAAAGGGAGTATTCTCGTGTCGGCTTCACTCCGGCTCGTAATTACTTCGCGCAGAAATGACCCTGTGCGCCAATGGTCAGCGTGCGTGTTGGCGCACGCCTCGCTACCATCGCCATGCTTCCGCGGTAAGGCGATGGTGATGATAGTGCTTCTTTCTTTTACGACGCGCCAAACCGGAATATTATTTACCGTCGCTACTATTTACAGTCACCACTAATTACCGTCGCCACTAGTTACCGTCGTTACTATTTACCGTCGCCATTATTTACCGTCGCCACTATTTACCATCGTCATTATTTACCGTCTCCACTATTTACCGTTGCCACTATTTACCGTTGCCACTATTTACCGTCACCACTATTTACCGTTGCCACTATTTACCGTCGCCACTATTTATTGTCGCACTATTTACTATTTATCGTCTCCACTATTTCACACTAGATTGCCACCGGCAAGTCAGAACTGCGCAGGGTAACGCGTCTTGCGTGCCCTTCACTCGGACGCTTCCTTCCGTGCTTGCATTCCTAGTTACAACACCTTCTCTATTGCTTCGGCTCATTCTGACCGTCTTTTTTGTTTCTCGTTCTGTCGGTTTCTTCTGTACATACACCTCCTATGGTCTCCAGTGCTCTCCTGAGTGTCTACTCCTCAGTACGATACTTTCTCCTGTATTTCCATGCGTGACTCTGTCGTATTTTCCTGTGTGTCCATTATTATTCCTCACGCCTTCTCTGTGTTTCTAATCACTCGCATATTCCTGAGCTTCCCCTCGCCTATCTGTCGTTTATTCCTGAGCTGTTTCTCGAGCTTCTGTAGTTTTCTCCTGAGGTTCCGCGCTCAACTGTTGATTTCCGCGCGTTTCCACACTGAGCGGCAGTTCTCCCCGTGCTCGGACGGGCCGGCACAGCTCAACAACCAGAGGCAGCGGTAATTTCCGGACCGCGGCCGGCGGCCACTTCGTAAACGGGCGGCTCAGCCCGATCGGCGCGTGTTCGGCGTCCGCTGCGGGGTGGGGGGGGGCGTGCCCGGTGTCCGCTGACTGGGCGTGTCCGGTGTCCGCTGGCGGGTCATCGGCTGGTGGCCGGCGGCCGCCGTGGCGTCGGTACCGACGGTCCAATACCGCTGTCTCATGCCGCTGCGCCGATCACAGTCGGACCTGCACCCAGCGCGCCGTTGACCGCCCGGCCAAAACGACACTACATGCAGCCTGCATGCGTGCCAGGGCCATTGACCAGCGACACACGAGACTGCGCACCTCGCGCACACAGCGCAGTCACCAGCATCGTGTTGCAAACCTTTACGTCGCTGCACTTCACGTTCAGTCCAGCTTCTTCTGCAAGTTTGACTCGTGATTAAATTACGGTCCAACGAAGATGCTCGGACTAAAAATAGAACATCATGCATTGTGTCACAGAGCAGTAAATTTTACTTCAAGCTACGAAGACTGTCATTGCATTGGGTGCGGAATGCTTACCGCAAGCTCAGTTCTGGCAAAGGCATGCACAGCATGATAAAGACGGTCGTGAGTGGGCGTCACAAGTTTTGTCTGTTTGATTGCTCCTTCGCTTGCTTGGAAGTTGGAGAGACGCTGTTCTCCCGCTAGTCTTGCCGATATAGATGGTCGGAGATGCCGATTGTCTTCAGCTGGTCGAAGTCTAGTGTGACTGCGGTTGTTTATATCCAGCTTGTGCAAATCACCCATCCAGTACCCATTTCTTCGCCGGTGTTTTATAATTGAAGAAGAATACGGTGAGATAGCACGTGCTTACGTGCTTGGTGCGCGACGGTGCCAGGGCTTGTGATGATCAACCATTCAGGACTCATTTTGTCCAGCGTGTTACATTCTATTTCAATTTCAGCAGACGTCCTTCGCGCCGGAGATGCCTTGGTATATATCGGATTAGAGAGCAGGATATAACCCATCACATCAAAGGCATTATTCCTCAAAATTTGGAATATATTGCATTATGGCCGAGAACTGAAACCGTCGGTGCGTTCTAGCATAGCCTAATCAACGCATCATTTCACAATTCTTTTGACTTGCAGCTTTACATAATCGGTGCCCTGAACCAAGGAAAATCCTTGGAATTCTACAAACAAACGAGATCGTGTCCAAATTAGTCTCATTTGCCAGACTGCGTTCGTTCGTGTGCTCACGAACTCCGTCTGAAGTAAGAAATATTTCAAAACGCTTCCAAATCTCCAGAGACATAACTCATTAGGCCTTGCTCACCGAGACTTATTGCTGGCTCAAGTTGTGCCATATATTTCAACGCAACGTAGGAAGCCACTGAACGCCCATAAGTCGAGGGCATTTGGATACACGCTTATTTGCTTACGTCCATAATTGTCTTGCGCACATCTCCCTTGTTCATTTGCCCATATAAACTTACTACGGACATTTGCGCCTATGTTGTAACAGGGGCCATTTGGGCCTACACCGTGCGCTTCTCGCTAAAGAGACAGGCTCTTGTGTGGCGATGTATTGACACCAGTGGCATTGTCGACAGGCTGGCTATTGAATTGGCATCTTTTCACCCATCTGGGGCCTTTTACACTGAACAGGTTGCACCCCCAGCTCGGGTGTCAATCTGTGAAGCTGGTGATCCTGATCCGGTGCGAAATTACGCCTCAGGGCGGGTGTCGAAAAAAAAACACCTGCATCAAGTGTGCAACAACCTCCACGAGATGTAAACACTCCACATCTGCAGTTGTCCCTTGGGTAGCAATTCAGAAAAAAACCCTCGCTCGAGTGCTACACGCGAGTGAAAACACCTCCATGCACTTCATAATTTACACCTGCTTCTTTAGTAGCACTTCATAAAGCACTTTGCTCGAGCGCTACACCTCAGTGAAAACACGCCCACTGGGTGCATTTGTCATACCTATTCTAGCTGCATGCAATGGGTACTGTCGATTCTGTTTTCTAATTAACAACTGTAATTCTGGTGTTATCAAAGGTGATACTTGGTGATGGGGGAAGCGGGGACATGTTTGTTGTTGTTTGTTTATGTGTTTAAACGGGAGGGAGAGAAAGAGATACATATAGAGATAGAGATGGATATAGAGATAGAGATGGATATAGAAATGGATTTAGATATAGAGATGGATATAGAGATGGACATAGATATAGATATAGATATAGATAGGGAGAAAGAGAAAGAGATAAAGGTAGAGGTAGAGATAGAGATAGAGATAGAGAAAGAGATAGAGATAGAGATAGAGATAGAGATAGAGATAGGGATATATATAGAGATAGAGATAGAGATAGAGAGAGGTAGAGAGATAGAGAGATAGAGAGATACAGATACAGATACAGATAGGGATAGGATAAGGATAGAGATAGAGGAAGAGATAGAGATAGAGATAGAGATAGAGATAGAGATAGAGATAGAGATAGAGATATAGATAGAGATAGAGATAGAGATAGAGCTAGGTATAGATATAGATATAGAGATAGAGATAGATATAGAGGTTGAGATAAAGATAGAGATATAGATAGAAATAGAGATATAGATAGAGATATAGATAGAGATAGAGATGGAGATAGATATAGAGATAGAGATAGATATAGATATAGAGGTAGAGAAAGAGATAGATGTAGAGATATAGATAGATATAGAGATAGAGATAGAGATAGAGATAGAGATAGATATAGAGATAGAGATAGAGATAGAAATAGAGAAAGAGATAGAGAAAGAGATAGAGATATAGATAGAGATAGAGATAGAGATAGAGATAGAGATAGAGATAGAGATAGAGATAGGGATAGATATACATTTTTAATATTCTCAACAACATCACATTGCGATACTTTGCCTATTTGAAACATTGTAGAATGCCTTTAACAGTCTCTTTCTCCCTTCCAATTGGCTCCGGTAGGAAAAGTCTGGCTGTGCTACTGTTGGGTTTGTTGGGAAGCTTAAATAAATCAATAACATCGGGTGGCATGTCGAAAGTTCGCAATTATTGTCAGATATATACGTAATTCTCTAAAACCATAAAGAAGCTACTAATTCATAACTCATTTTAGTCCCACAATCCGAAAATAACCACTTTCAATCAACACAGGATAAGCATGCCGCTAGAAAACAGTTCCCATGCCGAGGTTTACCACTGTGCAGTGAAGGATCCAGAGGAAACTAGGGGCATGTGCTCTCCTCCCTCATAGCTATGTAGCGCCCCTTCGAGCGGAAAGGCACACCCCTCCCCCACCGAGACGTTCTAGTGCAGCGGAAAGGCACACCCCTCCCCCACCGAGACGTTCTAGTGCAGCCTTACCGAGTCTCCTGCCGCCTCAACAAAAATTCTTTAAAATTAGTGTCGCCGGGCCAGGCCTGCAGTTCCAAGCGATAATCCAGTCAAGTACCCCCCAAAAACAATGTCTGGATCCGCCCCTGCCACTGTGTTATTCATACGTAATTAAACAGCCCAGGGACGCTGAACGCAGTCGTCCCTGGATATTTCCCATTTCCCACATTCTGGACATTTCCCACCTTCTCCAGTGCGGGGAGGCTTGCTGCCAGTGCTAATTATTTATTAATCCTCGGTGTAAGGCATTTTCCTACCTTCCTCAGTGCGGGAGGAGGCTTCCTGCCAATAATAATTATCAATTAATCCTCGGTGTAAGACATTTTCCCACCTTCCCCAATGCAGAAGGAGGCTTGCTGCCAATAGTAATTATTAATTTATCCTCGGTGTATGTCATTTTCCCACCTTCCCCAATGCAGAAGGAGGCTTGCTGCCAATAGTAATTATTAATTTATCCTCGGTGTATGTCATTTTCCCACCTTCCCCAGTGCAGAGGGAGTCTTGCTGCGAAGGGAAATTATTAATTATCGGTGTATGGCACTTCCCACCTTCCCCATTGCGGGAGGGGGCTTGCTGCCAATGGTAATTATTAATTAATCTTCGGTGTAAGTCATTGTCCCGCCTTCTCCATTGCGAGGAGGCTTGCTGCCAATTGTAATTATTAATTAATCCTCGGTGTAAGTCAATTTCCCACCGTTCCCATTGCGGGGAGGCTTGCTGTCAATGGTAATTATTAATTAACCATCGATGTATGGCATTTTCCGACCTTCCCCAGTGCGGGGAGGCTTGTTACCGATGGTAATTATTAATCAATCCTCGGTGTATGACATTTTTCCACCTTCCTAAGTGCGGGGAGGCTTGTTGCCAATGGTCAGTATTAATCCTCGTGTAACGGCATTTTCCCACCTTCCCCAGTGCGGGGGAGGGTGGTGGGGGCGGGGAGTGAGGTTGTTGCGATCCCGAAGCGTTTGAAAGCGAACAGTGCTATCAATGTTGCTGGCACTCTTCGATTTGTAGCGCGCTGTTTTGCACGTTCGTGCAACAAATGCAGGGTGTGGCACTTGACGGGATATCACAGTTCACACCGGATGTCTATCCGTCGGGTCGCTTGTTCACCTCAGGTCACCTCAAGCGCTTAAATTTGCATTTTTATCGATAATCTGGGAATTTGCACGCTGACCGTAGCCTATGCAAACACAATAACAGAAACGAACTTAATATATTTAGCATAATATTTCTCCGTATTTTGGAATGTTGTCAATGGGCGATGTGATTCCATTTAACCCGTAGGTCACGAGTCAGATGAGGTCTAACTGTTGACAGCTTTGTCTTAGGGCGTAGGATTCGGGACCTAGCTGATGCTTATGCCGAGAGATTCCCCAGGATCAAGAACATGGAAGCCAGGTTGGAGAAAAAAAAAACTTTTTGGATTAAGCATTGAAATCGCGTAGCTGTTTATGGAATAGCTTAGTGATCCAGCATCTAGACCTCTGTTTGTCAAAGTTTTCGGGGTCAAAGATCCAACTTGCATTCTTATTGCAATATCACTTCGAATCCAGAATCCATTTTGTACATGACGGAACGTGACTCCTGCTAACACCAATCATTCAACTAGTAGCGGGACAATATGATGCTGCTCTATGATGCACATTGACAGGAAATGCATGCTTTTCAGAGCATCATTCATGAGAGATGGTGGGAGTGCAGTGTGCACTCTGAACAATTTAGCAGTGAGAAGCGGAAACTTGCATTTGGCCCAGCAAGGCGTTCAACCACCCCAGGGCCCTGGGCTCTGTTTTAATACTCCGATGTATTCATTTGAATACAATTATAAATTACTATTCGAAATTAGACGTGCCATTATAACTGTTAGAGAAGACGTGGGGAACCATGGAACTTGTGGATGCACATTTTCACAATCGGGTGCACGTGTATCGCGACCCAAATACAACAACAGCTCTGCTGTTCCATGTGCTTTGTCGCAGCAAAGAGAGGCTTTCGACTCGGAGAGGGCGACCAGACGGGCTTAACTTTAACTCCCGCTTAGAGGCATCGTCATGACCCCGATTCGAAGCCTGTCACGCATGGAGCAGGCCCTGATTGCCATCGGGTGTGGAGGAGAGGAGGAGGCCATCATCCTCTCGCTTCTATGTTTTCGCGGCCCGTCCAAGTCCAGCTGTGTCTAGAAGACTGAAGCTTGCACCGTCTTCAAATGGATCGCTGAGGCGCCCTGTGACGAAGTGCCAACTTCCAGGTCTTCTAGAGCATCGCATGACGGCGTCGAAAAACAATAATATGTCTTGAGGTTTCACACCTCATGGGTAACGATAATGCATGGGTCGCAG
Organism: Ashinkailepas kermadecensis; assembly: GCA_034440615.1. Classification (NCBI taxonomy): domain Eukaryota; kingdom Metazoa; phylum Arthropoda; class Thecostraca; family Neolepadidae; genus Ashinkailepas; species Ashinkailepas kermadecensis. The sequence goes on along the minus strand of JAOTOM010004737.1, from coordinate 316,388 downwards.
GTGATATATCAATTGTATACTGGTTGCAACATATCATGCATCAGCTTCCGTTGCCTGCCACAGGGCCACACATGACTTTACCGAAGTGGAACTTAAACCAGACCAAATTGAACAGACATGCACACTCAGCGTTTTTTGAATGATTGCATTGCGATTTAATGCAGCTTACTAGATGTGCTTTTGGCCAGAATGAAACTATCGTTATGTTGTCATATTTCGCTATGATTAGGGCAAGAGGGAATGGCAGGGAGAGTAATAATTTTGAACATTGATGCTTCTTTGGAGACCACGTTCTCCTCGAACTATTTGGTATCTGACAATGAGCGGAACACATATCCATCTTGATGAGAAACAGTTTTGTGTTATTGTTACTCGAATGTCACGACAAATGTGTGCAGACCACGTACGGAGTTTGAAGGCATTCTGGGAAAATACGTCTAATGATTTCAAGGAAAATGGTCCACTGCAGGGGAAACGTGGATAGGAGTTCCTTTAATAATTGTGTAAACCGACACATGCATTTACTAACTGGTACGTGTGGAAGTGATTGAAAACCCATCAATTTTTATTTTATAGATTGTAGCTAGTGCTTAATAATTGGAGGTTTGCTGGCTGACATGACCCCTGAGATTGATATGACCGCGGACATGACCACTGAGAATGACATGACCGCTGATAATGACGTGACCGCTGATAATGATATGGTCTCGGACATTACTGCTGAGAATGCTATGACCACCGACATGACCACTGAAACTGATATGATATGCAGATTTACTATTCCTCTGCCTGAAAGTCCTCGAATCTTGGCCTATCAATTGTATTTTTATTTTGAAGATGGGACGATCTGCTTTGCAGTTGTGAAGTGCCACTATAGTGGAGAGACGGATGCCAAGATAGCACGCTTGGTGTGGGTATAATACACCCCGGTGAACACACTGAGAATATGGGAAGTCTACGATTTTGTTTACAACCCCACTCAATCCCCTCTCTCTCTCTCACTTTCTCTTTCTCTATTTTACTATCTCTCTCTCTCTCTCTCTCTCTCTCTCTCTCTCTCTCTCTCTCTCTCTCTCTCTCTCTCTCTCTCTCTTCTCTCTCTCTCTCTTCTCCTCTCTCTCTCTCTATATATATATATATATATATATATATATATATATATATATATATATATATATATATATATATATATATATAATATATATATATATATATATATATATATATATATATATATATATATATATATATATATATATATATATATATATATATATATATATATATATATATATATATATATATATATATATATATATATATATATATATATATATATATATATATATATATATATATATATATATATATATATATATATATATATATATATATATATATATATATATATATATATATATATATATATATATCTGTCTCTATGTCTCTCTGTCTCTCTGTCTCTCTGTCTCTCTGTCTCTCTGTCTCTCTGTCTCTCTGTCTCTCTGTCTCTCTGTCTCTCTGTCTCTCTGTCTCTCTGTCTCTCTGTATCTCTGTCTCTCTGTCTCTCTGTCTCTCTGTCTCTCTGTCTCTCTGTCTCTCTGTCTCTCTGTCTCTCTGTCTCTCTGTCTCTCTGTCTCTCTGTCTCTCTGTCTCTCTGTCTCTCTGTCTCTCTGTCTCTCTGTCTCTCTGTCTCTCTGTCTCTCTGTCTCTCTGTCTCTCTGTCTCTCTGTCCGTCCGTCCGTCCGTCCGTCCGTCCGTATATATATATATATATATATATATATATATATGTGTGTGTGTGTGTGTGTGTGTGTGTGTGTGTGTGTGTGTCTTTCTTACCCTCCCTTTCTTTATCTCTCTCTCTGCGTTTGTTTACCAGCTTCTCTCAGGTCACAATGACAGGAAACATAATTATAAACATTTTGCACATAGTATGTATGTATAACGGCTGGTTCAACTTAGATGCTGTGCAACTTGTATTTTACATAAGGAGAGTCTTCTGGTTAGGCACACGAAAGACGGAGACGCTATTGGAAACAGACCTACCGACCATAATCAAGGCTATATATTTCAAGATTTTGTACGTACTGAAGACGGCGGATAAGACCTCATTCATATACTGATTAGATTACAAGATCCCATTCAGATACTGAAGAGATTACAAGATCCCATTCACATACGAAACGGATTATAAAATATCCTTCATATACTGAATAAATTGCAAGATTCCATTCATAAAGTCATAATGTCATAAAGTGTTTAGACTTAATAAGAGCCACAATGGCCCATCCAGTTAAGTCTGTAAATGGAAGAAACCATAAGCCCGGTAAAGGGACCAACCTCAACCATCACCACAACCTAAAGAAACCATCCACCAACATCCCACACACCTATCAATGCCTATCTACCCTGCCATCCAGCCCTATTCCCTTGATCCCTCTTAACACATGTGGATTGAATGCCTTACCAATAATTTTCAAACTGCATCCATGCCTGCTTAAAGGGGTCTGTGTCGTGCACACTTAGCATAAATCTCACCCCATCCATCACAAATTAGAACTCAAAAACAAGATTTTCCCGTCTAAACAAATTGTCCACCCTGCTTTTACATACATTCAATGAGGAACTCCCCGCAACATCAGCAGGCAGCCTATTCCACTGATTAATAACCCTTTGACTGAGGACCTGTTGTCGCTTAACTGTCCTACACCTCAACTTGTCTAACCTGAATTGATGACCCCTATGTGATACTCTAAACCGAAGAGCATCATTCAAATTGACCTGATCTAGCCCTTTCACAATTTTGTACATTTCAATCATGTAATGTTTCAATTCAATTCAATCTTAATCTCCTATACTAGGAGATTAGGAGATTAGGATACTATTCATATGCTGCATATATTATAAGATCCCATTCATATACTGAATAGGTTACAAAATCCCATTCATGTACCGAATAAATTCAATATCCCATTCATATACTGAATATGCTCCAATATCACATTCATATGCTGAATAGATTACAATATCACAGTCATATACTGACTATATTACAAGAACCTATGCATGCACTAAATAGATTGCAAGATCCCATTCATATACTGAATAAATTTCAAGGTCCCATTCACGTACTGAACAGATTACAAGATCCCATTCCAATGCTGAATATATTAACCCGTTAAGGACCGGATACAGAATTCGCCGAGCAATTTTGAATGTTTTTATCAACAGTCATCTAATTGAACAAGTACAAAACTGTGAAAAAATAAGAAGTTATCTTCAGCCGTTTTCGAGATATGGCCCGGTGCCAAAAGGTCCCACTGGCCCTGACCGCTGCGCTCGGTTCGGACGCCGCGCGCGCTCGACCCGGCAAGGCGGCCGCCGTTTGGCGCTTGGGGACGGGAAAACAAATGGTCGCTGGTTCGAAGTAATGCAGCCAATTTGATCATTGATCATTGTTTCGGTTATTATCTTTTTAAAGTCAGTCAAACGTGTTTGGTTAGGGAATTTGACTGATTTGCCATCTTGCATGTTCATCTACTACATCACGCTGACAACTTTGTTGTCATTCCAGCGGACTGCCAGGATTTCTTCCGTCATTTCAAACCGGTAGTCAAACGCACCTCGTTTCTCTTTTTGAAGGACCTTTGTTGGATTGGTGGGACATTTTTCCATCCGGTTTTCCCTCACAGTACCGGTGGCATGGATGCCACAATTCCTGAGCTCCTCGAGCAGCGCCCGAAAGGTGAATAAATTGTCAAAGTAGGCAACCTGACCTCTTGGATCTGAAATGACACATATCATGTCGAACACCACTCTCATCCCCATAGGCATATCCTGCAACTAAGGGCGCTGCTCCTCTCCACAGTACATCTTCCCCGCACAAAGCCCACAGTTTGTAGCCGAAACGGATGAGCTTCGCGTGGATGAACTGCTTCAGTGACATCCGTAGTGGTGGACGATCATCTCGTCCACAGCGAGTTTTTCCTGATGAATACCAAACTTCCGGAACGACTCGTTCAGCATATTAATCAATGGCCGGACCTTGTCAGCTCAATCCGTGCTGGTCCACTGCCTCGAGTTGTTCTGCAATTGAGGATACTGTTTTATTTGCATGTAATTGCTGCGTCGCATAGCCATCCGAACTATGTCATGGGCTAGATCCTCTGCCTCTGACCAGTAGAGGTTTTCGCTTGGCAGCGTGACATACCCAGAGAAGATGAGAACCCCGGTAGACGTCTTCATGTCGCTGTCATCTATCGAGAAGAGTGGGTCAATTGGACATTTTCACATGTAGAGTCTCCGTCGGGATGTGTTGAAATATATCCGGAGTCAGCAGCTCTTCCATGATCTACACTAGTGTATATCTATTCAGTGATGTTTTGACGGGAGATGCATCGTGCCGAATTGCACGTATTCTCCTATCCAGTGTACTCGGGTGAAATATGCCGCCACACTGGCACGTTTTTCTCCTTGCGTCGCCGCTTTGCTGGGACGTTTGACTTGGAGGGTCCGCCTGTTCGGATTCATCCAGGTCACGATTGATCTGCACTTCCAGGATGCCAGGAACGTGGTGCACTTCTGCTGGTCGAGTGGCATCGTCATTCAGCTCGCTTGCATCACTGAGATCAGTGAGGTGGCACGTTTACGACAGACAACTCATCTTCATCTTCCAGATAGATGTCGCCGATCATTTCGATTTATTCGCTCGCAAATATCGCTCGCAAATATACACCGTTTCGTTTTTCATGGCATAACGCTGAACTTGGCGATTCCTACGAGCAGCAGCAACAAATTGTTCGCCGACGAAACGACGCTAGCACACTCCCAAGCACGCACTACGCTCCCCTTCCGCGCGCCCAATCATCCCTCTACGGCCAGCGCTCAGGACCAGTGGGTCCATTTGGTACCGCCAAACTTTGGCGGCGTCCAGCGCGGTCCGGTTATATATGTCATGCAATTAGGCATCGCATATCTGTCGTGTCGACGGTCAATGACATGATCACTGTCAGTGATAAATCACGTCCCCGGAAAAAGTAAACAAAAATAGTCATTATCAAGGGTAACCTCTGACATTATTATTTCTGCCGACTTTAGGCTCCACCAAATACCACCCCCACCCTTCTCACAAACTGATAAGCGGCTGACACAATAAGAATACAATAAGCGGCTGGTTATCACTACAAGAAGACTACCTCATAAACCACTCTGGACACATGGTGCCAAAAGGTCCCACTGGTCCTTAACGGGTTAAAAGGGATGTGAGATTAATGGGCACCTTTTTGCTGCATCTCCTCCCTCGGACATCTCACCGCACGTGCTTAATTTATCCACATCGATGCACGCACTATCTCAACTCTCACTTGATTGTCCGGCGCTGAGGAGCGAAACACGTTCGGGCGCAACAGGTGCCAGTTCTCGAACCAGCGCGCCGCTCTGAGTCCCTGCACGGCCAATTTGAATGTGCTTCCCGCGCCTCGCGACCACCACCTGATCCTCCATCGTTTCCGTTTTTGCGGCAACCGCTCAGGTCGGCCGACGCGCTCCACTCGCGCTTTATGCTAATGCGGCTCATTCGTTTCAGCTTGGACGCACGTGGCCCGGTGGGGCGCACGCCTGCCATGCAAAGAGCGCCCCTCGGACCGGCTCTCGACAGAAGAGCCGAGCCGACACACAGTCGATTGTGTTTGCGAAGGATCTCATATGAGCCGATAAGCAGCGGTAGTATTGACACAGGACGGCTGGCCTGCCGTGGCGAGGACGCCGAGAACGACGTGAACTGTTTCGGCGCACGCTTGGCACACATGGGCCTGCGTTCATCTGCGAAGAGAGTGTGATATTGTCACGCGGTCCCGCCGCAAACGACGGGCGCTGTTCATCGTCGCAAGAATATGCGCCTGGGGCCAGCTTACCGCGATCTTCTGGCCGTTTGGACAGCTGATGATCGTTTGCGTTACGTTATTGTCGACCGGCCGGCGACGGGATGCGTTATGGGCCAATTTCGGCAGCCGCCATTGGAAGCACACGCTCGGGCGACACATAAGCGGTGAAGGTCGTCGCTGAAAATACCCCGTGCCGCGATGCAAGTTATAAGCCGAAGTGTGTCGCCGCGTGTGGTTTTTCTTCTCGACCGCTGAACCTCATGCCGCCGCACTGCACCAGGCAACGGCAGTTGATGAACACCAGGTGTGCGAACGACACATTGCATGTAAGCTTGCCGGCAGAGACACCATCAGCAAATAGCATGCAGAACATGCTCGAAGGAAAACCAACTCTATAGCCTTCAGCCGCTCTTTGTCTGGGTAATCAACGACCACCAGGTGACATTCAGATATGTGCTCGAGTCTCATCCGAATTAGTCGCGCGATGGCTGTTGTTGTTGTTGTTGTTGTGTGAATAGTGTGCCCAGCCATCGACCGTGCTGGTGATGTCGGCAGTCACTCGTCGGCACCATCGGGCTTTAAGCCTGTTTTGCTTCAGTTGATTTTTGCCGTACAGCCGATACAAATCTGGACCTTCTTCTGGCTTGCATTCACTGCCCGTTTCTGGGAGCTGCTTTGATTGTGCTAATATCGACTGCCTTGGCAATATTGCACTGAGTCTTGTGGAAAAATATTGCGTTCATATCTTGATTTGCTTCCGGTACTTTGGCTGACAGGAAACGCAGTCTTGGTCTATATTCCGGCTGTGGTCTTATGCAGTGCAGCATTGGCCGCTATTTCGACATGGCTGCTCCTCCGACAGTCCCCCGAGCACCACATGGTTTGCCGAAACATGCGACAACCGAAAGACCTGCAGCGTGCAGCACATTTGGCATCGCCGCCACATGTGGCAACGCCTTGACCACCAGAGACGTCACAAATGTCGAGCCGCCACATGTGGCAACGCCTTGACCACCAGAGACGTCACAAATGTCGAGCCGCCACATGGGGCAACGCCTTGACCACCAGAGACGTCACAAATGTCGAGCCGCCACATGTGGCAAGGCCTTGACCACCAGAGACGTCACAAATGTCGAGCCGCCACATGTGGCAACGCCTTGACCACCAGAGACGTCACAAATGTCGAGCCGCCACATGTGGCAACGCCTTGACCACCAGAGACGTCACAAATGTCGAGCCGCCACATGTGGCAACGCCTTGACCACCAGAGACGTCACAAATGTCGAGCCGCCACATGTGGCAACGCCTTGACCACCAGAGACGTCACAAATGTCGCGGATTTCCGGCGCCGTATTGAGCATTAGTTCGCGAATTGCATTTGCATGCAATTCTCGTCTGCATTACTTCGCGAATTGAGACGGCGAGTGGCAGCGGGAGGGTGTTGTTCGACGAGACTGTCGGTTGTGCCGTCGTGTGATTTCTCGAACGGCGCTGGAACCAAGTTCAGATCTCGATCAGGCCGAGCTAAAAACACACTTCGGCGTCGACGCACGGCTTGTGTTAGGTGCTCGGTCCCATTGGACAAACACTTTTCTTCGGATGTAGTGACGAGAACAATTTCGTTACTGGCTGAGAGCTGTTCATAACTTCAAACATGCATTATATCTCTAGTATATAAATGTACAAACAGCCTTGCATACAAATTGCAGGTTGTCGATTCAGATGCATTGGGGTATCCAGATGTATTCCGTACAGGCTCTATGACATTAACATGGCATGATATGACATGATAAGAGCAATGCATGCTCTTAGTTGCCTGACATCGCAATAACACTCATTTCCATCAAACATCATATTCATCCGATTAGGTACTGGTCTCACTATACCAGTAACTAATTACATTGCGGTCGGAAAAAGTACAAATGTAATAATCAGGTCGTGCATATGCACACCATGACACGGTCGTAGGCGCCCCATGTCTCTGGCGTCGGCGGCGCAGGTGGAGGCGTGACTCGTCGCGCAGATTGACGCCCCACTCGCCAGTCAGCCGCAACGAACACCTTCGGCTGGCGCCCTCTGGTGTGCTCCCGGAAGGAGTGCTCGGTAATGTGTCCTCATACGCTGACGCAAAACCGCGGCGCAAATATCGAGACGTTATCACTCACTGCCCACCGTTATACAGGATAAGATACTGAACGCTTCCAGGGGGGTTACGAAGTACTGATTGTGTTTCATACACAATGACGTCCAATAGAAGGCGCGCATCTGAACAGTAGACAGCATACGTTAACAGTACGATACCATAGATCCCGATGGTAAAATTTAACACATATGGGGGCGGCGGAAAGGGGAGTGTGCTCGAAATGTCGTGAAGCATGGCATTACATCTAACATTATATCGGCTTAACATTTTAACTTAACATTTTTCGGGCGCTGCATGGAAACAATGGACCTCAAAACGATCATGTCCCTCTCAATTCAAAGTTCGTTGCTCTTGTCATCCACTCATGGATGTTATTCCGCTGATAAAATATTCAAGTAGCTGAGCATATACGAAGTAGGCTTAAGTGCCACATATGCGTATGCAAGTGCAGATAAAGGAGTAACGCATAGCTGGTCATTTTGCTTCGGGTCACTGCCCAAGTCTGACCACCGCAAATGACTAAAGAAACGAGCTGACCATCAGAGCCATCGACATGTTGCAGCACGTCCAGCACCAAAACTAAATATAGCACATCGACGTTGCTCTATTGTGTGTCATTTGTAATACAAAATCGTCTCGTTATCGCGAGAAACAGCACTTCTAGCTCTGCACTTTGTTGAAATAATACCTCTGGTATGGTCGTTTCGCAGTACCTGGTCCTGATATTGGTGTCCCGATATAATTTCCTGATGGAATATTCACGTGGCCTCATTGGACACCGTGTTGTTCGCAACTCTTTGCCCGGCTGACTACCTGCCGTCGATCACCCTCTCCCTCTCCCGCCACCACCCCGTCCCCGGCACCCACCAGTCCGGAGACGGTCTCCACCGTTTGTCCGGCTCCCTCGCCGCCGTGGGTCACCACCCCCAACTCCCCTCCCGCCATCACCCCGTCCCCGACACCCACCAGTCCGGAGACGGTCTCCACCGTTTGTCCGGCTCCCTCGCCGCCGTGGGTCACCACCCCCAACTCCCTCCCGCCACCACCCCGTCCCCGACACCCACCAGTCCGGAGACGGTCTCCACCGTTTGTCCGGCTCCCTCGCCGCCGTGGGTCACCACCCCCAACTCCCCTCCCGCCATCACCCCGTCCCCGGCACCCACCAGTCCGGAGACGGTCTCCACCGTTTGTCCGGCTCCCTCGCCGCCGTGGGTCACCACCCCCAACTCCCCTCCCGCCATCACCCCGTCCCCGACACCCACCAGTCCGGAGACGGTCTCCACCGTTTGTCCGGCTCCCTCGCCGCCGTGGGTCACCACCCCCAACTCCCCTCCCGCCACCACCCCGTCCCCGACACCCACCAGTCCGGAGACGGTCTTCACCGCTGGCGGCGTCTCGGCGAAGCTGTCCACCAGCAGGAGTCCCCTGGTGGCGGCGCGCAGCTCCGAAGGTCGACAGCCACCCCCTACCGGCGACCTCCACCAGCTGGAGCTGGTGTCGCCGTACAGCAGCCACACGTAGTCCGCCCCGTACATGCCCAGACGGTAGGCCTGCAACATCGAGGCGCAGATGCCGCCTGAACTGCGTCTGCTCCCCACAGTACAAACACGGTGTCTGGCGACACGTCCGCTACCAAGTGGTTGCAGTAAACTGAGAGAGTCCTACTAATGAATAACGAAATGTGCGGCGGGGGGGGGGGGGGGGGGGGCGAAGGGAACACTTGACGTCCACCAGTTCACCGGTGCGTGTCCGGGGAAGGGCTTAACCCCCCCCCCCCGGGCTGACTTTTCCGATATCATCCAAAGTACGCTTACTTTGGATGATATCGGAAAAGATAGGGGCTTGAAACCTTCAATACCTTTCCCACATTCAGTTGAGATCATTTGCTAAAAAGGATACAGTGCTCATGATGATAATGACCTCACAATTACTTCAAAATTGAACCCTTCCCCTTGGAGTTTGAAGGTTTTGATTCATGACCTTGTTTGTTTTATTATATTGCAAAGGAGCAAGCATAGGGAGACATATTAAATGAGTACATGTACACTTCGTCGCATCAAACTAGTCTAGATTACCTCAAGCCAGTCCACGAGGTCATAAGACGCATGGAGCTTTGAAATCATGTTTCGCTCTGGTCACACCTTCCAAATATAGCTACGAAAAAAACTGGATATGCGTATAGAGCGCATGAAGTTGCACTGGTATGAAAACTTTCAGGTCAATGTCAGGTCAGGTCACGGTCTAGTGGCCAACAATGCATGATAAGTGGTCGCCGACGGGAGGCTGCAACGGTAATTGTCGCGGCTGCCAGCTGACTGACCGTGAGACTGACTGACGGGAAGGCGCGGCCGGCCCACAGCCCGCCTCCGACCGACAGGCACCACACGAGCAGCGATACAGCCGGCCCACAGCCCGCCTCCGACCGACAGGCACCACACGAGCAGCGATACAGCCGGCCCACAGCCCGCCTCCGACCGACAGGCACCACACGAGCAGCGATACAGCCGGCCCACAGCCCGCCTCCGACCGACAGGCACCACACGAGCAGCGATACAGCCGGCCCACGGCCCGCCTCCGACCGACAGGCACCACACGAGCAGCGATACAGCCGGCCCACGGCCCGCCTCCGACCGACAGGCACCACACGAGCAGCGATACAGCCGGCCCACAGCCCGCCTCCGACCGACAGGCACCACACGAGCAGCGATACAGCCGGCCCACGGCCCACCTCCGACCGACAGGCACCACACGAGCAGCGATACAGCCGGCCCACGGCCCGCCTCCGACCGACAGGCACCACACGAGCAGCGATACAGCCGGCCCACGGCCCGCCTCCGACCGACAGGCACCACACGAGCAGCGATACAGCCGGCCCACGGCCCGCCTCCGACCGACAGGCACCACACGAGCAGCGATACAGCCGGCCCACAGCCCGCCTCCGACCGACACGAGCAGCGATACATTCGCAACGTGCAACATGGAGCCCATGGAGGGCTCCAGATATATGTATTTTTCATCTGAAGTATGCATAGCTTGCTTGTCATACGGTGCCCAATATATACAATAATATAATGACACACGCTGTACAATATGTGAAGCATACCTACGACATGGGTTTCTTAGTCAAACACGTGTAATGTAATCAACCAATTAATTAATTTAGCACTCAAACTGAATTAATCAAACAAGTGCAACAATTGGAAATTGTATCATAGTTGGGAGCTACGTAGCCAAGAATTGCCGCCCGAAAAAAAATCAAGTCGTCGAATTTCGTCCTTTATTTCGAAACAGGCACCGTTTCTTCTGTAGAAAAATAGGAACCGCTCCACCTCCCCCCCACAAAAAAAATGTTTATGTAAACATGCACTGTTGGCAAAAAGGAATGCAGACTGCCTAATCATGCATCCAGATGCAGGAAGTCAAAACATCACTGGAAAAGACATCGACTCAGTAATCGGTAAGCGATAAGTAATCGTTTACAAGGACCCGTATACCGTAAGAACCCGAACACATTCGGAAGGGTCTGCAGACGTTCGTAAGGGCACGTATGTGTTTGTAATAGCCCATAGCGTTCGCAATGGCCCATAACGCTCGTAATGGCCCACAACGCTCGTAATGGCCCATATGCGTTCGTAATGGCTCGCAGGTGTTCGTTGGGTCCGTTAGATGCTCGTGTGTGTGGACCTGTGGACATCCGTAACGGCCGGTAAAAGTTCATAAGGGCCTGTGGACGTTCTTAAGGGCCCGCAGACATTCGTATGAGCCCATAAGCATCTGAAAGCGCCCAAAGACGTTCGTAAGCGTCCATGGACGTTCGTAGGGGCCCGTAGACTTTCAAAATGCCTGCGAACGTTTGTATGGGCTCGTAGATGTTAAGGGCCCGACAGCAGCCATATAATACAGCCATACAAAGTGTTGTTGGCCTTTCTATCTCGGTCGTGATGACAGCATAGATTACTACATTCGGCCTCGTAGAAGATCTCAGGGACCCGACAACAACCTCGGAAGAACAAGGAAGCATTGATTGACATCATACACCTTTTCTCCCCTTTCTATGCTGCCGAAGTCCAAAACACATAGTGATCAGTTGTTCCTTGTCGACAGGAGTCCGATATTTCCCCCCCACTGAACGGCCAAGGTTGTGTGTCCGACCGAGGCATGCAAGGCAGGAACAGCATAGACCCGCCGGTCTCCCTTCATGGCTGCAGGGCAAATTGTCACGTGACGACCGCAAACGCGACTTCCTGCCTTTGAACACTGACCCGTGGTCGCCATCCTGGCACTCAGTAATGAAAGACCTGAATGTGAATCGGCGCAGTATAAATACGAGTAATAGCTGCCAAGCGGCACAGTCTATGATCCAAGTGACCGACAATGTATTGCCCCCACATAGAACATACTTAGGTAATAGCTGCACCACATATGGAAGTTGAATGCATCGTGATCAAGTACACCCATGCCTACTGACGGTACCGTTTGTGTCCGACTTGCAATGGGCCATGGAGGATGTGGAGGCGACCTTGGATGCGACGTGGAGGTCGCGACATTTACAAAAAAAGAATACGACAATCTGCAGTCAACTAGCACAACCTAACCTCAGTGACATTTGACGGCATCCACGATAACGCCGACACCGACGATTGCTCAATGGCGTCAAAACTACATACCACACCAACCATAGACACGGATGATTTTGGAACTATTTGTTGCAGTTGTTTATTGTAAAGCATCAACAGACATGCGCCCAATTCGTGATGTAGCCATGTACAGCTTCAAAGTCACATACATAATACAACTACATCCAACGATCGCTGCTCAAATCGCTATGCTGGCGGACACAGTCATTTACCCCGTTTACATGAGCATAAAATAACGGAACGATTGCGTTATTTTCGCTTTCACGCGAAAGTTGGCTCATGTAGCCGGGCAGGAAGTGCTACCAAACTAACGTAAGTTTTATCGTAAAATCACTTTTAGGAAGTTGGCAGTTTCAAAATAACGCAATCTTCGCGGTCATTTTCATCACTAACGTGAAGTTGTTTACGACTTAAAGCTAATTAGTAACTACAATACCATTAAATATATTAGGTACTTACGTTTGAACATGTTTTACGCCATTATATAATAAATATAACTCGGATGTATCTCATATCCAACTTACATACGTCAGCGCTGCACTATCGGTTCTGGCGCTGCTGTCAAGTCGGCCAAGGCCAGTCAAGGCCAGGACGGGAAGCGCGTCTGAAGGTAATTTAATACAGGCATTAGATTGGCTGTATTTGACCTTGAGCACGAGTCATGCCCAAACAATGGGATGATACCGAAGTTGCAGTTATGCTGGGAGTGCTGCTGGACCTTCAGATGTACGCTGCCATTGACGGAAAAAGGGCAACGAAACGCTCGGGTACGTATTTACCTACATTGGCGTTGGGGTTCTGAACTCTTAAGACATCATGCAACAAATAGCTCTACTGCTGCTTATGTATGGCTAAACCAGTAATTGTAGTGTAAACACACTACAAACAGTTCATTTCGATGAAAAGCCTCTAACCACTTGCAAACAGCAACCATAAACAATTATTTCGCAGTAGTGTGCCATATTCCGAACATGAAAATGTAGTTGTGCAGTACTACTTCACTGCAGCTGTTGTGGTACAAGTTATTAGCCACTAAAAATACTGGTGCAATGGTAAACAAAAATATTGGAGGTTGCTTCCTTATGGTTTTATCAAGCAGACTGCTCTTGGAAGCCAACAAATGATGCCCATGGACTTTGCTAGCTCTGTACACAAATAATTGGTAGGACATGTGATCAGACCTTCATATTTTGGTAGAGAAAGATCCATTGTTTATGAACACTACGTCTTTTTTATGTATGTGCTGAATGTGATGCAGGAGACATACAAAATTATGTATTTGGGAAATGGAGAGGTGGTCAGATACCCCTGCTTCCCATAATTACCTAGGTCCTACTGACCTACCTACCAAGGCAGGTACTACCAACCTACCTGCAAACTTCCAGTGGATGTGAATATGAAGGAATTGTGGAAAATGTGCATCTGGATACATGGCATATTTGGAGATTGGACTAACTTAAAGAAGGTGGGGAAGTGGGGGTATCCGAACATGTTCCATTTCCTGAACACCTAACTTTCGACATCTGCATCACTTTCAGCACATAGATAACAAAAAGATGGTGGTATTCATAAACAATGGACCTTCTTCTTTCAAAATACAAAGATCCAGTCACATGGTTCTACCAATTCTTTGTGTATGGAGCTAGGGAAGTTTGCAGGTGCCATTTTATGCTTCCGAGAGCAGTTCGTTTAAGAAAACGATAATGAAGTTACCTCTGATTTAAAAACAAAACAAAATAATTATACCATTATTTTTTTAGGAGTTGCTAATAACTTGTACCACAACAGCTACAGTGGAGTAATCCTGCACAACTAAATTTTTGTGTTCAGAATACAGCACACCATTATGAAATAATTATCCATTTTAAAGTTGCTCTTTGCAAGTGGTTAGAGGATTTTCATCAAAAGGAACTGTTTCAATATGGATAGCTTGTTCATTTCTGTGTTCAGTAAACACAGTACAATTACTGGTTCGGCCATACACAAGCAGTAGTAAAGCTATTTGCTGCATGATGTCTGAAGTGTTTGGACCCCCCCCCCTCTCTTCTCCCACATAACTTTTTTCTCAGTAGATAATGCTTTTGCTTACCATGACAGATCATGGATCGTTATAACGAATATCCTGTAGTGCAATTCCAGGTCAAGGATCCAGGTGATGGGGAAATGATAGGATAATTTTCTGGAGAGGGTGATGTTATGGATTCCACCAATCCAGAAAGATCACATCTTTCAAGCATTCCACAGTCCATACATACTGTTGATTTATGGCGGCCAAACTGGTTTGCAGCGACCCTGTATTCCACGCTGCTTCCAAGACTATACAATGCCATCGCAATCCTCTGTTCAAGTGGAATGGGCTCTGATTGCATCTTGACATGGTTCAAGCTTTCCTTGCAGTAAATTCACAAGCTTCATGAATGAGGTCTTTGTCATTCTGAAGTTTTCCAGCCATCTACTATCATCCCACATCTTAAAAACTTCATCCTTGAACCACAGCTTTCTACGAGGCAGCATCCAGACACTTCTCGCATTTGGTCTACAATTTATTTGGAGAAACTGAACCAGCAGTAAAGCCTTTCTCCTTCGGATTTGGCGACGTAACTCCCTGATCCTTCTTGAACGTCTCAACATCTCAACACTCTTAAACAATGCTTCTCTCGCTGCTTCTACCTGTATATATGCAAATATTACAGTCAGCAGGACAGATGACAGCACAAATTCGCCCCGAGTCTGATCCACTTATATGAAGCGAATTATGTGTTAGCAACCAGAATAACTGATGAAATCGCCCCTCAGCTTGATAAAGAGAAACAGTAGCCGATAACACTATAGGACCTTTTTGGACCCAAGATCTGACTGCTTGGTAAAAAGGTTGAAATCGACGTAATACGACACGCCACGGCAATATGCCTATCAGCACTGGCGCATTAAATGAGAAATATTTGCCGCGCTGCGCCATCAATGTAAATTCCGTTTAAACTTCCGTTAGTTTGGCAGCATGAGAATTCCGCGAAGTTAACGGAAAACTCACGTTTGCTCATGTAAACGCTTTCGAGCCGTTGGGATTTTAGCTGGAACGGAATTACGTTTACTGTCAAACCTAATCGGAAGACTCATGTAAACGGGGTATATGAAACGTTATCACATGAATGTGCCAAGGGAACTTGGATAGTGGCGCACGTTCGTTTTGACAGAACAGGGAGTGGATGTAAAATCCACGAAATAGCAAATGTTTAAATTAGCGTTGCCGATTAGAAGCACAAAGCGAAACACGTTTGGCTGAACAGTATTCACTCCAGCACACCGTCCAGTGACACCGTCCAGGGGATCGGAGGTGATTCTCCTCGGAACACGGAGCCCAAAGATGGTCCGCAGTTCAGTAGCATCCAGTCGTTTACGGAAAACAACTGCGCATGAACATCAGGTCAAATTCAGCGAACTGCAACCTGATCGAGCACATGCCAGAATCAGCTGGGAGACTGTCGCCATCGATTTAACGGTGAGACTTGTCAGACTTGACAGCCAGTCGCAGTGAAGACTTGCGCTGAATTGCTTCTGGGCTGCTTCAGGTGGCTGCAGCTGCGCCCGCCCACGTAGTGCAGCCGCACTCCAGTACGAATAGGACGAGTGTGTTGTCGGCTCATGTCTACGGAGCAGTGATTGGGACTGACATCGCGTGCGGGTAGGGACAGCTGCGTGCTTCTGATAACTAATTGTGGCATGCCGTTTGCCCTGGTAACGATTGGATCGATGCGAGGTAAAAAGGCGTCAGCTCGTTATCGCGAATGACCTCCAGGTGGTGCATCTCAGTGTGACATTCCAGATCGGAGCGTTCGAGTGCATTATATGTAGCCTCAACTGGTGATGTACGCGGGACAAATGTGCTCACGCTGCGTCTTTGGGGTTTGCTTCAGGTGTCAAGTGCACGACCACATGGCGAGACGATCTGCATGTCAGCCAGAAGGGCTGATGTGTCGGCAGCATATTTAATCCGGCGAAACAGTGTCATGTCGTCGGCGCACATAATGCGACTTGCTTCAATCAGACAACGCAGGTCTGCTGTAAGACATATGAATAAAAGAGACATGCATATGCTCCCTTCTGGAACCTCTGACACGACCGGTGTGCAGTGGGAGGGCTTGCCCCCTAACACGTCGTGGGTATCATAAAACTCGATCCAGAAGTGTGCCAGCTCAGTGACTTTAAGCGAAGCTCTAAAGTTCGAAGAAGTTTAAATGAAGCTAAAAGTTAGGTACCTCTAGCGTATTTTACGGAATAGAAGTTTGGAAGAAAACTGTTGCTTTAAAATTCCACGAAGTTCAATTTTATGTCCAAAATATCGTGTCAGAAATGATTGGTGTTCACGACAATTATTCAGTCATCCCGATTCGCAAGAACGATCGAAATCCGTTCCCACGCGGACGAGCCGGTTCTTCGGGAGGGGACTTACCGTCGATTTCAATTCAAATTCCCCGATGGACTGCCTGGTGTTCACACGGTTGTGACAGGTTGGGCAAATTATTCGATAAGTACGTAATTGAGCCACCGCCGCTTCAAATGCAGCTGACAGGTGTCTGCCCACCACCAGATGTTTGGCCGCGACTGCCAGCACCTTTCGCGGCAGAAGAGCACTCAGGCCTGCCAATGACAATGACAAGACGTGACATTGAACAATTTGCACGTGGATAAAAAAATGTTCACACAGACACAAATTTTCGTAAATTGGCGCATTGTTCTTTCACAATGCGTCACTGCGTGGTTGCAGCGAGTGTTGATATTATTATAATGCACAGCAATGACATCGCTTGTTTCAGTGAGTTGGATCAGATATTCAATGTCTGGTGCAATAGTTTGGAAGTTTAACTGCAAGAGGTGCCGTTACTGGTCATCGGTTTGAATTAGCTGCACTTTGATTCAAAATAAACTTCATTTTTGTTGAATCAGCCGGAACGTGTAATCAAAGATCGTGCGGGGACCAGTTTCGACGTGGTTGTGTGATGGAAAAACTGGAATGGACGAAGGTTCCATTGACTAGTTCCACCAATCCAGATGTATTACACAGCGCATGTTTGCGCCATGGCTTCGACAAATATCTGAAAGGACGTCAGGGAAATCGGTGTCATTAGTGATATATAGCAATGAGCAGCAACCAGCTCAGTTGTGTGCAGCAAAATGCAGGGAATTTGTGCCCCACAGCCCACCTGACTGTCCCCCACAGCCCGCCTGACTGTCCCCCACAGCCCGCCTGACTGTGCCCCACAGCCAGCCTGACTGTCCCCCACAGCCAGCCTGACTGTCCCCCACAGCCCGCCTGACTGTCCCCCACAGCCCGCCTGACTGTGCCCCACAGCCCGCCTGACTGCCCCCCACAGCCCGCCTGACTGTCCCCCACAGCCAGCCTGACTGTCCCCCACAGCCAGCCTGACTGTGCCCCACAGCCCGCCTGACTGTCCCCCACAGCCAGCCTGACTGTCCCCCACAGCCAGCCTGACTGTGCCTCGCAGCCCGCCAGACTTGCCCTGAATTGGTGCCGGAGTGTTGGAGTAAATCTGCCCAGCAAAATCCACACTGGTAAAGTGTTTGGATGGCGTTGAAGACATGCACCAATCTCGCTCTCCTTCCATGGGCAGAGTAATTCCGAATTACATATTACGATATGCTAATGCATTCGAATGAAACAATATATATAAATAAATATTTACAGTATGCTAACGTATCGTCGCTCGCTCCACTTTATCCTGCAGTGCGACGATTTTCAAACGCCAACAATTTATCGCAACGATTGGCTGCTGAAGTGCTCAAAAACAGCCAGAAGCCAATGCCCAGGCCGATGCAAAGGCCGTCCAAGTTCGGCTTCAAACATCGCCCGGCAGGATTTGCAAGTATTTACAGTTTATATTACATTGACAGCTGAACGTGCCCAAAAAACGTAGGCGCCATCGATGAGCGAAATGAGAAAAACACCCCTTCTTTCCTTCAGCACTCATTCATTTACCTTCAACACAGCAGGACTACGCTGCAAATGGCACACTCGCATTCTGTTTATGACACAAGCACGCAAGTGTGTTGGTACCGATGTCTATGCCACAAGTACGCAAGTGTGTAAGTACCGATGTCTATTTGATTGCGGTTCAGTAACTGCACCCAGTGGCTCCATTACAGTCATGCCTAGGGATATTTATATTTTGAAGTTAGCTAGTGCCCAACGACGAAATGTAATTTTCATTTTAAAATGAGAGCTTAATACCGCTGATTCCCAAAGGTGGCGGAAACCATGGGTGCATCTCATAGAGTTGCATAGTTCTCATCCCTCCAAACCATCAGTACCAAAGCACGATTCATAACCAAGTGGGCGGCGCATAGGTTGACGACATAACCACGTGGCCGGTGGCTGGCCAGGTGGTCCCTGGTCGGTGTCCCGTCGTAAAACCTTTCATTTCATCAAAAATACACGCACTTGGAGGAAAAAAGGCGGCGAAAGCTGGTATAAATACATTTAGCTCCGTTTCTCCGTTCAGATTCTCACATTCCGTCTCGGGGGGGGGCCTCTAACCCTCTAACTTCCAAGCTAAGCGGTCCATGAACGTGAACCGGGAATCAATTGAAGATGGGTATGGCCAGAAATTGGGCTCATTTCGTATTTTAAAACAGGTTTGAGACCGAAAAAGTCGGTTTTTTACAGACAACAATTGACTTTTCAACATTCATTTCATATCTCCATTTCTGGTAAAGACGCAAGGTTAAAACGTACACCATTTGATAGCTAATTACGCAGCGAATGCTCACAAATAGTCAAATAGGTTCATCATGGACGAAAATTGGCAGTGGACTTAGGTCATTGACCTGACGTCAAACACAAGACCAAGACAGACGTGCTGAAATCACTGCCAAATTGCAATCATGTGGTTTCAATATATGCATTTCAATATAACCCTAAGCATATATAAATTGTAATAGAGCAATGACCTAGGTAAGGCCTTGACGTCGAATATAATTCAAAGTTGTAGTACCATTCGGTAATTTAAGACGTGCAATGCAAGTTTGATAGTATTTAGTCCATGCAAACTCGAAATATGCCATAAAACAGGAGTGTCGAAATTGGTTTTGCCCACTTAGCGCACTTTATCTTGACCTGGCCTCAGGTCACTCGATGAAGGTCCATCAAATTGGAAAAGTAATTTCTCTTCGTATGTATGCATGCATATCAAAGGAAGAATCAGATTAGAACAGCATGCATGCTACAAATGTACGAAAATTGGTTCATAATTGGCCATGACCTCAGGTCACTGGCCCGACCTCAAACACAAATCCGAGATCTATGTTTGATAGGCATTGCCTAATTGTACCCACGTACCAAATTGCATTTCAATATCTCTTTATCGAGATTCGTTATCGACCAGGAAACATTTAGGTAAGTGGTTCTCTTTGACCTGAGCTAGGTCAATGACCTTGCATAACCTTAGGTTAAAACTTGCACATCAGACGCCAATTGGATGACGGAAAAGGTACTGAAAATTTCGCGGCGAGGCGCGCCGCCATTTTTTCTATCGCCGAAAATATCCTTAGTGGGGGTGTTTATGATGAAATAGGTCACTGGTCATGTTCTGACCGAAGCATTATAACTTGAAGCGCCGTAACAAAATGGTTCGTGAAATTTCAAAAGTGCGACGGTCGGACCGGCAACGATCGTGTCGCTCGTACGAAGTTGTGTCACACATACACGGGAGTAGGCTCACTCGGGGTTTGTCTTCGGTCCCAATAACACGAGACGCCGCTAAGGCGCCGAACACTAGCACGCAGCTGCCTAACACCACACAGCTATGCCGCATTGTTTGATGGCTTGTGTGACAAATATATGTCATTGCAAAACTGGCTAGTTCTATCACAATCCACGTCAAGTAATGATACACATATCGAACAGATGTCAAGCGCCAAGGGATGTCAATTTACCCCCTTCAATTAACCCTCATAATAGTAACAATCCAATGATCCAAAATAGCTTGGATCATCGACTGAGCACAACATTTAAGCATAAATGCGCCTGTATTTTGTATTTCAATCTTATGGTTACGCAGATGGTGGCGACTCTGGCTTTGCCTCCACATATTCGCTGCGACAATTTGGCCAGAATCTGCTCCACGATCGTTGGCAACCAACACCGTGAAATCGCAGGCACAGTTTACTGCCTTGTTAGACCGCGGAAGCGGATGTTTTTCCGATGGCCGGCATGTTGTTCTCCCCGTCTCACCGTCTGGTCCGGACAATTTCCGCATCCGATTGGCCCGAACGGCAGTTAGCTTACGCTGCATTACCCAGTCCTACCGTGCATAATGCAACGTGGCTCAGCCACGTCAATGCAGATTTGTGCATCATCTACTTCTGCTGCATCACACTTCTTGCTATGCTTTTCCAGTTTGCGCACTTTGCCTCCATTCGCCTGCTTATGCGCAAACAGCCGATGGCTTGCCATTGTGTTCCATATCTTGCCCACCATGCCACATTATGTCTGGTTCAGTCACCCCCTCACTACGCCATTCCATGATCACTCCATTCATTGATATTCGCGTCCATGGCTGTTTGTCATGGGAATACCGCTTTGCCAACTGAACCCACGTATATCGAACATATACGTGTGAGAATCTGTGGATGTCTTTGAGAAGTGGTGTAAAAGGTAGTGCTCAGTGACGTGCTTTGAATTTAGCTGAGGATTAATTTGGAGTTCATTTCACAATGCTTGAATTAATTGATAAAGTGGTGCTACAAAACAAACCGAATGATGATTTGGCACGATTTGTAAGTAAAATTACGAGGTGACATCACTGGCGGATCTAGCCCACCGGTTTGGGGGGGGGCCAACTTTCGGTTTTCGGCGTCAGCCCCTCCCCCTCCCCCAGTGGCGTACCTAGGAATTGCATCAGGGGAGGGGTCGAACGGATTTGGAGGGTGCCCATTCTCCCACTATTTTTGGTTAAAAACACCGGATTGCGACCACTATTTGGCAAAGGGGCCGATTTTTTAAATAATAATTAAAATTAAACTTAAATAATAATTGACAACATAATTTCCTGTGTAGGAGCCCTAGCCTACCTCCACCGTTTCTATGTTACCGGATTTGTGTTCTTGTTTACCAAAACGTTCACGTTCACGTTCAACGTCTTCTACCACGTCAACGTTCGTGCACGTGTACACACTGGCGGATCCGATTTTGTCAACTCTTGCTGTAAGCAGAACTTGAGCACCATGGAACCCTCGATGTGTGTCAGAATCTACTATGCTACCATACTGGCTTCCAAACAATTATTTTAATACAAAAATCCTTTAAAATTGGACATTCTTTCATCCAGACGCTATTTTTTAACCTCGGCAAAGGTTACTGCATTTTAATTTATTTGACTTCTGTTGGTTTCGGGGGGCCAAAAGACACTATGGCCCCCCTTTTAAGCGCTTCGGGGGGGCCATGGCCGGAATGGCCCCTCCCTGGATTCGCCAGTGGGTGACATGAAGAAAAATGAAGCACTTTAGTATACGATTTCGCCATTCCCAATGCCATGCCTCCTTCATTCAGTCTCGACACGTGGGCTTGCTATAAAGAGATATGCAATTTGGCATGTACTGCCTTTCAAACGATGATGGCAACTGAAGAACCACATGCACACGCAAAATGTTTACCAGATACGCCAAATAGCTGGGCCCTGACTCGACCACAGGTCTTGCTCCCAAATGGCAACTCTCAGACGTTCTTCAAGGACGAAGGAGAAAGTCAATACTGGCTTGCTAGCTTGCTTTGCTTTGTTTGATGCTGCATATTACATTCCCAAATGCATTAGTTCCAAGTGGGTCGTTTCGGTCGCAGGAAGCAAATGAAGTAAAATATAGAGTGCAGCTAGCAAGAAGATATTACACCTGAACAAAGGTTCAGCGAGCCAGCCGGAAAGGTTGTAGGAGTTTCGCAACGGCAAGCGCGATTCTGCACTATAAAACGTGAATAAAACGTGAATATAACGTGAATATAACTGCAGAACCGCAGCGTAGTTAGCATAGAAATGATCACTGCGTTGGCCTCATCTTGGAAGGACGAAGAAAACATAGTCCTATATAACATCTTCCCAAATAATATATCCTCTGACCTTTGAACAGAACTTACATGATTCTTAACCCGGACTTTTCTGACGTGAAATTCTGGAAGCACACGTAACTAACAGTTCATGCTTTAGAGTTCTTACTGAAAACATTGCTGAATATATTTAAGCAGCCTAAAGATCGAAACTAGACTTTGCGCGTATAGTCTCGGGAAGTGCTGTAGATTATGACGGGGCTACCTGAATGGTCGCGCCGTTCAAAATGCCCTGCTAATCAGCTATCATCTCAAATATGGAATTGCATCACTTTTTGGGAAGAAGCGTGAGGAAATTCGACCACGCAATTGGGCCGTGGCCATAATTTTCGCCCGGTTTGCCCAGGGAGTCGTGAAATGACGTAGGCACCGACTTTGCATGACCTGGCGACTTATTACAGATGTCTTTATTGACCTTACCATGCGGTAAGTGTGCGCTAAATATGGTGTATGGTGTAACGCAAATGTAAAAAGAACACGGTGATCCTGCTTTTAGGTGCTTTTGCATATTAAAACAAAATGTTCACATGTGCCATTGGAGACAGTTCCGTTGCACCAAGCCCGATCATCTTACCTACATGCCAGGTACAGGCATCCGATAGGCAGTATCAGCCTAACTACTTACCAGGTATAAGTTTCCAATGGGGTAGATTGCAATATTTTCAATTCAGAAGTCTTTTGGTCATGTTAAAAAGGGGAGGAAAAGACACAAAAGATACACCTATACTTGATCGCCGAACCTTCCTCAGGGTGCACAAGTTTGACAAAAACACAGCAACATTAAACAGGTGCAAGCAGCAACATCAAACATTCTATAAAGCACGCACTTGAGATCTTGGCACCAAAACTAACTGCTCCACATACCAGAAGAATATCAAGCCACGATAAGTGTAAATTTATGAATACAACTTGTTCCTAAATCTGTCCTTACTGGGCCCATTCATCGTTCCGTATACTGATGAAACATAGAACACTTCTGTCAATGTATATGCAAGTCTGGTAGAATTATAACCACTGATAAGAGATTAGGTTTCAGAAGGCATGTGTATGTGTGTGTGTGTGTGTGTGTGTGTGTGTGTGTGTGTGTGTGTGTGAAGTGTGTAGGTGTGTGTATGTGCATGTGTATATGTGTGTGTGTGTGTGTGTGTGTGTGTGTGTGTAAGTGTGTAGGTGTGTGTATGTGCATGTGTATATGTGTGTGTGTGTGTGTGTACGCTTGTAATTCGTGCATACCGAGGCTATTTTCTGTTTACACACCTGGCAACCGAGGACATGAAGTGTATACCGAGGACATTTTTACGTCCTCGGTTTTCAAACTTCGGCTGAAGCATTATCAGATGCTTGCCAGCCCCCTGACGGATTTTCTCGACATACTCGGTTTTCACAATATATATGACCGTGTGTGTTCAGCAGGTGTGTGTGTGTGTGTGTACTACGCAGACTTCGTGTGAGCAAGCCGAAAATTGCAGTGCAGACACGACGCGCTCATGTTTGCAACTTGACCCCACTCATGCTCGCAGCTTGGTGCAAGGCAGGACGGGCCAGTGGTCGGGAGGGTGCCGAGTTGGCTCCGGCCGACTCGGCTCGCGGCGGGCGGCCGGCACACGCGTTCGGAAAATCCTGTTCTTGCAAAGGGATTGGCGCTTCGGTTAGGTCGATTTGTACCATTCCAATGGGATGGGATATGACTGAGGCTTGGAGGTTAGGAGTTAAGACAGCTACTATGGGCCACACTTTGCAATTATACATTAGTACAACCGAGGGTGAGAACATCTGGTGCCCTACATAAATATTCAAGTGAAATAAGTTTTAAAAACATCTGTGGGCTTGCATCTTAACCCGCGCCGTTTCGGGTGGTCTCTTTAAACCGCCCCCAAGGTTATTAGCGGGTAATAAAAAATAGCGCGCGGCAGCGCGCCGAAATTTGGCATACCTGTTCCTACGTCAATTTGACATGTTATGTGAAATTTGAGGTCAGGTCGTTCACGGACCCCGAGCTAATCAAGGTCAAGTGAGGTCACCTCCAAAAATGTTCATCCAGTCGTCACGCTTTCACGGGTAAAGATATTTGAATGCGACTTTAAGCGTTTACTTATCTTTAGGGATGCAATAAAGCGCACCAGAGGAATGTTTGCAATTTTGCGTTTTTGATGACTTACTTGTTCGACATATTTCCCTATTGGGGATGAAGTTACAGGTTCTGGCTAAGGTGAGCAATTTCTATGGGGCTAATTTTAATTAAAAGAACGTCTCTCGGTATGTTCTATCAATTAGAAACATACAAATCCAAAAAAGTTGAAAACTCTAAATTTTGCAACTTCAAAAAATTTGGGTGGGTGAACGTTTTTGGACCAAGGTCCATTTCGTCTTTCTGTTCTGATACCAAATAAGTTTTGTTTTAAAATCTCCAAAATTAACTCCCCAGGGCGTAAAACTTGACGCTAATCGTGACCACATATAACCCCTGGTGACGTCACATTTTGAGTTGATAAAAGGTTGGGTGTGGTTTCAAGCCATACTCGTCGAGCGCTTTCATATGACCCCTCTTTCGGTTTCGTGCGACGCTTAGTTTGGAGATTAGATAGTTATATAATAACCCCCTCCCCAGAGACGGGGGGAGGGGTGCATCTGTGAGCATATGACCGGAATGACGAGATGGGTTAACTCTTGGGGGGGGGGGGAGGTCTTTAACGACCCCACCCCCACAGGTTTTCCTAGGACAGCGGGAAAACGACAGCGCGCAGCGCCGCGAAGCTTTTAGTACCCTTTCTTTGATCTTTTTTGCGTCTGACCTGGCAGTTTCAACTTCAGGTAATGTGAGGTCATTGGGCTAGCTGAGGTCAAAGAGGACCACCTTCGAAAATATTTCAAGATCGATAGCTCATACAAATGAAAAGATATTTACATGAAACGTGGCAGATGAGTACATCTGAGCAATGCCTACAAATCGTATATCTCGGTTTTTTGTTTGAGACTAGGTCAGTGACCTGAGGTCATGGTCAACTTTGGGTCCATTTCGGGCCAATTTTCCCATTGTTGCAACATGTATACCCTTCAACCCCCATTTTTACCTTGGTATGTATGCGGAAGCATCAGGAGAATTTCCTCATCAAATTTACTTGACCTTCGTGAAGTGACCTGAGGTCAGGATAAAATAGTGTAAGCTAAGTGGGCTAAACCTATTTCGACACTCCTGTTTTTATGGTTTATTTCAAGGTATCAAGGCTTGCATGGTATCAAAATTGCATTTCACGATCTAAATTATTCCCAGAAACCAAAACTATGAATCAAACTCAAGGTCAAGGTCATCCTAGGTGATTGTGCTATAACGGTTTCTCTGTATGAGGATTGATAGCTCATGCTCGCGAAATATATTGAAATGATGGTACCACATGGCCACAACTTGGCAGTGATTGCAACACATACCATTAATTTGTACTTGAGGTCAGGTCAGTGGCCTAAGGTCACTGCCACTTTGGCCCATTTTGCGTCAATGTGACTATTGTTGAAATATTTATGCTTTGATGTCTACCTTCTTGGGCTTTGCATGCATGCTGAAGATTCAGAAGTTCTCTATCAAATTTGTTCGACCTCCGTCAATGGCCTGAGGTCACGGTAAGGTAAAGGCCGCAATGTGAACCAAGTATATTTAGATACCCTTATTTGTGTGTTATATTTTCGAGTTTCATGGCCTAAACAGCATCAAATTACCCAATGCAACCAACATGATAAATCATAGTCAAGGTCAAATTCATCCTAGGTCATCGTCGTATGACGGCAAATGCATACAAAATTGGTCGTGTAAAAATCAACACGAACTATCGTCACCTACTTTCCAAGCAAGGCACGTTGCTATGGAAAGTATCTGTGAACTCAATTTCATGTAGCGCTTGCCAGTGTGCAAATCTACATGACAAACCACGATTTGACCAGGGAGAGAGTAGGCTGGCCCTGCAACACGATAAGTAATCGAAAAATGTTCACGAAGTTAGGCTTGACAAGGGTGCGACAATATCCGACCCAGCATCTGAGCGCACGTGTGGCGAAGGGCCATAACTTTTGTTTGCGCACTTCACCCATAGGGACAGCATCCGTTCGCACGTGTGGGTTACACCTCTGTTTGCTTTCGTCCTCGCTCGCCGGGAAAACACCATCTGGGTACAGTGTGTCTAGCCCATGGCAAATACACAGGCAGCTAGTTGCCCAAAGACAGTGGTGTGAGTAGCACGCGTCTCCAGTGGTCAAAAATGTCTTACTCGCGCCACCTGACGCGCGAAGAGATAGTGCGCCTCATGGCAGACTCGAGCAGCGGCTCGGAGTGCGGAGACGGGACAGAGTCGGAGTCTGACCATGTGGAAATGCTGTCCTACAACGAAGAGGAAGGTGAAGCGTCGCTCCTGCCCCCACGGCCGTCACCCTCGCCGTCATCTCTTCCACCGCCGCCGCCGCTGCCGCCGTCGCTGCCGCCGTCTCCGCCGCCACGCCGTCAACTACGCCGAGAAGGGCCCAGCGCGAGCTGACAAAATCGCAACGAAAGCTGGATGAGGCTGGTCTCCAGGAATTGGAGCAGGCACCTGCCACCTATGTGGTCCACAGGCGCGGCGATGCTCCTTCCGAGTGGACAACTCAGCCCGGGCCAGCCCGCCGGCGTCGCGATGCAGCCAACCTCCTAACACAGCAACCCGGGCTGAAGAGCCGTGAAGCGAAAGCGGTGACAAAGGAAGTCGAAGCCTTCGAACTCTTTGTCTCGCCCCAAGTCATAGAAAATGTAGTGCGTCACACCAACAAAAGCTAGACATACTTCGCCGACAGCAGCCTGAGAATGAGAAGAGCGCTCATCTCGTAAAGCCGACAGATGTAGCCGAGATGACAGCATTCATCGGCCTGGCGGTACTGCGCGGCACGCTTCCCAAGGAGCCGGCACGAGAGCTGTTCATCGGCCCGTGCGCTCCGCCGGAGTTCCGCGCCGCCATTTTCTACTTCAGGTACGCGCGGCTGATGTCAGCCATCACACTGGACGACCCTGAAACACGGGCTGAGCGATGCATGGCCGATAGATTCTGTTTGGCTCTGGAGGTGTTTCAGGAAGCAGATGCGAATCTGCGGCGTCACTACTCACCCAGCGAGTGCGTCACACTGGACGAAACTCTGGTAAAGTTCCGTGGACGGTGCGGAATCCGGGTGTGCATGCCCTCCAAGCCTGACCGGTCCGGCATTCTGATGCGTGCTGTGGCCGATGCAAACACCAGATATATCTGGAAAATATGGCCCTATGCTGGACGACCCGCCCGCCCGGATCTCGCGCCGCCCAACATCCAGATATCGTCGGTGCCGGCATTGGTGCGTCACATGGTGTGTGATTTAGCCGGCACCGGGCGCAACGTGACTATGGATCGCTATTATACCTCCATCGATGTGATGGAGACGCTGCGCGACGACCTCAAGCTGTCGGTAGTCGGCACCCTGCGAGCCAACTGACAGTTCCTGCCCCAGGAGCTGAAGTCAGCTGCCGGCCGCCAGCCCAACAGCACGATGATCGTGCATAGGAACGGAGTGCAATTCGCATCTCATTGTCCCAGGGCTGGCAAGGTCGTCCTGGTGGCTTCCACGAAGCATCGGCAGCCGTTGGTCGACAGGAAGAGCAGCAAGCCAGAATTTTTGCTGTATTACAACAGCACGAAAGGGGACGTCGACACATGCGACGCAATCTTGGCCAGCACCATGTGCCTCGCCCCTGCACAACGGTGGCCAACGCGGGTGTTTATGTACCTGGTGTCCGTGGCAGGCCTCAACGGCTACCACATATTCTGTGAAGCGCAGCCCACAGCCGAGTGCTGCGACGACCGCCACGGAGGGCGACGGCAGTACCTCAAACATCTTAGCGCCCAGCTCATTCGCCCGCACCTGGAGCAGCGCGCCGCTCTGTAACAGAGTGGCGGTGTGCTGCAATTGCAAGCCCGACGAGCCCTCGAGCTGGCACTCGATCAGCATGTGGACCGGTCCGGGCCGTCTGGGG
Organism: Ashinkailepas kermadecensis; assembly: GCA_034440615.1. Classification (NCBI taxonomy): domain Eukaryota; kingdom Metazoa; phylum Arthropoda; class Thecostraca; family Neolepadidae; genus Ashinkailepas; species Ashinkailepas kermadecensis. The sequence goes on along the minus strand of JAOTOM010004737.1, from coordinate 287,593 downwards.
CCGCCCCTGACACCGCGCGGCCTGAGCCCGCCGCTAAGAAGGGCCGCTGCCGCTTGTGCATACAAGGGAGCCACGGCCGCGGCTACAAAAAAAAAGGAAGAACACACTCAGACGGGTCACAGCGTGCGCAGTGTGCCGACTTCCAGCCTGCACCGCCCACAGCACGACGATGAAAGTGTATTCGGTCTGTGCAGCGCCTGGAGAGGCGAGTGACAGTGAGTAGCCGGTGTGCGAGGCCGTCATGTGGCGTGTGAGGCTGCCAGTGCACACATCATGTTGGTGGATTTTATCTCCTCATGCTTGTACATTTCATGATGATTGAATCCATGAACACGAGATTAGTGTGATATGAATACATTCATTAATGTACAAAGAGATTGTCTCTGCAAGGAATGTAGACGACGGAGTAAGACGTACTATCAGTATGGCTGACATTCTAAATTCTATCACGTACAAATCAGGTGCAAACTTTTTGATACAAAATACGATGCTGATAATCCAACAGTTTAACTGAAATTAAGCTTTGAACATTTTAACGTTCGAAGTTTTCCATCCACGATACGTCTGTTGTATTTCAAAATACCTTCAGCTTTGCGATGAATCACAAATTTGAGCCGAATGGCTAAAAAGGACGTAGCTAGTGGTGTTATAAACTCAGAATAATGACGTCATTTTAGGAGGAGAGCCGGAGGAGGGCTGTATGCTGTGGGTCAGAATCATGGAAAACTTTTATATGCTTTGCTTTTCCTATGTATGCTTTTCATGTTCTAGCGACGCTTCGTTCCGAAGATAGAAGGGCCGTTTGGATTCCCTTCTCTCCCGATTCCACGAAATTGTCCCGAAAGCCCGATCCGGCGCGTGCCACTATATTTGTCCAACAGCAAATTTTACTTGGAAATCATTACGCGTTGTGTAATAAGCTATCAAATGGCGTGCATTTTAACTCCGTATCTATATCAGAAATGGAGATATGACATGTTCTTGATAAACAAATCTTTAAGAACCGGAATTTTGAGTTTCATTTTTTTACAACTAAAAATAGAGGACATTTTTGGCCCCTACTCGTCGAGAGCCTTCCGGTGACACTCGATTCATTTTCGTGCGGCCCACAGTTTGGAAGATAGAGGGGGTTTTCATCACCCCCCCCCCAAGACGGGGTGTGAGGATCTGACCGGAGAGACGGGGCGGGTTAATGTATAGCTTTTAAGTTAAATGTTTTATCGTTTAAACTAAGTTGTTGCAGGAAGCCCACTCCAATATTGAAGACGATAAAGTTTCGAAAATGAATAGGGATGAGACACCCTTCATTAGTGGTGGAAGCAAACCCAATTCTGGTGTATTGACTTTACTTCCTCGCTTGCTGAAACTGGTTTGTAAGATGGAAAAAGTTTTGTGGATGACAAAGGAAGATCATTAGTCGCTAAATTGACGTTTGAATGTCCTATCCGTAAACTATTGAAGCTATGCGCACCAACTGAACTTTACGAATTGGATCCAGTCTTCTTTTTTTAGATCTCTCCGACATTGGCTGAATGGATTGCTTGCAGATGAATTACATCACATGCAAAATCTTCTTCCTGTGAAGGCTGACATTATCCCACGACGCACTATTCAGGCTGACGTGCTTAAGCTAACATTTTCTGTCGTGTAATCGATGCCTGAGCCTAGGCCAGGTATAGCGAGCACAGAGGTAAGTTCCCAATATGTTAGCATTTGTAAATAAATTTGTGCTGAAGCAATATGTACAATAGCGCATTGATGTGGTCCACTTCGTCTGCTCTGGCCAGGATACGGCAGAGGCGACGGTTGCAGGCCCTCGTTTCTAATTTTTTGGGAGGGAAAGCATTACACAAAACCGTTCCGGACTTAGCGCAATTTGGCTTCATGCGCTTTGGCCCCCGCCCGTGTGGGGTCTGGGAGGGGTGAGGCGAGTATCAATGCATCCCGATTATTTTGTTTGCGATTACGGAGGAACGACGTGGGTTGGGGCGCCACTGCCTGTTGTAGCTGATGGGACCATCTATTGCTGGCTTCATTAGATGAAAAATGAAAATGCCTGATCAGATCATTACGCTATGACGCGATAAGCGAAAATATGTCTGTCGTTGTTCACACGAGTGTGAATTATCGGCAATTACTCATTTGTGGTCAATGTCATTTGTTGCCCACAAATGACAAATGTTGGATGCAGTAGGATGATGGACAACTAAGCTAATGTGCATGCATAGGCTTGCTTTCCAAAGTAATTAAAGGTTGATGGCCTAGCTGGACCTCGGATGGTCTTGTTCAGCTCCTGAGTTATTCGGATTTTAGGCCGAGATAGATAGACTGAGAGCTTCTGGGCTTTCGAACTTGGGGAGTTTCATACTGCATGAGTTCAGTACTGAACTCCATCATAAGCCTATGGCAACACTTATACTATTTCAACTTAGGTCTGTGCATCCCATGAGCACGACACGATCGGTTCTCTGTTCCCAAATGCTCAGAGCCAAGTAATTAGGTTGACCAAAATGGTCCAGGATCGTGTCTTAGACAAAATCGAGGCTCTGTTATTGGCTGGCGGCTTCCTCTACTGCCTTGGCTGAAACGGCTCGAATACCAGGTTTTCGCATAGGCTCACAACATAATTTCGCAAGAAGCACCCTGTATCAAAGAATATATTAAGTTGACTGTTCTTTATTGATAACGTTTTATCTAGAAGGGTTGATGCAATCCTTAAATCACCAGGTATCTCCTGTATCAGTGAGGGGCGCTCCAGTGTCAGTCAGGCTGTCCTCATGTTCCAGCGAGGGCCTCCTCTGTCAGTCAGAGGGCCTCCTATGCCGATCGGGAGGCCTCCTGTGTCCATCAGAGGAATTCTGGATCGGTCATGGTCCTCGTGCGTGTGAGGAGCATTCTGCGCCAGTTGCGGGTCCTCCTGTGTCGTAGAGGGTCGTTCTGTGTCGGTCAGGGAGTCTCCTGTATCCCTCACCGACAACACAGTTTTCATGGGGATTAGTGCGAAGTTCCAAAATCTGAGAGGACATATTCAGTGTCAGGGTCATTTTTATCTTTCACCACATTATCTGTCTGTAATTTTGATGAAGTGAGAGGTGCAGCCACATCTGTTCTTCCAGTTCTATCAGCTTTAACCGCGTAATTGATATTGACTGATGTGGTAGGGAGCACCATGAGGTGTGGGACTGCAGTAGCTGACAAAGAGCCTTTGATTTCTTGCAGCGTGATCACTACTGAGCATATCACGGCTTTTGCTAGCGAAGGCGAAATTACGTGAAAAACTAACGAACAAACTTCTGAAACGTAACGCAATGGGGACGATTTCCCTAGCATTCCTTGGGCCAACATGATGAATACGCCTGGCACGTCCAAATGTATACATCAGGATTCCTTGTCAGCTTCTGGAGTCACGCACCTCATAATGCTCCTTGCCAGGCCAGTGCATGTCAGCACTGTCGTCAGGGATGCTGGAACCGGAGGAAGGGAGACACAGCGGGAGTACCTCTGACAAAATGGGGTAATTTCTGACAAATTCAAATTCTGACAGAGTACCTCTGTCAAAATGTTGTACATAAATTGTATGCAGAACGGTCATGGCTGGGAAGAATGGCTGAACACACTGCTCCTCATGTTTTTCAGCAAACCAGCCTCAAGGTGCTGATTCGCCTGCTGAATGCAACGTGGCATTCGGCGGCCAATTCGTCGGCCGATTCGGTTAATTCAGTGCTTTGTAAATAGAGCTGAACACAACACGGCATAGACCACCGCCGAAGGCTGTGTTCGTCGCTACCCGCCTCCAGTGTCCGTCGCCGGCGCGCAATGGCACGGGGGGGGGATTTCGAGTTATTTGGGGAGGGGCGTCCGGACCATCCATTGCTATGGCACATCAGAGTAGTCCCCGAATAAAGTGAAGGGTCAGGTTTCAGGCCACTGGCCTGACATGGAAGGAGACAGAAAGTTACTGATCGAGCTTACGCTACATTTACATTACATTTTACATTACATTTTACATTACATTTTACATTACATTTTACATAACATTTTACATTACATTTTACATTACATTTTACATTACATTTTACATAACATTTTACATTACATTTTACATTACATTTTACATTACATTTTACATTACATTTTACATTACATTTTACATTACATTTTACATTACATTTTACATTACATTTTACATTACATTTTACATTACATTTTACATTACATTTTACATTACATTTTACATTACATTTTACATTACATTTTACATTACATTGCATTACATTTTGCCACCTCAACCAGCAATCGGACAGGTGATTGTTACCTCTCCAAGTATTTCAAAACTGGGAGTGCTAGCGAAGCAAAAGAATAGCAAAGCAAATGCGATCAGCTGCCGTGATTGATACGCCATTGCATACTTCGGGTTACTAGTGCTACTACTACTATCTTAGATTATCTTGGTTCTCGCAGTGGAGGGATTAATTAGACCCTTCTATGGTTTTCTGAAATAACTCATAACCCGTTCTAAGCAGCACTTTGGTAATTTCTCATGTCATCCGACAATTGATGAACGTTCATGATGTCAAAGATTAAGGTGCAGTCTATTAGCTTAACGAAGTTAGGATCGGTCAAAATCAGGTGACGACCTCTTCTCAGTGCAGTTCTGAGATGTGAATGGATTATATCTCACAAACCGTATAATATACAGCCAAAAGATAAATTGAAGTTAAGCGCGAAATGATTAGGATAGAGCTAAGAAACAAAAAAGTTACCTCAGGTGAGGTCATCGGGTAAAATGGAAACTTAGACCGATACATCTTTTCACGTAATGTTGTTGCTAATGATTTTTTGGGGGAAAACCTGAAGATACGTACGGACAGGTTATATCTCTCAATAGTGTTCTAGGTTGCAAGTCATTGTCTGGATTAGGCCACTGATGACCCGATATGTGTCGAGATAGAGTAGCCAACTTTTTCTGTTTAAAAAAAAACTGGCATGAGACGCGGCACGGGCACAGCAGATTCTGGCACGGCACGACATATGGCACAGCAAGCTGGATGATGGCACACCAAAGGGAACGGTGAAAGAAAAGGGGTCATCTTAAGAACGAGGGAAATCACGATTCATGACGAAAGCAAACAATAACAGATCTGCAAAACATTCCACACACTGATTAAATCAGCACTGTCTCTCTACATTTCAGAGTTATTCCACACATCTTTTCTTAAGCCCTTTTGCCTGGTAATCTTGGGCACTTGGGTTCAGTATTATGCCAATGTTAGATCTATGCTTTAATGTTATTGCTAGGGATAAGCCGTCACTGGCACGGCAGTGGCACGGAAAATTCGGACATTGCACAGAAAAAGGCACACGTGCCATTTTACGGGTTGTCGTGCCGTGCCACTACACCAGAAAGTGGCAACTCTAGTCGAGAGTACGTGCGGGTGTACTGGGAGCTAAGATATGGAATATTGTGAGGTAAACATGGTCAAAGCAGGGTAATTTTCCAAGCCGATTTCGTTTCTGATGGGAGTGTTGGTACACCTGATTCGATAAATTCACATTACTGACTTACTTGCAAACAGCTGCCAGACTTTTCAAACATTTTGCATTTTTCCTTTCGTTTGTCTTACCACAACGGGATAAAATTTGCCTTTGTGTTGGTTTCACTTACGGTTTTTTCTAAGCACTATCTGTTTCAAAATGGTCAGATCCAGCAGTTCACATGTTTCGTGGTACTCAACCTTCGCTTTATATTTGACGTTGACCTTGGTACGCATCATGGTATAAGACAAAATATTTATTTATTGATATTTAAAATAGGGGTGCACACATTGTCATCACCTACACGATTTGAAATTGTCTTGACTGCCGTACTTAGTTTTTTCTTCGCATATGTCTGTCTCAATTTCATAGGAAGTGAACAACTATCGCTTAAATGTGTGTTATGCATGCGAGCACACTTAGGATGCGTTATTCCGATTTCAAAGCACATAGTTAACGAATCATGTTAGTATGTGCGACATTCAAAACGGCAGGGCGAAATGTTTTATTGGATTATTTCTCTCAGCTAACGTAGTGTGATAAAATGTGATGAGAAAATGCAGAAAGAATACTTTATTCAGGCCACGAAGAAAAACACCCCGAACAGCCCTGAAATACTCTCCTCCCGCATCCACACGCCGGCCCAGGCGACTCTTCCACCGCTGGAAGCACCTGTGGAAGCTGTTCTTCGATAGGAGCTTGAGAACGTCCTGCGATGCATCCTTCATGGCCTCCACGCTGCTGAATTTCTTCCCCTTCAACACAGACGTCAGCTTCAATAAAAGCCAGATAGCACAGGGAGACAGATCTGGCGAGTATGGAGGGTGGGGAACCGTCTTCATCCCCACATGTCATCTAGCCGGTCACCAGCATACTTATGTGCGCCGACGCGTTGTCGTTGTGGGAAAACCAGTCTCTTCCTTCCGACGTCCTCTCGAAGTCACCGGAAAACTTTTAGATATAAACTTTTATTGACGGTCTGCTGGATGGGGACCCACTCCAAGTGCACAATGCCTTTGCAGTCGAAGAAGATCATGAACATCAGTTTCTTCTTGTCCCTTGCCTTCCTGGCGTTATTGGGTCGCGTTGATTCTGAAGAGACCCATTGCATATGTATTATTTTACGTTCAGGATCATAACAGTAGACCCAACTTTCATCTGATGTGATCACTTTCTCAAGGAAGCTTTGGTAGACGATGAAGATTGTGTTTTTTTGGGGTGGGGGTACATCGACCAGGGTAGGTCATTTAGCAAGGAAGCTTTGGTCCACCCCCAACTTGCTTAACATATTCTGACAGCATCTGATCCGGACCTTTTTCTGATCATTAGTGAGAAGTCTTGGCACAAATTTGGCAGTGATCTTTCGCATATTCAACTTCCCCGTCACGATGTGGCGTATCATGCATTCACACAGTACTGACTCAGCTGATACGTGTCTGGTGGTGGCTCGACGGTCATTTACAAGTAATTGACCGAATCTTTTCCGCATGTTCGTCGTCCGAGGCATCAACAGGACGACCAACCCTCTCTTTGTCACTGATTTCCATGTCTCTGCTGCTGAACTTGACAACGTACATCGCTGTCAGCCTGTATCACGAACCTCTTTCAAGGGACACGGCTGAAGCAATAGGACTGTCACTTGGGCGCAGCGCATGGGTAGCGCCTTCAAGAGGCAGATAACTTAGTTACGGGGAATACTATTGTCGCTTTTGCTAAAACATATGGTTTATTATGTAATCATGATTGTTGTTTTGACAAGGTCAACTGTAACTAATTTTTTGTCTGAAAATGAAAACAATTCTGAAAACAGTAGGTGTGCTACCAAATTTCGCTCTTCATCTCTCCGATGAAAAGCTTCACAACGGTTACGACTTTGATCCTCATCCTTGCGTATTTCATACCGGCATCAGTTACGTGAAGTTCTCCTGAGATTGTAACCCAAGAGGTTTGTGTACTGATACTTGTGCATTGAAGCAATAAATTGAATGTGTGAAGTTTGGGCATTAAAGCAAGATATTGCGTTGGTTCCACGACTAGACTACGGCGACGACTTGGTGATTGGCTGCACCCGGATATTGACTTATTCGAGATGACTTGAAAAGTTTGTCACCAAAGTTAGACAAAAGTGTTCATATAACTCTGTAAGCTCACGGATGAGGCTACACCATGTAATTTACCACATATCTCTATCTAGCTTAGAAGAAAGCTTCGTGGTAGTCAAATTCACCTCATCTCGTACTGCAGGGGTTGACATGTGTGCTGGAAGGCCTCGGAAAATTACTCGCCCCAGAACATGAGGAGGGAATATAATCCCCGTAATCACGATGAATCTATGACACATAAAAGAAACTATGAATGCTGGGAATATCAAATATGCAGCGTGGCTGCAGGCTATAGGGAACTCCCACTGTGTAAATGTGGTGGCCGTACTCCGATCTGGGTAAATTTATATTAAATGTGCTCAACCTTGTCCTATTTACGATTTGCCATTATTGGCCTAACTGATGTGTACACTTCACTGGGAAGCCTAGCACAGATAGACGTAACCAATATAGTTTGCATATTTTACAACAAAGGAAACCAGAAGTCTTCCTCTTATAGCACTCTATGGATTTTCACACACCATTTCGCCCCGTAGCAAAATACGGGACGAAATGGGGTGAGAAAATCGATGAAAAATAAGTTGTACGTGAATAACGTACAATAGTTCCAATAGATTATATTCTTTCTTTTTAAGCGTCGCACTGGAAACAATTGTCTGTCTATTCGACTGGAAAGAAAGAATGAATTTGGTCAGCTTCTTGGTTTTGAGGTATGTACGAATAGTGAGGGAATCCCACACCTTTCAGTTCGTGCTAAGACTTTTTTTCGCAAAATTCGAGAATTGTGACATTTGATCGTTCTCTGTGAAAACAATAGCGTACGCGCTTCAAATATTTAGCGCATCATTCCTCAATATATCGGGATACGAACAACTTACAAATTGTTGCATCTTTTTTTTTTTTTTTTTTTAAATAAATTTAATCCGAGTTCTTGTTGGGGTGGCTTTATGAACCAGGGTCCTATTGCTAAGCAGAGCTTGTTGCGTGAACCCTGGCCCCACCACCCGATCCATAATTCCAGTTCAACGGCATAATTTTGACCGAAAGTTTAGCGTGCCGTCAATGCACCGACACGGCCGCCCGGTAGCTCGTCCCCGGCCTTATCGGGCCAGCTGCCAACTGACCCTCCCAGCCGGGGGCTAAATGCGAGCGCGCGAAGCGACTCGAACCCTGCGTTGCCAGGACAGGGGAGACCAGAGCAGGCCAGCGCTCTAACCAACTGAGCTACCGGGGCGGCATCTTGCCGTACAGTTCAAGAGTATGATTAGGTCGAAGGGTTGACATGCTTTCGGAAACTTGCAAAATATTACCCGATAACATTATTTCGTACCTGCGACTAAAAATTGACGCCACGTTTAGCTTCAGCGTCAAAGTTAAATCCCGAACTAACTCAGAAGCTAAAACAGATTATCTGACGTCAAGTTAGATCATTGGCATTGAGTCACCTGCAAAAAAAACTTAGTAGCCTGTGTAAATTAATCAGCTGAGTTGTCTATCGTCATGCCACATTCAACATTCGCCATTTGGGGACAATAAGGAGCATGATAACAGTCATTGATGGACACAAGGAGCGTATCTTCTTGCATATTTCATTATGCAATCAGATCCAAAGAGACAAATTGCCAACAATTCACGAATTCCTTACAAAATATCTGATGTTTCATCTTTGACGCCAATGCTTAGGGAACTAAATTATATTTATATCGCATTATATTTATATCGCATAATCCAGCAAAAAGAAGTTACACTAATAGGCCACACGCTAACCGGTACCGTTTTGTCGCGGTCGCAAAGAAGGGGGGGGGGATGTGATACCCTCCTGAACGTGAGAGGGTTAAAGTTAAGCGAACCAAAAGTGTGGTAGGTGATGAACGATTTTGGATGATGCTTCCCCCCCCCCCCCAAAGGAGGCATTCATCTGTCGCCTTTGTCGTATCCTGGCGAGCGCAGAAGAAGCTTACCGAATCAACACGTAGTTCTGTATATTGTTTCAGCAGAACATTATCCACACCTGTGGCAAGCTTGCTTCATGTCACACTAAGCCTGGCCTGGACTGACGTGTTAATTGCACGCTAGAAAATATTCGCTCAAGTAGGTGGGCCTAATACGACGCTCTTTAATAATGTCAGCTTGAAGAAGAAAAACGAATATGTATTTAGGTTGCTGTCATATGAAGTGAATCAACATCCGAAAAAAAATCGACGGAGAGAAAGATTGATTACACAATGGTGCCGGTATCCGATCACGAATATATTAATTGGCCATGTCAGTCTACGTATGGCTTCGGCTAGCATGCTCTGATGTTGGTATATAGTCGGATCGGTCGGTATATATAGTCTATTCATTTATCATCAAAATACACTTCGTTTAATTTCGACTGGCCATTTTGTCGGCATAACCTAAAAATAATTGAAATTCAGATTAGCCGGAAGAAATGTCAGCCTAAGCAGGAAAAGCGAACGCAAATATCTGGCTGTATTTCGATATGCTGTAATGCATGGTGTAACCAACAACTATTGCTGAACACGTAGGCAAATCTTGATTATTGAATTAATTAAAGAGTTACGTCTCCGCCAGGTATACCTGGCAGTTCTGGAATGTTTTTCACGCCAAACGTCCACGAATTTCAGTTCACTTAAAATGTGATGCATCTTTTTGATAGTCGAATTTGGTCGGTAATCAGATGCTTCAGCGTCTAATTTCAATAGTCGTGAGATTAAATCTCCACACAAGTCATAGTGTAGCGACCACAGCCTAGGAAATTTTGCAATTATGCTGTATACATATGCGAAGGGACCTGGATTATGGTGACTTAACAATACCCTTGTCGAAGATGACTTTTTATTTGCAGTGTGCCTGCATAGATTAAAAATGAATAATGGTAACGACAATATATACAAAACAATGCTTACGATTTGGGTTTGAAGCTAGAATTGATAATGAGTGCCATTCGAGTGACTAGCATCAGAAGCAGTAAAGACAAGGTCAGGCAGAGAAGAGAAGAAGAAATTATATTAAATGACTAAAACAATATGGGACTGACTGTTCTTGTCTCCCGTTCTACCAACGAATTTTAAAGCAGATACGCAACTGTTTGTGATCGGGCAAATACATACCAGGAACAAAATAGTTTGACCTGCAAATTATGGTCTAGATTGAGATGGGTAAAGCATGGTTAGATACGTACAAAATACTTCTTCGGTATGTGCTACCAATGAAATGCTCAGGACACATCAGTGTTTTGGAAACAGAAGACGGGCAGCTTATTTCCGACAACAGAGACATTCTGGAATATTGCAACACATCGTTTCATAAACTATATGAATCTACATGTCATAAAGATTATAGGTATCGGCGAATCAACGACTATCTGACTGCTATAGATTTCCGCAAATTAACCCAAATGGAAAAGAACTCCTCAAATGGTCGTACTACAAGTGAAGACTGTCTACATGCGGTTAAGGGTATGATGAATATGGAATGAAAGCTCCTTCCTCTTCTGGTTTTTCGATGGTATTTTCCCTATTCTTCTGCCCGGACCTGGGGAACATGATCGTAGATTACATGAATAAAGCAAAAGGAAGAGGGGTGTTTTCATAGCGCATCGTCATGGAGGGATAACATTGATAGCAAACAGGGTGATCATAACCCTCCCCGTCTTTCCGGTCATATCCTCACACCCCGTCTCGGATGGTTGATACAAACCCCCCCTCTAATCTCCAAACTAAGCGTCGCACGAAAACAAAAGAGGTATCATCGGAAAGCGCTCGATGAGTAGGGCCAGGGACCACCCATAAAATTGTATCCCCAAAAAGTGACGTCACTATGGGGCCTAGATTTTCACGATACGCATCATGACTTACATCATGTTTTTGGCTCTGGTGAGTTCATTTTGGGGGAGATTTGACAAAACAAAAATAATTTGGAATCAGAAAAGTTATCGCGCGGGTTAAGAATATATCGATTTTCCCACTATATAGTTTCCAAAATAGTGGCTGAGGTCTTGTGAAATATAACTATGAGCGCCATGTAAAGTTCGTGTAGAATGGCATTTGAGATTAAACGGGCTCAGTTAGAGGTATATTTATATGTTCTAGCTTGTGAACTCAACCGAATGTTATTAAATACTGTAAACTGAATGACTTGAAGAAATATATCGCGCTCATATAGTACTCTCTCCGGACCGGGGTGAGGCTCTCTCGGAAGCCCCATCCCACCTCCTCAGGTTTTGAGGTAGACACAGATACACGTAACTGTGGTACCTTCATATACATCTGTTTTGCATATCTGGAACAAATTTCAGGTCAAAATCGTCTGTCACTGACTCAAGACGGGCCAAATAGAGAAATGTTCCCAAACCTCCAAAGAGCCATTATTCGGAGTAGTAACAACATATCAACGCCATGCTCAGACCATGCTGTTCATTCATCAAGGCGAAGAACTGTTTGTAATTATCGTTTGGAGGGACGCCATTTCCTCGGAAGGGAGCCACTGTGAAGGTCCATAGGGGCACCTTAGACTGACAATTTGTTGAGCTGGGGAGGGTCACTGGTTGCACCGGTGCATACCAAATGGGAATCTATTCCTCTTTGGAGACGCTTTTCCTATAAAGAGGGCACATATTCCTCCGATAAAGGCGTCTTTTGCTTTAAAAAAATATGCTGAGCATGTGGGGGACATGGTGCATTGCAGCCTATCGTGGGTGCTTTTTCCCGGCCAGAGAGTCGCCACATTTCCATGGATGGGGCACATGTCCAAGTTTCCCTCCCTTTATTTCGAGCCTCTTGTGCGGAGAAGCCCCGTGAAGGTGGGCATCGGCATCAGAGAGCAAGAACCTTTTATTCAAAACCCGTGGGCTACCATAGCAAAATGAATCTTGCTGATGAACACATTGGGCTTCGTAATCTGATTTTCTTGAGACTCACAGACATTGCTAAACATGGTGTGTCCTTATAACAGCTTGCCAAATATGGATAATGCAATATTATCTATAGAAAGCCAGTCCAAACCAGAAATTTACTTCTTTTGTGCATTTTGCGTGCAACTTTGAGCAAAAAAAGTCAGCTGAGCTTCTTCCTTTGCTTAAGCACAAAATTCCTGAAGGCAGTCAGGTGATGCGCTTTTTGAAAGACTTCGCGTGGTAATGGTGCACCTGCTATAAATCGTATAAAACATCGGGAGATCCTCCTGAATCCATCTGAAATTCTGCTAAGAACCCACTTGAAATGCGCCGAAACCGGTGTGTTCACGGGAAATCCCAACATGTACGTGTACAATATGGTGTCCCATTGGAAGGGCCGAAAAACAACCGAAAATAGAAGAAAAAAACACGAACCGAAGCAAACAAACAACCGAAGAATAAATCGCTCGGATTACATCTTGTCTCGATCACCATTAGCGATACAAATTTTTTAACGCAAATACAGGTCGATCCGACAAAAATTAGAGGTCGTCACAAATGTCGCTTCTTGTCACTCCAACTTACGAGGTATGTATCTAAAGATCGTGCCCCATCGCAACGTTCTAAATTAGATAGCTAGTGAAATGACCTCAACACGTTATATACATTCAAGTTTCATCTCTTTTTTGTATGCCTATAAAAGTTGTACGAGTTACGATTGCTAAGTTATCCGCTTGTACTTGCACCCATGCGCGATGTCGTGAGCACGTTCACAAAGCATGCCCCAAAGTCGGCACATGACGTGAGGTTTCTACGTGGCTAAATCGGCTGCCGATATCCATTGTACCCATCAAGAAGCATGCCATGTGGAAAGCTGTCCCACTTTTTCCATGACCGCTATGCACACTTTTTGTCACGCACAGTGTACGTTGTCAATACCTAAAACGAGGGTCTAAAATCCAGCGGATACCTTAACAAATGAAGTCGTACAACATTCACAGGTTCATCAAAAACTGACGAAACTTCGATGAACATAATGTGCTAACATTGTTTGCTCAGCTGTCTTGTTTAAACAAAAAAGATGCGACGGGACCATGAACTTTCTATTTAAAACCCGTAAGCGACGTTAGCAAGAATAGAACTTTTGTCGCCACGTCTAAATTTTGTTGGATCGACGTGCAATTTTGCATGCATGCTTGTGTTGACAAGGATAATTGGAGCAAGATGCATCCCAAATTATTGGTTTTGTTTGATTTTTAGGGGCACCCTAGTGCACAAAAGACGGGGTCAAAAGTCTTTCATGTTCAATTATTGCTAGTGTCGTCAAGTATGCATCATTATCAATTATTTCTGTAGTTTTCCATGTCCTACATTTCCAAGTTCAAAGTGAAGTGCCCTAAATCCAAGGAGAAATGTGGCCATGGGCATGGATTAAGTTTCCTACATCTTTGGTGTGGTCTCAGTCCGACTACCTTTACTTTCACTCCACCAACAATGTGTTATCTTAACACGCGCCCTGGAGGACCTCTGAAAATTACGCGCACTGGAGGGGGGGGCGGATTCCGCCCCCCCCCCCTAAGATCTCGGCTCCTATTAAAGCTGGAGGAATGAAATTCGCAGGGTGGATGGGTACGGTAGTGAACTCTATTGTGTGCACATTTTATGACCTTAGGTTAATATCTTCAAGGTCAAATGAGGTCACATTTGTCAAAATTTTATTGAGCATATCAATATACATCAAACAAGTCGCTAGTGTTGCCAAGAACACTTCCCTTTTGCAAATATACGGAAGCGCATCAGCGCCGATTTTTGTGGTCTGGCGCTGGGATTTTTTTTTTACTTTAACGGCCCCTAACTTGAAAATGTTTCGACCGATTTCCATTTTTCTTACTTTAAACGACGCGCCGGTCATTTCTAAGCAGGTACGCAGAAAATCGCGAAAACGACCGGTAAAATCTGCAGTTATGTACGAAAAACCGGAGGGGTGGGCGGATTTCGCCCCCCCCCTCCAGTGCGCGTGTTAACATGGGACCATGTGTGGAGGGCCATGTCAACCAAATTGGCACCACACATTGACTCCATGCATTGGGCCCTATCAATGTATTTTTTCTCCAAACATCCATGATTTTGTTTGTAGGTTGCAGTGAAAATTGAGTAGTTTGGTCTCTGTCAATTGGTCAGATGGATCCTCCAGTGACCTGGACCCACCCAAGAGTTGGCGAGACAGGTTTCCACCGCTGTTGTCAAATATCGTATTTTCCCGAAATTGATCAGACCCTACTAAGAAATATCAGGTGGAGCCCGGATCCGAAATATCCCAGTGTTGGCGATGTCCATGATAAAAGCTAACAATGGTGATACAATTGCACGACTAAATTATAAAGCGGCAAGTTCGTTACGAATTCAAATCAAATCCTTATCGAGCAAAGTACATTATCCACGTTCCTGACAAAAACCACTTCGATGTTTTGAGACACGTGTTTAATATTCAACTTTTACCTGACGGATAGCCCTTGCGGCTCGCGGAATTCCCAGTGGGGAAACCTGGCTACGCCATTGTGAATGAACTTCTCTCGGAAAATGACTGAAGCAAGCATGGACTTAGGTGCTGAGAAGAGGGGCATGTGGACTAGTCCTTCGATATTTTCAGGCTATTTTCGGTTAAAAAGTACAGTTATGCTCTAAGCGATAGCATCAACGAGTTGTTAGGCCCTAACTCTTCTCAAGTGGTATAAATATTACGGAAGCCGCGGGGATGTGACCCCACAAATTCCAGAATGGGGGATAGGACCTGCACAATCTTCGCCCAAATGCGACCTGAATGCAATTACCTTTCAGTAGGATATTGTGTCTCGCAATAATTTTTATCCCCCACAACTTTGCACACCAGGCTACGATACGTTGCTTTTGGGGGACAGCGGCCCTGTGCTCAGGAAGCCGCCACCAGTGGGAATAGGTTATTTAGACGTCACACAGGCGATTATCACGGACACACATGACGCACAGGCACACCAATTATGATATACGACATACACGCTGCTCTCGGATGTCAAAGGGATTTCTCGCTACTGACCGCCAGGCAACGGTCCTCGGTATTCACGATAAACATGTATGGTAAACATGAGACGCTACACACATTGTCATAGGTTTTCTCGATGTCCTCGGTATTCCAATTCACACTAGAGGCCAACGATTGGGTGTTTCCTCCCAAATCGACCCTCCACCTTACTCGGCAGATCTTGCACTATAACATAAAAAATCGATGCTTCTCCAGTGGAAACTAAAGGGTGTCCTCGTAAGTGACTGCCAGGCCATAGTCCTCGGTAGTCACGGTAAACACGTATGTATGTGTGTGTGTGTGTGCGCGCGCGCGCTTCGTGAAAGTTTTCTTGTGAAATTCAATTATATCGGTTATTTTCAGTTCCGCTACGTCCTTACCATATCGGATAATTTCTACCGGGAATGATTTGGCAGTTATTATGTCATGCCGGTGCGGCGAACGCTTTTAGTAACAATACTCTTTTAGTAATCCCAAGTTCCCCATTTTTGGAGGTGAGGGTTGGGGGGGAAAAATATTTTTACGCGTGTAGGCAATATTGATTTCAGAAGTATCGGTGTGAACACACAAACTTTATGCCAGATACGCACAGCACTACATAGGTCACTATGCGCACCGCACTATCATGCATTCCGATAGGAACTCGTGAACATATATAAGCATACATGAGGTCCTCCCGTTGCCGCTCTTAAGATAGTGGACACGTCCGACATGACCTAAGCGACATGGATTGATCCCGGCACAGTGTTCGATGCCAGTGGCCACGAATCGCTGTCCGGCTCACTGGAACAGCTTCAAGTGCAGGTTCCGACATGACTCTCGTATCGATCCCAGTCACATCACCCAACAAGTGGAGCTCAGGCAAGCATCCCATCGTCACACAGTGTTACCGCTGGAACATACCGCTGGAACTCCACCGTGTTCCGGCATCGCCGTCAATCGGATGGCAGCGTGATCACGCCAGCCGCAGCTGATTACACTCGCCGAGCCAGTACAATAGAAATGCCTGTTGTGCATGCATCATAAGGCATGCACGTCTTATGCACAACGCGTCATAATGCGTGCTCGACGAACGAACGAGGGGAACAGGCGGGCTACAACTATCCTATGCTATCCTGTGCTATCCTATGCTATCACATGCTATCATATGCCTCTGGTACCGGATTAGGCGTGTTACTGTGACACTGAGCATGGGATTGGGCATCTTGCTGCGACAACGAGTATGGGATTGGGCATCTTGCTGCGGCAGCGAGTATGGGATTGGGCATCTTGCTGCGGCAGCGAGTATGGGATTGGGCATCTTGCTGCGGCAGCGAGTATGGGATTGGGCATCTTGCTGCGACAGCGAGTATGGGATTGGGCATCTTGCTGCGACAGCGAGTATGGGATTGGGCATCTTGCTGCGACAGCGAGTATGGGATTGGGCATCTTGCTGCGGCAGCGAGTATGGGATTGGGCATCTTGCTGCGGCAGCGAGTATGGGATTGGGCATCTTGCTGCGACAGCGAGTATGGGATTGGGCATCTTGCTGCGACAGCGAGTATGGGATTGGGCATCTTGCTGCGGCAGCGAGTATGGGATTGGACATCTTGCTGCGGCAGCGAGTATGGGATTGGGCATCTTGCTGCGGCAGCGAGTATGGGATTGGGCATCTTACTGCGACACTGGGCACGGGATCTGGCATCCGACTGCGACAGGGAACTTGTGAACCGACCGCAACTGGGGGTTCAGGCGTCGCACTTGTGTCGCTGCCCTTTGTGTTCCACTTCCGCTCAGTTCACGCTGCACATCGTCGCTCGGTGCGGCGCTGTACATCGCGCTGACCGGCCAGCCGGTCGTCCGGCCCGGGGCGTGCAGGTCACGCGAGGGGCGTCGTCGGCGCCCGGCTGGCTGCCCCTCGACCTCAGCACGCTGCACCTCCACATGCAAACGTCTCTCTCATTGAACTCCAGCTCCATCACAAACCCTCACTTCGCGCCATCAGAAATTCTGTGTGTTGAGCAAAAAACGAACGTACTTCAAATAAGATATCGTGGCAAAAAACACGAACGTCAAAAAATAAACGTAAACGTTTCATTCTGAATGAAGGAATTAGTACTTGAAACGCAGCAACAAACAAAAGTTATTAGTCATCAAAAGAGCGATGCTCAAGGCTGGGTGGCATAGATTAGCTTTTGTCTTACATACACGGGAAGAAACTTGCTGATGCGTCGCCCTCGCTCGTAATCGGGGGAAAATTTGCACATAAGGTATAATTTGATATTGGAGAATAAATATATCATCATAATTGCTGTATCACGCCGCTGAACAAAAGTAACGTAGAAAGTTGTTCAGGCGGATAGAATGGCCCCATTATCGTGGCAGGAACAAAACCAAACACGTAGCGGCACTAGGTCTCACCTCGCAAAATATGTGTCCTGCAATTGATGGCGAAAAACTTCCGACGATGATTCGGACATCCCGGTCCTGCCAGGAAGTAAGCACTGTCATTGCACGAGCATTGGGGCGGGAAAGCAGTAGCGTGAAGAAGTGAGTATGCAGAAAGACAAGAAAGGGGCATGCGTGATAACTTATCAATATCTATATTTCTTATATTTATTAATAGCTTATCAATAATGATATTCATCTAGCTAGACAGCTTTTCCAAAAACAAATAGAGCATACATGGGAAGCGTCACCAGAGGGACGGGGGAGGGGGAAGGGCTGAGCCAGGGCTGTAACATTCATGCTCATCAGAAGGTGGTCTGGGGCACCAGCTTTTGGTTGGGGTCGACCGAAATACGGCTGTCAGAATAGTCGCCTCTCCAAGACCATGAGGGTTTCTGAAACTACTGACGAGTTACAGGCTTTACACAGTTCCCGAAATTCCCGGATATGGTTCGTGTGTCCGGGCTTCCCATATTATCCTTACCGTTCTTTTACGCAGCAAAAAAAAACGACCCCGATAATGCGGATAATGCAGTGCCACACCCAAAAATGTCATTGATCGACAATTTACAATCACACAACATGTCTATATATGTACATGTATATCTAGCTACATGCATATATGCATACATACATACATATATATATATATATATATATATATATATATATATATATATATATATATATATATATATATATATATATATATATATAAACATATATATATATTTATATATATATATATATATATATATATATATATATATATATATATATATATATATATATATATATATATATTTGTATATATATGTATGTGTGTATGTATGTATATGTAGCAATTACCTAACCACAGATCCGCATATGTTGACCTGTCGAAGACGTCAGGAGGAGGGGTGTTAATTTCTGAAAACAATTGAGGGTCA
The DNA here is from genome assembly GCA_034440615.1 of Ashinkailepas kermadecensis. Lineage (NCBI taxonomy): Eukaryota > Metazoa > Arthropoda > Thecostraca > Neolepadidae > Ashinkailepas > Ashinkailepas kermadecensis. Next base: position 268,642 of record JAOTOM010004737.1, on the reverse strand, counting down.
CAATGCATGAACATGAGGCAATGGGTGGGTCAAAATGAATTGGGGGCACACTCCATAATGTCCCACATTAAAAATCGAAATAATTGGGGAGAGGCAAAGACAACATTGAGGGGACACTTGCCACTTTAATATAATAAAAACACCCACGGTCAGGGGGTCCATGTTCGGGCAGAAGGGAAGCACACCAACCACGTGTGTATGAGGGGGTGACTGCTGCACTGGTGAGCTGATGGGTGTGTGTGTGGGGGGGGGGGTACTGCTGCACTGGTGAGCTGATGGGTGTGTGTGGGGGGTGGGGGGGAGGGGGTACTGCTACACTAGTGAGCTGATGTGTGTGTGTGTGGGGGGGGGGGTACTGCTACACTGGTGAGCTGATGGTTGTGTGTGTGTGTGTGGGGTGGGGTGGGGGTACTGCTACACTGGTGAGCTGATGGTTGTGTGTGTGTGTGGGGGGGGATACTGCTGCACTGGTGAGCTGATGGGTGTGTGTGTGGGGGGGGGGCTACTGCACTGGCGAGCTGATGGGTGTGTGTGTGGGGGGGGGGTACTGCTGCACTGGTGAGCTGATGGGTGTGTGTGTGTGGGGGGGGGCACTGCACTGGCGAGCTGATGGGTGTGTGTGTGGGGGGGGGGGCTACTGCACTGGTGAGCTGATGTGTGTGTGTGTGGGGGGCGGGGGGTACTGCTACACTGGTGAGCTGATGGGTGGGTGTGGGGGGGGTACTGCTGCACTGGTGAGCTGATGGGTGTGTGTGGGGGGGCTACTGTACTGGCGAGCTGATGGGTGAGTGTGTGATTTCAAAGACATGCATTTATTGAGTTATAATTATCCGCCATGGGTCGGTCTTTCTTGGCATTAATGCAGCCATATCCCCCTCACTCCTCTATTTATCCGCCGTGGTAGCTGTCCTCCTTCCCAGCAGCACACACTAATGCAACAAATGAGGATGGTGAGAGCCTCTAAGCGTATGCGTGTGTGTACTCAGACTGAGGCACGAGGAACGGCTTCCAGCAAAGTTGGGATAGCCAATTATGGTCTGTTGCACAATTCGAGAAAGCTGTACAATTGCACGTTGCAAGCATTATCATCAGATTAGTTCCTCCACGGGGGGGAGGGATTGGTCCATGTTAGGTCGATAGGGGGTATGTAGACTACAGACTACCTCGTTAGCCCCTGATCTCTGACAGGTGCCATTGGTGCATAATGCAAATGAGGTGAGTCGATCTCAGCTTCCAAACATGAAGCCATTGCATCAACAACACCTGAACTGTTTGTGAGACGATCACAAGAGTTGACATTGAAAATGGACATCCAATAGGTTAATGTCTTCTAATATTTCCATATATATTACTATATAAGCGATAATATGAGGCATAGTTTAATCAAGGCACGGCGAAACTTACTATAAATCGCCACAAAACTGTTGACATGTCAATAGCAACACAATGCCTCAGAAATGTTTACCTAGATCGACTGAGAGCCCGTCACCATCGTCTGACAGCCAGCGATGCACTGGCTGTCAGGGGTGCATCGACAAATCGCACGGTTTGCAACTCGGTGTTGCCGCCATAGAAGTTGGTGGTGGAGTTGAAATTCCTGTCGTCACGCATGAACAGAGTCCTGGTTTTTAGTGTTGGCGTGGGGAGGGAGGCGGAATAATCAGCGTGAGATGAAGATTATTGAGCTATTCTTCTCCTTTTTAAGCAAATACATAAAGACATAAAGACATAAAGATCAGTGCAACTATGAGCCACAAGGGCCCTTCTTGGTTGCACTCTGTACACGAACCAGTTGTCCATCAAATGTGTTGATCAACTCTCCCTGGAATACAGAAAAACAAGCCCCCTATTCTTATAATGATTGTCTATGCTGTTCTTAAAGATGTTCAGTGTGTTGCTACTGACAATGGTTTCTGACAGCTGGTTCCAGTGTTCTACTACCCTGTTGTGGTACTGTGGTACATGGTGTACTCCGCAAAATTATTATACACGCCCATCCTTGGGGATATATTGGAGATAGTTTGTGATCATCTTTCGATACGCATCTAATAACGATGGGTACCACGAGACCATTTTGAATAAAAAAAGCTTACTCAGGGCGGGTAGGAGGGGGGGGGGGGGTGCCCTTGCAGATGTAAGCAATGAACGCCACTGCTTAAAAAAACAGTGCGGGATTTTGGGCATATGAACGGCAGAAGGAAGTCCAAACTTTGGACTACAACAGGAAATATTTAATGATTGGCGGGTCGCTAAGTCCTACACTCACTGCGCTGGCATGCGATGCTTAACAGTATCAACACAAAATGTCAACACAATATGTAGCAACGGGACGGCAAAGTAAAGAAAAGTAACTTGGTTATCTTGGTTACATAAAATTGTCTCTTCACAGGGCGTACGGCGGATAAATGTGATAACGAACGCGCGCTCGTCTTGGCCTGCATAATCTCCCAGGCGATGAGGTCCATGTCAAGGACCATGTTGAGGACCATTTATTTCAGCCCGTGTCATCGTTTTTCTTTCTCGGCCGAATGGATCTCCTCCACGGGTGGTCAGGACAGCTGAGCGAGCGGTGCTGTTCGATCAGTTCTGAGATCCGTGAATGTCGCCACTGCCAGTGCTGGCAGCGTCTGACCATGCAGTAAGTCTGGCGCGGAATTGTGGTATGCACCTGTGCAGCGGTGAATCTCGGAGGAGACGGTGGTCTCTTTTCGGCCGAACTCGCCCATCTCTCCGGAGTTCACTGAAGCAATTACGGGCGTGCGCACTCACGGGGAACGTCCGCGCACAAACAAGGTGCTTCTCTCCCACACAACGCTACCGTGGCGTACATGTAATGCAATGAGATAGCAAACCGCTCGTGAGAGCGCGGGTCGCGAGTACCTGAACCCTTGTGGTTCGCCATAAATTGTTAAACAAGGAGAGAATAGTCTCTATCGTAAAAGTTATGCATTACAATTTTAGCGTTAACAGTGATTTGATCTTCAGCGTCCAGCAGCCCTGCAACATATGACGATTGTTCAAAGTTTCCTTTTCAAGTATAGGCCAGACAATATCAAAACGTCTGGTTCTGATACTGTCGGCCTAAGTACATGGGTCTATATCCCGATGTTGGTACCCCGCACTGCGAGGAAAGGGCAAGTACGATTTCATCTTTCAACACAAAACCCATTTTCAACGGGACGGAGAAAACCGGGGTGGCCTTCGAGTCTGTCAACTGGCAGTGCTGCACTAACCTCAGGTCAAGGTCAGGGGGATGGAGCGTGCCTCACAGGCAGTCGCTCCCCAGCGTATACATCGGCAGTGTTGCTGGGCACCAGATGGTGCGGAAACTTGTTATGTGCACCGACTACCATGGGCAGCCCATCACGATGTGTACGGATCATCATGGGCAGCTCATCACAGTGTGCATTGTTAGGGGCAGCTGGTAGACATTTTTTTCGGCGGCACGGATGACTGGATAGCGTTGTGGATGCATTGGTATCAATGATGCCGACGCCAAGCGTCTAGTTAAGGCGACATAAATGATCGAAATAACATGCCAAAATATTATTTTAAATGAAAGCATGCAGTCCTTCTCTGCGCCATCTTATTCGTGAGGTGACGCAGACAACACACGTGCAAAGTGGCGCCCACTTTTCCCGCGATTATTGTTGGCTGCCCGCCCCCAGTTCCGTCCGACACCACTGCCTGTTGGATCCGCACCGCAGTCCGGAGACCACTCACTGGGAGGCGCCGGGAGGCAAAGTGCCGCTGTAAAATTCACGGCTCGGACGCGTTCGGCGGTAGTGAACGAGCAATTGCCGAGCCGACGCACGCCGCGCACACCCCGGACTGCCACGCCCACGTGAGTGGTGGCCGCTCGAACGACGCGACGCGCTCTCTCACTTCTCCGAACCGCGGTCTCCGGGGCTGGAGACCGTCCGTCCCGCGCCGCACCGCCGCGTCACCTCCTGTGGCGCTGCGATGGCCGCACACAGACCGACAGCGGCCTTCCTGCGTGGTCCTGGGATCGGTCCTGATAGCCTGCGGTAGCCTGCTTCTCCCGCGGCCAATCGGCGTGAGAGATTGGCGACGCTACATGACTCAACGGTCAACGTGTCGTAAAACCCAATAACCAACCAACCAACCTGAGATGGCTGCATGCAAAAGGGCGGTGGCCTTTCTGTGGTCCGGGGATGGGCGCGCACAACCCGCGGCAGTGTCTCCGCTCTGTGGTTCTGGCAGGGGTGAAAAAAATGCTGAAGCTGTCACCGACGAACCTGTGAGCTGTCTCAATTTTTTTGCATATATGGTTAATAAAACAAGTGCCTCACACGCTTGCTTCGCCGCGTTTAAAAAGCATGTTTGATCATCATTGCAGTTGATACATATTTCAGCTAGAAATTGGAGAGTAGCACTTTTTATGTTTCGAATCGTGAGTTTTGTCACCATCAAATCCACAAAATAATTTTGGGGGACGCCGGTGGAGGCGGCATATAGCATACAAAGTATAACATACAAAGTTGTAAGTAAGTAGCATACAAAGTTGTTGTAATATTGCATACAAAGTAACATTCAAAATAAAGAAAAATATGTAACATAACCTAACCTAACCTAACATTCCATGCAATCTGTTAAGAAATGAATAATTTGCACACAATTCTTTTCTTTAAAAATTGAAAAGCAAAAAACCTAACCAAATCTAACCTAACCCACCCTAAGCTGTTTTTGAACAAAGAATACTTCACATTTTTTTTAATTGCCCATTTTTCTCCCAAAAAAGCATAACTTACAACAAAAGCCTAACCTAACCTAACTTAACGAAAACTAACCCCTTTGTATGTTTTATGAAGTAAAATGTGTGCAAAACTTGTCTTGTGGTTACCTTAAACTGCAATAATACTAGGTTTGGTTAGGCTAGTTTTGGTTTCATAAGCTGGAAGTGGTAAAAAATCAGCAAAATCCTCAAAACAAAATTGGAAATTGTTTTCCTGTCAAAGAATATTATGTCAGGTTTCATTTGGTTGTGTTAAATTTTTATAAGTTGGGTAATTTGAAGAAAACAAATTGTTTGAAATTTTCCAGTTTCCTTTTTTGTATTTTTTTATTCAAGGGGAGGTCAGGTTATGGTTAATTTTTATTTATATTTTTTATGCATTCACTTCTTTACTGTTGTACATAAATTTACTGTTGCACCCATTTTCTGCACAGAAAATGGGTGGTCTCATCATCTTGGTCACCTTCACAACTATTGCACTGAAAAATATAAGGTCCAAGAATAAAAAAAAACACCTTCCAAGCACAAATTTACCATGTTGTCTTGGCTGGCTTAAAGGTAAGAGCATGAATACAGTTGATCTAAAATTGTAAACATATTTGTCTAGGTGTCATGGATGGCTAAATTTTGCTGAATTCCAATTTGCCACAAATCACAATGATGCAGATGTGAAGGATGTGATAACAATACACAATACCTTTTGTGGTTACAGCAGCACACAAAGATTCTGATTTAGTAGGAATAGACATAATTGGAATGGTGTGATGTAACCTATTGACATTACATTATTGAACATTTCAGTGGCACAACTAGATGTATTAAATCCACATCAAATAAAGTCAGCCTGCTGCCAGAAGTTGAAGCTAATTTGTATCTTGGGAATGTGGACATGGTACAATATGAAAAATTGATTATTGGTAGATTTTTGCCACCCAGAACATCATCCTCTCCAGCAAATTATTATCTCATTCTTCTTATCTGGGGGTTGAATGGTATTGTCCAACAATTAACAGCTCTGCAATAAAATGCTCAAGACTCACTGGACAGCATAATCAGAGATTCAGATGTCGCAGGCTGAAAGAAAAGCACCCTCTCCATATTGCATTACTCCACAACTTCTTGTCCACATTTAGGATTACAAAGCACAGACAGAACCCTTCAGTAGGTAGGCACCTACTTACCTACCTACCTAGGTACGTAAATCTGGTCAGCAGGCATAGCCAGCACAAGAAAATAAATTCCTTGCTTGCATGGAATTGTCCAGTGAATCACCACCAAAAAAAACATTAATTACCTGCTCCTGGTGATGCGTTGACATCAGCATTGGGCACCGGTCTGCACCATCGTTCCCACTTTCCTCCAACACCGAAGGACATATTCTTTACGCGCAAGAGCTGCCCTCCGTGCCTCAACTTGTTGTTCCTCTTTATGTTGCGCATTTCTCCTTCATAATTACAGCTTTCATAGCCCCAATTCACCTTCTTCCTTGACGGTGCAAAAGGCGTTGACTTCCCCATCGTTCCAGCTCCTCACGAGGGCAAAAAAGAACACAGAATTGTCATTATTCCCACCGAGGACTTGGTGAACGAACCAACCGGTGGACAAAGATCCCGGGAAACCCAAGGCTATTTAATTTCATACCGTTCAAGGAGATTTAATTTCATACCATTCAAGGGGAAAACATTCAAACCACCAGGTATAATTTGTTCTCCAAATGACATCCCAGAAAACTACATATGTACCCGCGGATCCATGAAAGAAAGTGGTTATGTTTTTAGTATCTGTTGGGAGTTGCGTGAAATTTTTTTTCTTCGTGTTGATTTGCTTTTTTTGTTTCACGAATTATTGCGCTAATTAAAGGCAAGCAGATGCCCTTAACTTCCATGACGTCATTTCCCAGGACCCGATTCACTTCGTTCAGCAAGGTCATTCAATAAGGCTCAACGCGCCACAAATGTCCCGCATGAGACAGCTCACTTGCTGTGTCACCGGCATACCGCCGACGTCTATGAGAATTTAGCATAGTTCGGCACCTGTGCCGCAGATTTTTTTTCAGCCAGCAGCTGTCTCATAAGGACGCTACCACTATATCAAATATGCTATCTTCTAATATAAACTAGCCCAGAAATGGACTGATACGATTTATTTATTTTTTTAATAAGTTTTTTGAAGCTTGGAAATAAAAATACATGTCAGCCTTTGGCTGTCTCATTAGTGTTCCGTGTCCCTTTAGCTGTCACCGACGTGCGTCGGCGTGGCGTTGGCTTTTTTCGCCTCTGGGTTCTGGGCTGGATCCAGTTCTGGAGGCGGCCTGTTTTTTGTTTGTTTGTTATTTTTTTGCTCCATCGACTGCTAATTAGCCGCGAGTTCTGCACCGGATCGATTGTTCAAAGCGCGCTCCAGGGTTCAATCCGGGCCTGAAAGCCTGCTCGATTGAACACAGACAGTGCACCGCGGCAAGAAGGCCTGAACTGCTCGGGTCTAGGCCCGGCGTTCAAACTGGCACAAGCGCTAGCATCCATGTGCGTGACAGCATCCGTGTTCGTGAGCCTTCGTCCTGAAGGACTCCTTTAATATGGCACGTTTGGTCGTAGTAGTCACTGCCGGACAGCTTTAGCTTTCAGATTGACAGTATCTAGGGCTGGCAAGCCTGATATGCCAGCGTTCGACAGCACCTGGCTGCCTTGACAAGGCAGCCCTGAGCAGCTCACAGCAGCACCTGACATCACCTGGCATCACCTGGAATCACTTGGCATCAACTGACACCTTTCAGATTGACAGTATCTAGGGCTGGCAAGCCTGATATGCCACCGTTCGACAGCACCTGGCTGCCTTGACAAGGCAGCCCTGAGCAGCTCACAGCAGCACCTGACATCACCTGGCATCACCTGGAATCACTTGGCATCAACTGACACCTTTCAGATTGACAGTATCTAGGGATGGCAAGCCTGATATGCCAGCGTTCGACAGCACCTGGCTGCCTTGACAAGGCAGCCCTGAGCAGCTCACAGCAGCACCTGACATCACCTGGCATCACCTGGAATCACTTGGCATCAACTGACACCTTTCAGATTGACAGTATCTAGGGATGGCAAGTCTGATATGCCACCGTTCGACAGCACCTGGCTGCCTTGACAAGGCAGCCCTGAGCAGCTCACAGCAGCACCTGACATCACCTGGCATCACCTGGAATCACTTGGCATCAACTGACATCACCTGGCATCACCTGACATCACCTGGCATCACCCGGCAGTACCCAGCAGTAATCATTGAGCAGGCCTCCCACTGCAGAAACGCGATGCAGACGAGCCATAGGAAGCAGAAGACGTGCTTCGGGCGAGACCAAAGAAGTTACTAAAGTTGTGATTGTGTCGTGCTCTACCGATAAGCGGGCGCAAATTGCTTCATGAAATGGATGAGCCGGATGTCGAAGTAGCTGAACTTCAGAAATGAGCTGAGATGTACTAAAAGTGGAAAACGTCTTCTAGCCCTTCTCACCAAGGTTTTCGGCACGCACCCTTCGCACGGAACTTTTAGTGGGACAGCTTTAGCTGAATTTTGAATTTGAACCACATTTGGTAGCAAGCTGGTGGATTTCATGGATTAAGTTGAGCTCGCTTGCTGACCAGGCCACCTTAACTCTCACAGTGCGACGAGTCATTTTGATCCCTCTCACTCTGGTCTTTTCTGAGGTACCGCCTGAATAGCTGACAATTAATGAGCACACATTGTGTTGTTATCAATCCATGAAACGTGAAACATGGGTGCATAGAACATTATCAAAGAATAAAACATAAAACAAAACGTGACTTCAGGTCAAGTCGCTAGGTAGAAGGAAGAGTTATATAAATGTTTCTTTGTCAATAACTTTGTGACTCGTCAAAATGTTCGGAGACCCGGAATGCATTGGGGGAAAATTATGTTCTCTAAAAGCGTCCCAGACTTCAAGTTAATATTAGATCAGGTTATTAAGATATGACCTGAAACTTCCCGAAGGTAGAAGTGTCCCATGCACTCTTAGATACTAAAATACTAAAATTAGATTTTTGCGAAGTACAAATAGCGAATCCAGGGTAATTTTGGACGACAAGTTCATTTCATAAGTGCTTAGGTTATAGAAGTTCGACTTAAAAACGTTCGATTACTTTTTGCTCTACTTTTGGTGCGGAAATAACAAAATATACACATTTGAGAATTTGTGGGTTGCAAATGCTGAAGAACGATGGAAGCACATATTGTTGCTTGGGGGTCATTTATTCACGTCTCCTGAATGCCATTTGCTTCGAAAGCTGCCATCTTCAATAGTTTATCCCATATTTCAAGGTGTTTGATCTTGATGGGTTCAGTGACCTTAATCTTTGCACGTGCCGCCTGTGTTAGACAAAGTGTTGAATTGTCATAGCATTTATATTGAAGAAGAAATTGCAACTGTCTTACAACCAGGGTCAGACAACTAGAACAAATACTTTGTCTGACAGCACCCTGACATTGACCGGCTGACCTGGAAGGTTAACCAAAAGAGATGGGGAAATTGCTTGCAGTAAGTCTAAAATTGTAAGGATATAGCTACACCATGTCGTTTACCACATATCTCTATTTTGCTTAGAACAGAAGTTAATGGGTGCGGGGATAGGGTCAAATTCTTCCCCCACGCACTGCGAAGGGTAGATAATTATCTCGCGCTGCTAATATTAATCCTCATTTTAGTGGTGTCTTCGGATACGTCTGGAACATTTCCTCTGTGTATCGGAGTACATCTCCGGAACATTTCTTCTGTGCATCAGGGTACTTCTCCATCGCCAAATTACTTAGAACAACCGTGTTACCGTGGTATTGTTCCAGAAAAACCCGCCAGATATACGGCACTTTTCGAACTGGATACGATGAGTGGTTGCCGGTAGGTGTTGCCAGATGCCGCCAGGTGCTGCCAGATGCTGCCAGGTGTTGCCAGATGCCGCCAGGCGCTGCCATGTGTTGCTCAAGTCCGCCCTGCAAGTCGTGCCGTCGAACAACGGAATGCCAGGCTTACTTCTCCTGATACCACCAATCAGAAATTATCCAAATCTTCCTGCTAAACATTGCCTTCTAGACGCTCCCTTCTGAAGGTCCTTCAGGACAAAGCCTCGTGAGAACAGCGGGGCCTGTGCTAAAGCTTGAGTCAGCCTACCAGTGCCCATCACCCGGGATATACCGCCCATATCCGTTCACACCGCATACCCGTCCGGGACCCGTGCTTAATCCGAGGCCTCCTGCTCCGTGCTAATGCTTGCACTGGGTTTCGTGGCTACGCCCGGGTTTGATCCTCTCTACTCGTGCTCAATTTGTCACGGCATTTGGACTCAGTTTTTTTTTTGGTTTAGGGCGCATCGACTAAATCGGTCATGTAGCGCCACATTTGGGCAATGGATGGCGGATGGCGCTATACGGCTGGTACGGCAGCCGGCACACCATAAATATTGGTTAGTTAGTTAGTTATTTGGGCTTCAGGGCGTATCGACTTCATTGGTCATGTAGCGTCCACATAAATGTTCGTGTGGCACGTCACACTAATATACGTTCGAACACACCTGACTCGCTAGTTGCATACGCAAAATTGGGCGCGCACCACGCCCCCGCTCAATATAATTTTCCCTCCACTAGCTCAACCAAAAACTTCCACTACACTAATTCAGGCTCAATATGTCTTAAGCGAACTTAATCTTCCGAACCACAGTTTCATTTCCACGTCTGCACCTCCGCTTGAACTCGGCCCAACTTCCTAACCTGCCAGAGCCACGTCCGCGCCCATCCCATTCCTCTCGGCTGCGTCGAGGTCGCACTGGGAAACTCCTACAAGATGTACGCGACAACGCCGAACGACCGTAATCTAAATTAAAGCACTAGCGGGCCAATGCCGAGGACGATCGTCCCCGTGCCTGCATCATTCGTGTGTGTCGGGCCGCTAGGGGTGCGTTGAAAGCCAGCGGCCGTCAGCCGGAGGGAGAGAGATAAAGCGACCCAAGGCCACCGATTATGGCCTGACGCTCGCTACAGCTAGCTTGGGCTCTCGCATTTCCGACCGGAATAGTGTAGCGACGGCGTTGGCGTGGTGGTGGAAAGGGTAAGCGGCTGTTGGTTTGGCAGAGTATTGGGGTGGATGACAATGCAGGCGTTGCGACAACAGCAAATACTCTAAATGAAGTGGCAGCTGAATACGCGCGGTTGCATCTTGGAGCTCCTACTACTCAACATGATCCGCAACACGCACTGCCGCTTTCATTGGTGGCAGCAAAATGCGTCGATCGCGGTCGTACGCGAACAATGCCAACACTAGGCCAATGCGGTTCCGGGTTGCAGACACATGCTTGGACTTCATGCCGTTACAACACACAACAAACGTCGCAAAAAGTAACGGATGCATTTGGGATTAAAAGCGTATTTAAACAACTTGACACAATTAATTCTGCCTTTAGACCGTGGTCAGGTTAGACAATGCACACTTTGCAGTTGTCTGCAGTGGGAAAAACTGACGCATTCGGCCATATTCGTATTAGGCCGATTCGCTTTGTTTAATCACATAGCAGGCTGAATGGCTACGGTGGATTTTGATGCCTTCAGTTGAGCATTTATGTGCCGGAATAAAAAAGCGCATAAGATGACCTAAGACGTCTCACGAAGTGTTAGAGAGCGACAACGATGGTAATTGCGACGAAAGCGATAAGTAAATTTGCGCTTTGAAAAAGAAATGCGGACAAGCATTTCTGAAAAGAGCCATTACGTGCAGAACTTGCGCAAGTCAACCGACGTAGACATGCCATAGCCGTAGCCGTAGCCGTAGCCGTAGCCGAGGCGTAGCCGTGCGGCGACAACGTTTGCCAGGTATCCACGTATCATCATGGCGCTCACCTTAAGTGTGCTCATCTGCTCTTGGTAGTCGTTGATGGTGAACGTGGCCGTCGCCAGAAGGGTTATGTTGTTCCTCTCGAGCTCGGTGACCAGATCGTTGATAGCCTGGCCGGTGGACACGACGGCCACAGGTCAACAGCAGCAGCTCGGCACCTTCATCTCTGGACGTTTCACACGAGCGGGAATAACTGGTGCCTTGTGCTGGAGCCACATCCCACATCCCAATGAACGGAGATGCCTATGATTAGGCGACCAACTGACGAATATTAGAAGTCAGCAATGTGTGACGTTAAATCATTTTTTTCCATGCTGGTATTCGTATCGCCCATATTAAGAATGGCAAGCAGAATTCATTTTTATTTTCTGTGCATAATGAGTAATATTCCAGCGAATGAGCTAGGCAGGACCCGACTATATTTCTGTAGCTGCCAATGTTCTGTTTGGCTTTGCATAACATCCCAGACGGTCAAATGAGAGCAATTAATGCAGTTTTGCCCCTGCTGGGGCGTAACTGGTGGGCATAGCAACGGTGTCGGGGCCGGAGTGGCTGGGCATAGCAACGGTGTCGGGGCCGGAGTGGCTGGGCATAGCCATGGTGTCGGGGCCGGAGTGGCTGGGCATAGCAACGGTGTCGGGGCCGGAGTGGCAGGTTGTGGAATATGATACAAACAACTTACCTTCGTCCACCTCCGTTATGTTACGCATGAATTTCAATGTTAAGATAACAATTGTTTTTGTTGTTTTTGTAATGCGCAGTAAAACATATCTGACAACCTCAATCCCTCAGGATGATGGTTACAGAGCTGGGAAGTAGGCATCAGGCGACTACAGTTGTCACCATTCAAGAATAAAAGTGGTTCGTATTTAATCAACTGCGTTTTTGCATCGAAGTCGTGTAACAGTCAATTGGATGCCAATACATTGAACATCTTTGGCAACAACATAATTGTGCACCCTATCTAATGTTTGTTTCCTATGAAAATTGAACCATTCTAAGCTATGGTCAGACGCTGAAAAACCAAAGAACAGAATTTCGTCCTTGCCGATTCAATAACACAAACGTCTGGCTGGCTGGGTCCTGGCTCTTGCTTGTTGTCTATCCAAATGGTTGGGGTGACTCCCGCAGTTCCAGAGCTGGATCCCTGTCAAATGCTAACATTGATCTAGCTCCTAATGCCCCCCCCATCCCCCCATCCTACCCCACAAAGTGGCCAGGTCGGATCTTGACATCTGGTTGCCTTCACTGCCGCAAGATATACCCCGCTTCAGCACAGGTTCAGGAGCTCATCACAAAGCATGTCAGATAATGAAGGTCTCCTGATGATGGTCTGGTGGCGAAACGTTGAGCATTGTCTCAATGCAGCCCTTCGGAATTTCCTAGCTAAGACAACTCTCTTGGGATAGAGGAGCGTTTCTCGTATACTGGCGCACTTTGACGAGAAGCCGAAGAGCTAATTAACACGCGCGCCGGAGGGCCTCTCATATAACGCGCACCGGAGGGGAGCACATTCGGCCCCCTTAACATTTGCACGTCCGGCGGTCCGCGCCAACTTCGCCGGTCCGGGGGGGCAGATGTCTGCCCCCCTAAGATCTCCAGAACTATGCTAGGTAGCGACAAACGGAAAACGGCATTGGATAGCTGGTGACAAGCTCTATCGAAAGTATTTCGGTCATTTTTTTCGTTCAGGTCAATATTTAGGTCACTGGGTCATCATAGGTCAAATTCGACCAGATCGGGTGGGACCCTCGGATATTGACACATATCTCAGGACCTGTAACAGATAGAAACAAACGGGGAATGCTATTCGACAGTCCCTGAAATGTGCTATCGACAATACGCTGTGTGATTTAAGGTCAGGTCAACTCCGAAACTATGACCTCAGGTCAAGGTCATGAGGTAGCCTAAGGAGGCCATGTAATGTATCAATCGACACGTCTTGGCGATATAAGCACAATGACGGTAATTTCAGCCTTCTAGCTCAATGCAGTGCGATATAATGCGCAGAAATGTGCTAGTGATCTCAGGTGACCTCAGATGACCTTGGTGAGGTCACTGAGCAAAAATGTCAGCGGTAACATTGAGAATAGCTTCCAATTACACGCCATGACCGTTGTGAGGTCATTCCGAGAACAAATATGTAACCAAGAAACATTTGTATATTTTACCATAGGCCTATAATGGGGGAAGCCATGGCCGCGACCTGACCTCAGGTCAATGCTACGAAAAAAACGAGATATATATTATAGTCCCTGATGAGATCATGACGTGTTATAAGTTTGAAATCAATCACCCAATTATTGTGGAAGTGATGCCACCTAGACTCCGAGGGATGTTGGGTCACTTCGCCTGACCTGGTGACCTGACTTGAGATGACCGAAGGTCAAAAATTTCTGAGGATATGCGGAAAAGACTATTGAGCAGCCATACGAGGTTTGGCCTTGCTAACCCGATTAGTATGGCGGCAAATTAGGAAAAACCGCAGGGGGGCAGATATCTGCCCCCCCCGGACGTGCGCGTGTTAAGATCTCCAAAACTACTGAAGCAGGGAGCACAAAATCTGGCGGGTAGATTATGGCTGTAGTGAACTCTCGTCAGTATAAATTACATGAACTCAGGCCTTCAGGATCAAATAAGGTCGAAATCGGCCGCCGCACCACACCACGTCACCATTCCACTGCACCAACGAACCTGTGTGACCTTGGACTTCCGGAGGCTGGGCCGGCGAGCCGGCCGGTTGGTGGACTTTGCATCCTCGCAGTTTCTATATTTATCAACGGATTTCCAAATTGTTGTTGTACAGGATATGCCCATCAATTTGTAAAACGTCACACAATTTCATTACCATATATCTGCCAGTTTATGAAGCATCGTCAAAAAGGGGAGAGGAGGGAGTATTCAACCAAACACCACATCCGTTTTGCGTGTTGACGCCATTTTGCAACACATTAAGTGGAACAAATGCTAGCGTTATTATTTGCACATGGTGATGGGGTCTGTTCGCTGATTGAACATTGCGGCAAATTGTTATACCTCCCGAGGTTGCGGATGGTGCGATCCAGCCAAAAATAAGCAGTGCGACGACAAGGAAACAGCTAAGAATACTCGCATCCATGTCCTCTTTCAACTCCAGGTTCCCAAGGGCCCAAATCGACATGATTTTGGCCAGTTTAGAGCTGAAGTCCAAAAATGAGCAAATATCTGCCGCTAACGTCATCGATTCACTGATAACACTATCGCCACGGGCTGCATCCCATCCAGTGACATATCGAGTCCGTGCCATGGCAACCACGCGCGCTCACCAGTGCCATGGCAACCACGCGCGCTCACCAGTGCCATGGCAACCACGCGCGCTCACCAGTGCCATGGCAACCACGCGCGCTCACCAGTGCCATGGCAACCAGGTGCGCTTTCCATTGCCATGGGAACGGTGTGCACTCACCAGTGTCATGGCAACGACGTGCACTCACCTGCGCCATGGCAACCAGGTGCACTCACCAGAGCCATGACGACGGCGTGCACTCACCAGCGTCATGGCAGCCACGTGCACTCACCAGCGTATGCATATCCAGGTTCTGACTGAGGGTAGCCACGCAGTCCCACTTGTGGTGCGTCACAAACGCCAACCGCGCCATGTTGTGGGCCGACTCGGGCGGCGACGTCCGGAAGAAGAGCGGAAACGACGTTCGGTCGCTCAGTGCTGGAGAAAAAGCGCCGAACGACATCTGTTGGATAGAAAGCGAACATATTTCGTGACAATTGCCCGAGGGCCCCTTGAAAGTGGAACCACACAAGATGATGCGCCACACGCACAGGGCTGATTCCAAATTTCCGGAGTCAAATTTTGCTGGATATGTTGTATTTCCTCCGTTTAGCGTCCTTTTGACATCTCAAACGCCGCACAGCGGGTATGGCCCAAGCACTCCCACACCCTGCCCACTGCCTGGCTCCGCCGGTGCGTCCAGGTGTTCCGCAGCGAGGCCCACGGGCATGCCACCACGGCGGACGCGTTAAGTTTGGTGCGCGTTGTGCCCCGTGTCTGCGTCTCTATGTGCCTCTCGTCCAGATCAAATCAAACACGTAAATATATAACGTACGCGCTGCTCGATTGGGACGCGCGCCAGATTGAGCTTCAGGGCCGATACGACGGCCAGGAATAGCTACGTGACGATGCGGCAGCCACGAATAGCTGCGTCACGATAAGGTCGCCACGAATTGCTAGGTTGCGGAAGTGCTCGGCTCTGCGGTGCCGGGGCCGACAGTCAGCGGGTGGCTGCGTGCTGACGGACTTCCGACACGGCCATGGCCTGGCAATGAAACCGCCCGCTATCAGCTTCCAGTTTCAATTTCTGAAGGCGGTTGCATGCAGACTTGGATATGTGTCCAGCCTGGCGGGCGGCGGTTGTGGGCAGACTTGGATATGTGTCCAGCCTGGCGGACCGCGGTTGTGTGCAGACTTGGATATGTGTCCAGTCTGGAGGACGGCAGTCGTGTGCAGACTTGGATATGTGTCCAGTCTGGCGGACGGCGGTTGTGTGCAGACTTGGATGTGTGTCCAGCCTGGCGGACGCTTCACGCCTGGTGAACGCAGCCAGTATTCCTCGACTGGGGCATCCACCGCAGTTGTTCAGATGCCGACTGATCTTTCCATCTTAGAATGCAGATGAACACGAGTAGCGACGATTTTGAGCCGAAGGCGAATTCCCACTCGTTCCCACTCATCCCACTCTTGTCCGTGGTTCCAGGACACCAAGTCGATGGCCCGCTTTTTGTTCCATTTTTCCGGGTGAAAGAGTTGCAAAGTTAACCGAGCTGCATAGACGACCGCTTTCGTAAAGTAGCTATTGTAGAACAAGCAGAACAACAATCCACTCTTGAAGAACAAGTAGTGTTCCTTGTTTTACAGTGACCTTTCTCATAACCAGTTCATCCCCTTGGCGATGAGCTGCATTTTCATTGGCGACATTACTGGCTGTATTGGAGCATATTGCCACCAGCAGCAATATTTCATCAGAGGTATGTATCATCTAAGCGCACCAGCGTTGCAGACCGGTGGACCCGGAGCAGCCTGTTATCGAGATTGAGAGCACTCGTCCAGGGGGCGATGCATCACTCACCCCTAGGGGGTGCCACTGGTCTGGACAACAAACAGACGGAGTGTGTGTGGACCTTCATTACAAGCGTCGATTTCTCTGAGAGGGGCACCTTTCGCTGGACGTTTCGGTGGCGATGCGCACTTCAGTCTTGTGAAGGGAACCACTCGGCTGGATACACTTCAGTCTTGTGGAGGGAACCACTCGGCTGGATACACTTCAGTCTTGTGGAGGGACCACTCGGCTGGATACACTTCAGTCTTGTGGAGGAGATACACTTCAGTCTTGTGGAGGAACCACTCGGCTGGATACACTTCAGTCTTGTGGAGGGAACCACTCGGCTGGATACACTTCAGTCTTGTGGAGGAACCACTCGGCTGGATACACTTCAGTCTTGTGGAGGGACCACTCGGCTGGATACACTTCAGTCTTGTGGAGGGAACCACTCGGCTGGATACACTTCAGTCTTGTGGAGGGAACCACTCGGCTGGATACACTTCAGTCTTGTGGAGGGAACCACTCGGCTGGATACACTTCAGTCTTGTGGAGGGAACCACTCGGCTGGATACACTTCAGTCTTGTGGAGGGAACCACTCGGCTGGATACACTTCAGTCTTGTGGAGGGAACCACTCGGCTGGATACACTTCAGTCTTGTGGAGGGAACCACTCGGCTGGATACACTTCAGTCTTGTGGAGGGAACCACTCGGCTGGATACACTTCAGTCTTGTGGAGGGAACCACTCGGCTGGATACACTTCAGTCTTGTGGAGGGAACCACTCGGCTGGATACACTTCAGTCTTGTGGAGGGAACCACTCGGCTGGATACACTTCAGTCTTGTGGAGGGAACCACTCGGCTGGATACACTTCAGTCTTGTGGAGGGAACCACTCGGCTGGATACACTTCAGTCTTGTGGAGGGAACCACTCGGCTGGATACACTTCAGTCTTGTGGAGGGAACCACTCGGCTGGATACACTTCAGTCTTGTGGAGGGAACCACTCGGCTGGATACACTTCAGTCTTGTGGAGGGAACCACTCGGCTGGATACACTTCAGTCTTGTGGAGGGAACCACTCGGCTGGATACACTTCAGTCTTGTGGAGGGAACCACTCGGCTGGATACACTTCAGTCTTGTGGAGGGAACCACTCGGCTGGATACACTTCAGTCTTGTGGAGGGAACCACTCGGCTGGATACACTTCAGTCTTGTGGAGGGAACCACTCGGCTGGATACACTTCAGTCTTGTGGAGGGAACCACTCGGCTGGATACACTTCAGTCTTGTGGAGGGAACCACTCGGCTGGATACACTTCAGTCTTGTGGAGGGAACCACTCGGCTGGATACACTTCAGTCTTGTGGAGGGAACCACTCGGCTGGATACACTTCAGTCTTGTGGAGGGAACCACTCGGCTGGATACACTTCAGTCTTGTGGAGGGAACCACTCGGCTGGATACACTTCAGTCTTGTGGAGGGAACCACTCGGCTGGATACACTTCAGTCTTGTGGAGGGAACCACTCGGCTGGATACACTTCAGTCTTGTGGAGGAACCACTCGGCTGGATACACTTCAGTCTTGTGGAGGGAACCACTCGGCTGGATACACTTCAGTCTTGTGGAGGGAACCACTCGGCTGGATACACTTCAGTCTTGTGGAGGGAACCACTCGGCTGGATACACTTCAGTCTTGTGGAGGAACCACTCGGCTGGATACACTTCAGTCTTGTGGAGGGAACCACTCGGCTGGATACACTTCAGTCTTGTGGAGGGAACCACTCGGCTGGATACACTTCAGTCTTGTGGAGGGAACCACTCGGCTGGATACACTTCAGTCTTGTGGAGGCCACTCGGCTGGATACACTTCAGTCTTGTGGAGGACCACTGGCTGGATACACTTCAGTCTTGTGGAGGGACCACTCGGCTGGATACACTTCAGTCTTGTGGAGGGAACCCTGGCTGGATACACTTCAGTCTTGTGGAGGGAACCACTCGGCTGGATACACTTCAGTCTTGTGGAGGGAACCACTGGCTGGATACACTTCAGTCTTGTGGAGGAACCACTCGGCTGGATACACTTCAGTCTTGTGGAGGGAACCACTCGGCTGGATACACTTCAGTCTTGTGGAGGGACCACTCGGCTGGATACACTTCAGTCTTGTGGAGGGAACCACTCGGCTGGATACACTTCAGTCTTGTGGAGGAACCACTCGGCTGGATACACTTCAGTCTTGTGGAGGGAACCACTCGGCTGGATACACTTCAGTCTTGTGGAGGGAACCACTCGGCTGGATACACTTCAGTCTTGTGGAGGAACCACTGGCTGGAACACTTCAGTCTTGTGGAGGAACCACTCGGCTGGAACACTTCAGTCTTGTGGAGGGAACCACTGGCTGGATACACTTCAGTCTTGTGGAGGACACTGGCTGGATACACTCAGTCTTGGGAGGCCCGCGATACACTTCAGTCTTGTGGAGGGAACCACTCGGCTGGATACACTTCAGTCTTGTGGAGGAACCACTCGGCTGGATACACTTCAGTCTTGTGGAGGGAACCACTCGGCTGGATACACTTCAGTCTTGTGGAGGGAACCACTCGCTGGATACACTTCAGTCTGTGGGGAACCATGGCTGGATACACTTCAGTCTTGTGGAGGACCACTGGCGGATACACTTCAGTCTTGTGGAGGGAACCACTGGCTGGATACACTTCAGTCTTGTGGAGGACCACTGCATACACTAGTCTTGTGAACCACTCGGCTGGATACACTTCAGTCTTGTGGAGGGACCACTCGGCTGGATACACTTCAGTCTTGTGGAGGGAACCACTCGGCTGGATACACTTCAGTCTTGTGGAGGGAACCACTCGGCTGGATACACTTCAGTCTTGTGGGGAACCACTCGGCTGGATACACTTCAGTCTTGTGGAGGGAACCACTCGGCTGGATACACTTCAGTCTTGTGGAGGGAACCACTCGGCTGGATACACTTCAGTCTTGTGGAGGGAACCACTCGGCTGGATACACTTCAGTCTTGTGGAGGGAACCACTCGGCTGGATACACTTCAGTCTTGTGGAGGGAACCACTCGGCTGGATACACTTCAGTCTTGTGGAGGGAACCACTCGGCTGGATACACTTCAGTCTTGTGGAGGGAACCACTCGGCTGGATACACTTCAGTCTTGTGGAGGGAACCACTCGGCTGGATACACTTCAGTCTTGTGGAGGGAACCACTCGGCTGGATACACTTCAGTCTTGTGGAGGGAACCACTCGGCTGGATACACTTCAGTCTTGTGGAGGGAACCACTCGGCTGGATACACTTCAGTCTTGTGGAGGGAACCACTCGGCTGGATACACTTCAGTCTTGTGGAGGGAACCACTCGGCTGGATACACTTCAGTCTTGTGGAGGGAACCACTCGGCTGGATACACTTCAGTCTTGTGGAGGGAACCACTCGGCTGGATACACTTCAGTCTTGTGGAGGGGAACCACTCGGCTGGATACACTTCAGTCTTGTGGAGGGAACCACTCGGCTGGATACACTTCAGTCTTGTGGAGGGAACCACTCGGCTGGATACACTTCAGTCTTGTGGAGGGAACCACTCGGCTGGATACACTTCAGTCTTGTGGAGGGACCACTCGGCTGGATACACTTCAGTCTTGTGGAGGGAACCACTCGGCTGGATACACTTCAGTCTTGTGGAGGGAACCACTCGGCTGGATACACTTCAGTCTTGTGGAGGGAACCACTCGGCTGGATACACTTCAGTCTTGTGGAGGGAACCACTCGGCTGGATACACTTCAGTCTTGTGGAGGGAACCACTCGGCTGGATACACTTCAGTCTTGTGGAGGGAACCACTCGGCTGGATACACTTCAGTCTTGTGGAGGGAACCACTCGGCTGGATACACTTCAGTCTTGTGGAGGGAACCACTCGGCTGGATACACTTCAGTCTTGTGGAGGAACCACTGGCTGGATACACTATAAACACTTCAGTCTTGTGGAGGGAACCACTCGGCTGGAAACTTCCAGCGGAGGTGCAGTTTGGGCTGCCAATTGGAGCGCCGTTTTCCAATGAGGGGGTGTGTGGGGAGTTGTCCGATCGAAGGCACATGCTACCAGCGTGTGCGTGTTGCGGAGAAGGCCACATGCCACCAGCGTGTGCGTGTTGCGGAGAAGGCCACATGCCACCAGCGTGTGCGTGTTGCGGAGAAGGCCACATGCCACCAGCGTGTGCGTGTTGCGGAGAAGGCCACATGCCACCAGCGTGTGCGTGTTGCGGAGAAGGCCACATGCCACCAGCGTGTGCGTGTTGCGGAGAAGGCCACATGCCACCAGCGTGTGTGTGTTGCGGAGAAGGACACATGCCACCAGCGTATGCGTGTTGCGGAGAAGGCCACATGCCACCAGCGTATGCGTGTTGCGGAGAAGGCTGCATGCCACCAGCGTGTGCGTGTTGCGGAGAAGCATATGCATAGTTAACCACGGTGGTCACGGAGGCTTTGGCGTTTCAAGAACGAACAAAATGTGAAACATAGCATTGGTAAAGCATTCGTGGACTAAGCGGAAGCAAACATGTAATCTCGATCAGTACTCCTCCACTCCTCTCCCGGACAGCTACGTCGTATTGTAGGGATCAATGTGGGTGGTATATACATCCGCACGATGTTCCAGTAGGGTGCCACCTGGATGGCATACATGATACACACCTGCACGATATTCCAGTAGGGTACCACCTGGATGGCATACACACCTGGACGATATTCCAGTAGGGTACCACCTGGGTGGCATACACACCTGAACGATGTTCCAGTAGGGGACGACCTGTGCCAGCTGCTCCGTGACTTCGGAGCAGCCGGTGCCGAGCAGAGCTATCACACACCTCGCTCTGGTGTACAGCGCGTGGAAGAACGCATCCACCCCGACGCCGGGGCTGCACTGCAATCAGACGCACTCGGTAACCACCGAGACATCCATCAGACACACTCGGTAACCACCGAGACAGCCATCAGGCACACTCGGTAGCCGCCGAGACAGCCATCAGACACACTCGGTAACCACCCAAGACAGCCATCAGACACACTCGGTAACCACCGAGACAGCCATTAGACACACTCGGTAACCACCGAGACAGCCATCAGCCACACTCGGTAACCATCGAGACAGCCATCAGACAAACTCGGTATTCACCCAGGATTGTCATCGGACAGATTCGGTCACCATTCCGGTAACTGTCCGACACTTGACATTGCAACTCAAGGATACTGGGAGGAAATTTTTAGGGACCATGGTTCCACCTGTATCCTTTCAAAAGGAGCCGCTGGACAGTATTGAGCACACCTCGTGTCGGAGTGCTCTCCCTCGCTGTCTGGGACCTGCTCGATCACTTAGCTTCAGTCATTGCGCCGTGATGTAAGTGATTGTAATTAGGTCATCGCGCCGTGGTATACGTGATTGCGCACTGCGCAATCACTTACCCATGCTACATGCGAAAAATTGCCCAGTTAGCCCTCGGCTTACGTGTATGATACTATTATACTGGTTGGTTATCTGCCAATACGAAAATGTTCTAAGCTGTATTTTCAGGACAACAATGCAGGGTAGGGATGCAGACGGCAGTACGATACCCTATCGGGGCGCGAGAGCCGACCACTTAGTCCGTCCCACTCTATATAGGCGACGGTGTGGGAAATGACAATCGAACCGGTATCAGTCTCCGTGCGAAAACACTATGCGTGGTCCCCATGTCAAAAAATGTAAATGCGTCACGTCATGCTGATACTATCCTAGCAGTGCTTGGAGCTATTTCGACTCCCTGATAGTTTTGTCTGAGGTAACTGCTGAACCGTTCACGATATGGCTTGGCAATTTTGCATAGCTTCTGAAAATTGATGAGCGCAGACTGTGCGAAAAGTTGAGTTTTATATTCTTAAGATAACGGAGGTGGGCGGGTCAAAGTCAGGTGACGACCTCGTCTTAATGTGGTTTTTGGATTCACATTTAAACATTTGTCATGAACAAACCATACGAGATTCAGTCAAAAGTGAATTATGGGCATGTAAAAAAATTAACATAGAAAGACGCAAAAGTACGCAATGTGACCTCAGGCCAGGGTCCTAAGTTAATGAAGGTTTATACTAGGAAAATATGTATTTGCGCATAACTATGCTACAGATAAATATTTTCGACAACACATAATATAAATAGTGGCAAATTATGTCCGCACAAAAATTGCCAGTTTTCAATTTAAAGTCAGGTCAGGTCACTAAGATATGGTCTGGCATTGCCCAACGATAGGGTGAGGTGGGGTGAGTTGGGACGTGGGAGAAGTAAGCCACTTCAGTAACTGCAGCTCTTGCCAATATTTTCATGAACTGCTTTTGTAATATTTACAATGGACCCCGACTTTCTGCACACGCTCCTTCTGGTGTTGGAATATAACACAGATAGTGGTGTTGAATACAAGACAATTTTATCATTATTTTTGGGTATAATATGGGGGTCATGGTGAAAACGAGCTATGGTAGCAATATCTGTGAATGATTTATACGTGCCTCCTTGTAGTTCGCCTGGCACAATGCAACTCCAAGCAGATATCGACATCGAACATTGAGTTGCATCTTTCGTGTGAAAAAGTTGACGGGAAGAAATGAGCCAGGACGGCCCAGATAACTCCGTAAAGGTGGGCTATATTACTTCAGGAATAAAAAATACCCGCATTTTATTTCACGTTGATCTGTGAATACACCAGCGGCGCAAATGTCTGCTCTTTCCCAAATTACGATCAATGTGATACTTCTGATGTATACCTATGTATATGTGATACTTCTGATGCCTATGTATGTAGGGAACATGTGCCCGTTATACCGAAATATATGTTGTTGTTTTTTTGCAAATATGACTGTGCGTGTCACAAAATATGTGATGCTGCAATTGTTATGCATGTTCATAGATCTTGGAAGCATGCCCAGTGCCTCTAGACCGATGGGCCAAGTCTCCCTTGATATCTATTTATTTATTTATTTATTTATGTATTTATTGATTGATTGATTTATTTATTTATTGATGTATTTATTTATTTATTTCACGATACATGCTCTCCACTTACAGTGGCTGTTATGGATATGTCCATCTCTCCACAAAATTAACATTTTGCAATTGTTCCATGTGAACAAATGCAAAATTCATTTAGCTTAGGCTGAACGCCATTCGAATTAAAGAAAGCATGCTAAGCAAATTACATGTTTTTAAACTCCTTCAATGAGGGTGTGATGGAGCTTCAAGGCTGGTGTTTAGAAAGCTTCCCACGTTTCCCCAAGTTGCGATACATGTATTACAGGCGCTCTGGCGGCAAGCGCGCGGAATATTGCCAAGCAAAAATGGTTAAACCGGGATAGTTTTGCACCAGTTCACTTCGTATGTGATTAGGGTCCCATCATTCGATTGGAACAGTCTGGACATTTTAAATGTATTAAGGAAATGTTCAAAATCCAAAATCCCAAAATGTTTGGATTTTCCCCGAACGTGCCCTGTTTGGTTCTTCGTGCATGGTGTTGCTTTCGAGGCACCAATTATCTTTTTTGAGTGCAATCCGTTTCGAAAATCGTCATCTTCAAAAGTTCATCACATACTTACAGATACACACACATACTGGCGACCTTGACCTTTGCAAGTGTCACCTATGCTAGACCAAGTCTTCAGGTTGCATTCTATCAATATCGAAACATAAAATCACATTGGCTTGATGACCGGTGTACGAAAACTACGTTGAAGACGGACGACTGACTTCACCCCGACCTGAAACCTGAAACTGTTGACCTGGTTAATTGAGCCGGTAAGCCTGGAAGATCAACCAAAAGAGTGGAGGAAAATATTGACCGCAACCATAAAATGCCAGGGATGTAGCTACACAATGCAGTCTACGATATATACATGCCTTGTTTCGAGCAAAAGTTAGTTTGGGGTCAAGTTGACCCCGCACTGCGTAGAGTACAAAACGATTCTGCACTGCGAGGGTTAAAAACTAACTGCCTGACCACTGCTCCCCCTGTCTCAATTTCTAAGCACGCCACTGTCGACCGCACCAAGCCGGCAAGTTAGAGCTTCGGGACCTCTCATCGGTACCTCCATTCACGTCGCTTCACACCATCCAATCCGAGCTGAACGACCGTTTATCAGCCGATAAGCTCGGAGCGCCTTCCTGCACAGCCGGCGATCAGCCGATAGAAAACTGTACAATTGTCGTGCCGGCAGCGGCGGAGAGACGCGGCGGAGAGACGCGGCGTGGAGGAGCGCTGCCACAGCCGTCAAAACGTGCGAGCGCAGGCTAATGCCACTAACATCACAACCTGTGTATTCACACAGAATTTGGTGTGAATACACCTTTAGGTAATCTTATTTTATTATGTCTAATTTAATAAGATTTGTTTAGTTTATTCTAATTAATCTTATTTAAAATTTAAGTCACCAACAGCGGACTGGCAGTCAGCTGATGGTGACTTAAATACCCTGTTGATATAAAGAAAGTGTGATAGGTAATACTTCAAGATCGCCTATAGGTGTATTCACGCCAAATTCGGTGTGAATACAGAGCTTGTGATGTTAGTGAAATTGGCCTTAGGCTGTGTGCCGTCAGATTACCCGGCGGATTGGATGGGCTAGCTGGCTGTCGGCAGTGGCCGCCACGACCCGACCTGCGGCCGCTGGGGCGGGGCTTATGTGATGAGGGCTCGCCAGTAGGAGGTGCCAATCGGACCCGTAACACGACAATAGCTCGATCAATTCCGGCCACGCCGCCGGGTCTGCGGCGGTGATCTGTGCCGTCGAGCCGGCACCCGTGCCTCAGTCGGGCTTCATAACGGCCCGCTGATAGCCCGCGTGTGCCGACCCGCAGTGACAGCCAATTCATGCACGTGCGCTCATTATGCTCGCCGCTTTAGCCGCCCAGGGATTCTGCGTTGAATCGAGGTCACGGTAGGAATCCCGCTGCTGTGTGGAATTAGAATTAGGCCTTATATTTGGAATAGTTCAATGCATTGCAGTTGCCCTGCGCAAAATATACTCATCGATAATTCATCGAGATCTGATCCGTATGGAGCACTTTTCAATAACCAAGAACAACATTAACCTCACCTGTAAATACCACACCTGCTATAATTGAACGTGATTTTAAGACAAAGCTGTCCTTTTAATATATGGTCCTACATGAGCAGTACTGTTAGGTTATCATTCGTTTCCATTTCATCAATAACAAAGGTGAACGTGGTCGCGTGAGGAAAGCAGGCGTAGCCTAACTTTAATGGAATTAGCTTCATGAAGGCACACAGTGTCACACCATTACGTAATTTAACCATGCAATCAAAATAAGCCATGGATAGGAACACAACATTTTGCTGGATGTCTCAAGCACAGCTTACACACTATAGAACCATGAATGCGGCAGATTACCACTTCATTGATATCACAGAAGCAACTGCATGGTGCTCCCATTCCAAACAAGTCAAGTCATTAACTGGATGACATTTGTGTTCAAACGTTATCAAGTTTTTCTCAGCCACCACAAGATGATTGGGCATGGGAGAAAGAGGCCAGCGTAAGCCGATTCGGTACCGGTAAATTATAGTATAAGTACCGATTCGGTCCGTGAGCCATATCTTATTAATATATATTTTGTCGTAGCTTCAGCCACTTAGAACATGCAGATCTCGAATCTATTCTGTGTGATCATTATTAGGTCACCTTTAAAGTGAATAACTCTGGCATTACAAGCACTAAATAATACTTATCCAATGTATAAGCACCCATGGAATTAGCTTTCTTCGCTATGACTTTACCACACATGACCAGACGTTGATGTTTTGTACAAAGGCACACTTTACGCCCATGTAGGTGTGCCCAAAATTTGAGTTGTCGACCTCAGTTGGTTCCTGAGACATTTTAGGGAAACAAAATGAGGAGAGGGGAATGCTCCCACCCATCCGGCACGTAGGACCTCTGACATTCATAGGCTAAGCAATCTTTGAGAAAATAGAGGCCCTCAATTTGTTTCGAATTTGAAGCGCTGTCGATTGGACTGAACTCGTCGCTGTAACCAGCACACTTTGTCGCTGTAACCAGCACACTTTGTCGCTGTAACCAGCACACTTTGTCGCTGTAACCAGCACACTTTGTCGCTGTAACCAGCACACTTTGTCGCTGTAACCAGCACACTTTGTCGCTGTAACCAGTACACTTTGTCGCTGTAACCAGCACACTTAGTCGCTGTAACCAGCACACTTTGTCGCTGTAACCAGCACACTTTGTCGCTGTAACCAGCACACTTTGTCGCTGTAACCAGTACACTTTGTCGCTGTAACCAGCACACTTTGTCGCTGTAACCAGCACACTTTGTCGCTGTAACCAGCACACTTTGTCGCTGTAACCAGCACACTTAGTCGCTGTAACCAGCACACTTTGTCGCTGTAACCAGCACACTTTGTCGATGTAACCAGCACACTTAGTTGGTGTAACCAGCACACTTTGTGGCTGTAACCAGCACACTTTGTCGCTGTAAACAGCACACTTTGTCGCTGTAACCAGCACACTTTGTCGCTGTAACCAGCACACTTAGTCGGTGTAACCAGCACACTTTGTCGCTGTAACCAGCACACTTTGTCGCTGTAACCAGCACACTTTGTCGCTGTAACCAGCACACTTTGTCGCTGTAACCAGCACACTTTGTCGCTGTAACCAGCACACTTTGTCGCTGTAACCAGCACACTTTGTCGCTGTAACCAGCACACTTTGTGGCTGTAACCAGCACACTTTGTCGCTGTAACCAGCACACTTTGTCGCTGTAACCAGCACACTTTGTCGCTGTAACCAGCACACTTTGTCGCTGTAACCAGCGCACTTTGTCGCTGTAACCAGCACACTTTGTCGCTGTAACCAGCACACTTTGTCGCTGTAACCAGCACACTTTGTCGCTGTAACCAGCACACTTTGTCGCTGTAACCAGCACACTTTGTCGCTGTAACCAGCACACTTTGTCGCTGTAACCAGCACATTTTGTCGCTGTAACCAGCACACTTAGTCGGTAACAATTTCTGTGAAGTTTTGCAGGAGTTTTCACAGTATGCAATGGTTCTGAGAAGAAAATAAGTATTAGAGCACCAGTGCACATTGCGAACATCCAGGAATGATGATTGACGGTCCCAATTGCATGTATCTTGATCCTCTCCAGAACTAGCCAATTTATCTCACCATAATTTCAGATTTTGTGGAATTTTGTCTCAGCGTAATCAATCGGTTGTATGACCTCAATTGGTGAATGGCTTCAATGTCATATCAAATATTTCCAGTTCGATCCGACCAACAGCTTTTGTGCTAGAGCTAATCAAATGTTCAAACTTTTACGTCTTTTCACCACAATCGGTTCATGAAAAAAATGCCTCCGAATATTCCAGTAACTAATGGATATATTTTAAACTATAGGACATCGTTATAATAAGCGTCATGGGCTAACGCAATTTCGTGCCTTTTACTTTAACGAAACACTTCATTTTCTTTCTTGAAATGAGATCATCGTGACCTAGTTTTGGTTAGTGCTGGCCTTTCGATGCTGTATTATCATCATATTTTGTGCGCTAGATATCTGCCGCGGTCACGCAATTCGCGATATATTTGATCAACGCATACCAGAGCGGGTCCAGGAATTGTATGGGGGGGGGGGGTACTCGTCAGAAGGGGTGCCATTTTCTCCCAGGAGCGCCATTGCAAGAGTCCTTGGAGGGACGGCCTCGACTGAAAATCCTTCGATCGGGAGGTGGGGGTGTACTCGAGAGTACTGAAGGGACGCCTTTTCTGCTAAAAATATCCGTTGAGGATGCCTTTGGCACAAAAAAAATCCGTTGAGCGAGGGGCGGGATGCATGCGCTGAAGCCTTTCAGAGGAGCACCGTTTCCGAGTCAGAGGGGTGTCGCCTTTCCATCGGGGAGGCACATCTCCACAGTTCCTCCCTCCTGTATCCGCTCCTGACACATTTTCTGTATCTATGTGCTCAGTGAGCATTGTCCGTGGTCAGGCGCACGTGCATTGTACCGTATGTCTTCGGAAATTGTTGCTATCCCAATAATCTTCATAAAGCGACACCCCTGCTTTATCGCGATTACCCAGTGCAGGCAAGTTCAGATTGAATAATCCTGGTAAGGCAAAAGCGACCCTTGAATAGGTCACCTGAGTCCATCCATTGACCTGCATGTCATGACCTATTGTCCAACCGATGGCGCCACGAGCCGAAAATCTTCGCAGATTCCATGCAAAATTCGGTATATTCAAGGGATATTGTAACATCGCGGGGCTCTTTCGCTGCTATTTTCCTCTGCGTTCGTACCTCAAGGAGGTCGATTTCAGTTTTATTCGCCCGCGAAACATGGTGCGAATCAGGGTAGCCAGTGGCCGGTTAACACGCGCCCTGGAGGGTCTCTGAGAATTACACGTACTGGAGGGGGGGCGCGGATTCCGCCCCCTAAGATCTCGGCTCCTATTAAAGCTGGAGTAACGAAATTCTCAGAGTGGATGGGTACGGTAGTGATCTCTATTGTGGAGAAATTTCATGACCTTAGGTCAATATCTTCAAGGTCAAATGAGGTCACATATGCCAAAATTTGCTTGTTTTGCGTGGCTTGACCTGTCATTGTTATGCATCGCTGTGATTGTGTTTAAATGCTCCAAAATGGGCATCAGTGATATTTTGGACATGACTAATGATGCAATACAGATGCCAGACCCGGAATTTGACCTCAGGTCACATATATATCAGCACTGTATTAGGTCAGTTACCTGTTCCAGTTACCGGAACTGGGCCGCCCGCCCGGCGGCAGGGCTCAAAATAAGCGCCGTCCTAGCAATAGCGTCGGCGACCAGATGCTGGCTTACCAGGCTTCAGTGGCGACCAAAACCAGAATTTTGTTTTGATACGTCCGTCAAGATTTTAGCCACGAAGGACATAATTCGTCGATATATCAGTAATTTGTATTTAGCAGCACTGATCTTTTTCCAGATGAAAAGTATACTAGGACCGTACCGCGAATTCTACCAAATATCCCGTACCTCTTGCTTACCACGTTTATACTAGAATCTCCCGTCGGCACAGGACGGCACTTTCCAGACAACCGCAATGCTAAACCAAAGGCATACTGTGGTCGCCAAAAGCGCCGTCGGGACGGAGACCAAATGGTTGTGGTCGTCGCCTAGAAATATAGTTATAAATATGGAATTTGAAATCAGGCAACTCTTGGGGACTTGTTCAGTCGTTCGTTCGAAAATTGGTGTATGGGCAATTGTGCCCAACCGTGGTGTTGGATTAATGTCATGTTTTTGTGAATTGATTGCTGAACTGCCTGAATTAATATTGCCATTTACGAGGTAGGTGCGTAGTTAGATATCCAGGCGTGGACTATTTGTAAAAGATGAAAACCAGCAAAAGGTTAAAATGACAGGGGAAGGATGCAAGCCGGAAAAATAATAATAAGGGGAGGCGTTTTGTGGCCACAAAGGATGTTCGTGTTCAGGAGCCGAACAGAACATCCACAAGCACACCAAGAACAAACATGAGGAGCATGAGTGAAACTAGAAGCACACAATTTGGCAGAATTACAGCTGTGGTGAGCTCGCTGCAGTATACATTTCATGACCCCAGGTCAATGCCTTCAGGGTCAAATGAGGTCACAATCAGCCTCCACTCCACCCCAGCCTGCACCGCCCGTACGACAGAAAGTATGCACGTTCCACTGCAGACCGTGCGTGCTGTCGTTACGTCGGTAGTACGGACCCATCGTGCGATCGTTACGGTCAGCGTTAAGACAATGGGACCATTCATTCCCATTCAAAATACCACACATTTTTTTTGCTATTTATTTGTGCGGAAGAACTTCGGTTTCTCTTGTCCCGAAGAAAGAACGGTTAGCTCTGCTATATTATATTAAGAAAGAAAATGCCTAGGCTAGAATGCTAAGGCTGCAAAGACACATCAGGTCTAAGGCATTAAAAATTCCCCAAGCTATCTAGG
The DNA here is from genome assembly GCA_034440615.1 of Ashinkailepas kermadecensis. Lineage (NCBI taxonomy): Eukaryota > Metazoa > Arthropoda > Thecostraca > Neolepadidae > Ashinkailepas > Ashinkailepas kermadecensis. Next base: position 237,863 of record JAOTOM010004737.1, on the reverse strand, counting down.
TTACATTAGGCATTATTTGGCATTGTACACTATTCTTCATTATGCTACCCCACTCAAAAACCAATATTTTGGTATTATATTGCATACCAACTGGAAAGTGCCTATGCACTTGTGCTGGTAATAAGTGGCTAGGTAGGCCACATCCCACAGCATCTTAATCATATCAAGGAACATGTTTTTACAATATTTATGTCTCGAAATGCCATATGACATTATGTAGATTCCTCCCAACATTTACACTGGACAATGCTACACATGGCCATATCCTTTTACCTAGGAATGTACCTACCTAGGTACCTATCCACCTACATACATACCTAGGTACCTACCTCAATATTTTGGTATTATATTGCATACCAACTGGAAAGTGCCTATGCACTTGTGCTGGTAATAAGTGGCTAGGTAGGCCACATCCCACAGCATCTTAATGATATCAAGGAACATGTTTTTACAATATTTATGTCTTGAAATGCCATATGACATATTATGTAGATTCCTCCCAACATTTACACTCTGGACAATGCTACACATGACCATATCCTTTTACCTAGGAATGCACCTACCTTGGTACCTATCCACCTACATACATACCTAGGTACCTACCTACACAGGAGCTTGTCTTAATCATGTTCAAAAACATTATCTCACAATTTTGTGTATTATTGCACTTCAAGGTATCCAGGAGACAAATTGTACACACATTTTACCCCACAAAGCAAAAATGGAGTTAGGTTTGGTTAGGTTAGGTTAGGCTAGGCTTTTCTCTTCAGTTGGAAAAAACTTCCCATTTTTTGTAGATTTTGTTCACAAAAAAGTGCTCTTCTTCAAAACAGGTTTAATTTAATTTGTTAACCTAGTTAACTAGGCTCTGCAATGTAAGGTTTTTAAGTTGAAAAGTCTTCAGAAGTAAATGGGAAATTTTCCATTTCTTTAGGAATTTATTTTCCTGCATGCAAGTTTAGGGTTATGCTGTGCTACATTTTTGCTTACTCTTGAACATTATTTTTATGCTATGTTATCAAACTCCAGCCTGTTTTTTGGTGTTATTTTGCCTGCCAACTGAAAATATGCATTTGCAGAGGAAATGAGTGGTCACACAATGCTATCCACCTACATAAACATTGCATTGGAAAAACAAATTGCAGGAATTAAAAATGTACCACAAAGTGCAATTTAATACAATTTGGTTTCTTGAAATGCCAACATTACTCAACTCAAAGTCCCATTTCAGGTGTTCTTTTGCCTGTCAATTGAAAAAGTAATCATTTTCAGAGAAAATGAGTGGCCACATCATGTTAACCATGTTAATAAACCATTGGAGAAGTAAATCCAACAATTAACAAATACCTGAAGTCAAAAATGTACCACCATTTGTGGCAAGATTATCAACTGATGCTTTTTAGTTAATTAATTGAAAACCACAACCTAGGATATCCTATCCTAACACCTGATTTACAGATGAAAACATCTGATTACTGATTAGCACGTCTTGCATGCAGTCCAACCTGCAAATTACTGAAGTTCTGAAGATAGCAAGTGGAAAAGGTGTAGGTAAAGATATATGTAAGAATATTTAAATATAGAACTGGTGCTCATAATTGGTCTTAATGCTTTGCTTTTCTTTGCCATCCAGCTTGCCATATCAAAATTTGATGAGCCATTTACAATGCTTTGTTAAAGAATAAGCTGCAATGCTAATATGCATGAATATTACAGCACAATGCTGGTACCTTTCTTTGGATGGGTTTCATCCATATATCTAGAATAGGATATATCTAGGACAGATGGTCTTTTTCTACTCTGGAGAGGATATCTGTCTTTGGCATCCCAATTTAGTGCAAAATGATTACATGCATGTTATTATGTCAGATTTGAAACTATAATAATTGTGCCAGAATTTGTGGGCACTGTAGAAACATTGTGGAACATGTCCAGATGTATTGAGTTATGCTTGAAAAAAATGATGCTTGGTTCAAGCATCCTTTTTGCCAAATATCCCTGGATATGCACTATTATTTTTTTTTTTTTTCTGGAACTATGCTAGATATGTCCAGAATAATATGCATTTTTCAACTTGGTTCAACATATGGCAAAAACTGAAAACGAGTAAAATTTGGATACTACATTTCCCTTCAATAGAGCTGTCATCAGCTGTAACATATTTGCATATCTGCAGTATGTTTGGTGCTGTATGCCAAAATTCAGGTGGAATTCTTTAGTTTCAAAGAAAGGAATGTTGAACATGGCTCAATTTGTTTTTTACTGTTGCATTTCGACAGCACAATGCTTGGCATTCCATTCCAAAGTTACAATTTTGTCTTTTTGAACCATACACTCCTTTTTGTATCTGGCCAGTCAGCTTGGGCATGTATAAAACAGGAGGAAGTTTGCAGTCATTTTCAAACATCTCCAATCTAGTGGCCAAAAAGACCATGCTTTTTCATGGAGGATAGTGTTCTGGATGACAAACATCCAGCACAGAAACATTTTTCCAATTCTGGTTGGACAGATTGCATGTCAGCAGTCACCACGGTTGGATTTGTATTTTGTAATCCTGGATGTGGAGAGGAAAATGTATGGGTAATTGAATATGGAGAGGATATTGCTATTGGGGCTTAGGGGCGCATCGACTGCAGAGGTCATGCAGCGAGAGGATATTATTATTCCAGTCAATGACATCGGAATATCGCCCTACACTTCCCAGTGAATCTTGAGCACATCACAGAGCAGTTCATAGTATAACAGCACCATCGAACCTCCAAGGGATAAAATGAGGAAGATTTCCTCAAGAGGATAATGTTCTGGATGCCGCAAATACAGGAATATCGTATTTTTCCAACCATAGCTGTCACTAATCTGGTGGTATAACTATATACCCCTTTTCTGATCACTATCGATTGCATATCCTTCCCTGTTCGACTGAGTGGGACAATGACATGGTGCAAGACTTGGATCGTTGGCGCAATATCTTGATATCTTATGGCCGACCAAATGTTTCACTTCAACTTCGCATTATTAGCGTTGATCTGTTACCCCACCGTCGCCTATTAATAAAAGTCCCCGCATGCATTGCGTTTTGTGTGAACCCTTTTCTCTTTTATCAAGCTAAGGGGATGTCGGCCTTCACCTTGATACTGACTCCGCACTACAAGAACCGAACTATGAGCATGGATTTGCTAGGCTGCTCCAAAGTACAACAATATCAAGAAGTGATCCTACAAGATTGACATCCGCATAGTCAGTGACCTGCGCGCCATCCGGGAGTCGCCGACCTAGAGCGTCGTCGGCACTGCACTGGCAGCTGCGTCTCGCCTGCACATTAGCGTGTTGACTCCCAACACCGTGCCACCAGAGTCCATCCGCGCCGCTTACCACGTCCTAAAGAAACTGCTGCGCTCGCAGTGCAAGTGTCGGCACTGGTGGTGCATCTGTGGCTTATCTCGCCGAGGGCGTGGTTGAAAGTGTGGCAAGCACAGATATAGCCATGTTTGGCATAAACCACGTGCTGACCACCAAAACGTCTCACATCAATTGATTGTTCGGCGGAACGCCCCTGCCGTGGGCCCGTGACGTGGCACCCACACAGAATATCACATACAGAGTGCTGCAAAGAAACCCTCGCTTGAACAATTTTATCTTCACAAGCATTGGGGAGGGGGGGGGGGCGATGGAAGGAACTGTGATCTCCCACCACAAGTCGTCCAGGGATCTTTAGAGCTTAGCATAGTTTTCGTCTTTCGAGATATGGTGAAGTAGAAATGACTACTTGTGATGCTTGTGATGACTATTGGAGGCGGCCACTGCCGTACCTGTGAGGCGGCCGCTGTCACGGCTGTGAGGTGACCTCTGCTGTGGCTGTGAGGTGGCCTCTGCTGGTGCTGTGAGGCGGCCGCTGTCACGGCTGTGAGGTGGCCTCTGCTATGGCTGTGAGGCGGCCGCTGTCACGGCTGTGAGGCGGCCACGCTGCGACTGTGAGGCGGCCGCTGGCACAGCTGTGAGGCGGCCGCTGGCACGGCTGTGAGGCGGCCGTTGTCAGGACTGTGAGGCGGTCGTTGTCATGGCCGTGAGGTCGCCGCTGTCATGGCTGTGAGGAAACCGCTGCCGCACCTGTGAGGTGGCCACTGTGACGGCTGTGGTGTCACCACTGCCGCACTTGTGAGACGGCCACTGCCGTGGCTATGAGGCGGCCACTGCCGCGGATAAAACTGATAGGCAGTGGTGTAAATGTTGATATGAGTTGCGCCTTATCTTATATTGTCTACAAAAATCATTCTTCCTGAAGGACGCTATTTAGAAATGCACCACCGACATTCATTTCGACCAGGATACCATTCATATCAGCGTGTTTTCATGTTTATTTCACAAAATGTACCCAGCTGAGAAATGTGCTTAAGATCTTAAACAAATCTTATGCCTCCCAGTTGGTTCAGTTACTACCATCCACGTATAGAAGTACTGTACCTGTCAGCAATGAATAAACGTTCGTTGTTTTGTGTGCAACATGATGTAGATAACAGTTAATCGGAGTTCTAAGTATTCATATGGGACTCGACATTTCATCTCTTATATACACGATGGAAGATTGCGAGCAATTGATGTCAGATTGCCAAATATCGCTTGGGATTTTTCATCTTTATGTGCCAAACTCCAGATTGTGTCATCCTTAGCTATCTTCGAGCAAATTTTGTTCATCCCCCACTGTCTCCGAGCGACTTTGCTCATCTGCACAGTCAATGACAAATGGTTTACACACAGTCTCTCAGTCTCTTCCTTGCATGCGACGGTGACGGATTTAGAAGTTCCTATCGGCAGGACACTCCTTTTGTCGCACCACAATTTATTCAGGGTGTGAAGCGACACCTATTGCTGAGGAAAAAATCGATGAAAAGCTGGAAGGCAGACAAATTTTCAAAAAGGAGCAAACGAAAAAAGCACGTTTTGGAAATTTGATGTTATCCAATCCCGATGGAGGGCCGCCACTTCCTCCCCACTCCCCATTGGACCCGTTCCTGATCGGCGACCAATTCCCATAATTAAATTTCGTCGGCGACCACCGAAAGGTTTTTTTTAGCCCTGCCCGGCGGCTCCACCGGGCGGCTCGGCGCAATCGGCTTCGCGAAGAAAGGAGTGAAGTACATGAATGAAGTATGGAAACGCTTAGGCACACAATGACAAACAGTAGTTTTCAGGATGTGTAGGGAGTAACATGCAAAATTACATCAATCGCAATACAATCATTTGCATTTATGACAACATTCCAGTTGACCAAGTTTGGTTCCATTAACCTGTCATGAACTTGACCTGACTTGACCTCGATGACCTAATATGACCTTAAAACTACATAGCATAACAACATACATCAAACAAGTCACTAGTGTTCCCAAGAACCCTTTTGCCGATATACGGGAAGCGCATCAACGCCGATTCTTGTCGTCTGGCGCTACGAAATGTTACGATTTTAACGGCCTCTAACTCGAAAAATTTTCGGCAGATTTCCGTTTTCTTGTTTTAACCGACGCGCCGGACATTTCCAAGTAGGTACGCAAAACATGGCGTATATCGACCAGTAAAATCTGGAGTTATGTACGAAAAACGGGAGGGGTGGGCGGATTTCGCCCCCCCCTCCAGTGCGCGTGCTAATGGCCGTTAATGGTGGTCAATGGTTAATGGCCGAGGTTAACGACCCGTACACAGGGGCCACATCATCGCCACAACAATGGGCTGTCGCCGACACAGTCGCGTGCCGAAGTGAGGAATCGACACTCCTCTATCTCTCACTTCTGTCCATCCGTTCACCATCCATTACATCACCATGATGAAGATTGCAGCCGTTTATGGCGCATCACTTCGCCAGACCCAAACTAACTGCGGGGCGAAGTGGCGCAGTCTCCTGGGAAATGTGGCTTCAACTCTACTGGGTGTTCGCTTCTGGAGAGCCCCTGGCGGAAGCCGGCCGCCAGATGAGCTGCATTTAATCACCGGTTGGGAGGTGGCATCTTTTATGCCAGATGCTGGGCTTCACCGCTGAATGCAGTTGAACAGTTGTCATATGATTTCACCGGGTGCCGTGTTCGTGGTAGGCAACTGATACCGGCGAGGGCGGAGCCGTTTCGGCCCCAGGCAGCGTGCACCTCACCACAGCCCGTGGCGATCCAGCCGTGCCGCATGGTGCCGAGCCCAGGCGACGCCCCTCTGTGTGTGTGGAGGGGCAGAGGGAGGGGGAGGGAAGTCGACAGCACGTCCGCCCGTCACCATTTAGGCGGCAGTTTGGCAGGTAGGTAACGAGTCTCGCGCTGACGAGGCCCGTCTGGTCGGCCGTCGGTCACAGAGACAGCTGGTGGTCGGCGGATAGAAAAGAGAAAGCTGATGGTTGGCGGATAGTACAGAGACAGCTGATGGTCGGCGGATAGTACAGAGACGGTTGATGGTCGGCCATAGCACAGCGACAGCTGATGTTCGGATGATAGTACAGAGACAGCTGATGGTCGGCGGATAACACAAAGACAGTTGATGGTCGGCGGATAACACAGAGACAGCTGATAGTCGGCGGCTAGCACAGAGACAGCTGATGGTCGGCGGATAGCACAGAGACAGCTGACGGTCGGCGGATAGCACAGAGACAGCTGATGGTCGGATGATAGTACAGAGACAGCTGATGGTCGGCGGATAACACAAAGACAGTTGATGGTCGGCGGATAACACAGAGACAGCTGATAGTCGGCGGCTAGCACAGAGACAGCTGATGGTCGGCGGATAGCACAGAGACAGCTGACGGTCGGCGGATAGCACAGAGACAGCTGATGGTCGGCGTATAGCACAGAGACAGCTGATGGTCGGCGAATAGTACAGACAGCTGATGGTCGGCGGATAACACAGAGACAGCTGATGGTCGGCGGATAGTACAGAGACAGCTGATGGTCGGCTTATAGCACAGAGATAGCTGATGGTCGGCGGAAAGTACAGAGACAGCTGATGGTCGGCGGATAGTGCAGAGACAGCTGATGGTCGGCGGATAGTACAGAGACAAAACTGATTGTCGGCGGCTAGCACAGAGACAGCTGATGGTCGGCGGATAGCACAGAGACAGCTGATAGTCGGCGGCTAGCACAGAGACAGCTGATGGTCGGCGGATAGCACAGAGACAGCTGATGGTCGGCGGATAGCACAGAGACAGCTGATGGTCGGCGGATAGCAAAAGACAGCTATGGGATAGTACAGAAGCTGATGGTCAAGACAGCTGATGGTCGGCGGATAGCACAGAGACAGCTGATGGTCGGCGGATAGCACAGAGACAGCTGATGGTCGGCGGATAGCACAGAGACAGCTGATGGTCGGTGGATAGTACAGACAGCTGATGGTCGGCGGATAGTGCAGAGACAGCTGATGGTCGGCGGATAGCACAGAGACAGCTGATGGTCGGCGGATAGTACAGAGACAGCTGATGGTCGGCGGATAGAACGTGGTCGGGAAGAGACAGCTGATGGTCGGCGGATAGTACAGACAGCTGATGGTCGGTGGATAGCACAGACAGCTGATGGTCGTGGATATAAGACAGCTGATGGTCGGCGGATAGTACAGACAGCTGATGGTCGGCGGATAGTACAGAGACAGCTGATGGTCGGCGGATAGTACAGAGACAGCTGATGGTCGGCGGATAGTACAGACAGCTGATGGTCGGTGGATAGTACAGACAGCTGATGGTCGGTGGATAGTACAGACAGCTGATGGTCGGCGGATAGTACAGAGACAGCTGATGGTCGGCGGATAGTACAGAGACAGCTGATGGTCGGTGGATAGTACAGACAGCTGATGGTCGGTGGATAGTACAGACAGCTGATGGTCGGTGGATAGTACAGACAGCTGATGGTCGGTGGATAGTACAGACAGCTGATGGTCGGTGGATAGTACAGAGACAGCTGATGGTCGGCGGATAGCAAGAGACAGCTGATGGTCGGCGGATAGCACAGAGACAGCTGATGGTCGGCGGATAGCACAGAGACAGCTGATGGTCGGTGGATAGCACAGAGACAGCTGATGGTCGGCGGATAGTACAGAGACAGCCGATGGTCGGCGGATAGCACAGAGACAGCTGATGGTCGGCGGCGTCGCAACATGTCGGCAGCGGCCGCCATTAGCCCCGGAGTTCCACCACTATCGCCGTCACCCACCAGACGTTGACTGCGTTTGGCCAACAGCTTAATTTCTGCGCTCCGCTTAATACGAGAAATGAAAGACTACGAACTAAAATCTGCACATTTAAGGATTCGGGACTCTATACAAACAAAATAGGGAACAAAAATATAGTCAGTCTCACATACACCATGATTTGCAATGCATTGCGCAATCGTTCAGTTCCGAACCCGAAGCAGAACAGTTATCGATCATGTAGGATAGTCGAAAAATTATGCATCGGCGCAAACAAAAAATAATAATTGTGAGCCGTAGAAGAGGGATGCAATTTTGGGCGCTTCCAAATGCGAACAGAAACATTGTTTCCTCTGACACAAAATATACGTTATTTTACGTTGACCAAATGTAGCCACTGCCTCTGTCCTTCCTGTCAGCGTGATGGCCGGCGTGTGGCCTCTGCCTGTCGGTGTGATGGCCGGCGTAAGGCCTCCGCCTGTCGGTGTGATGGTCGTCGTGTGGCCTCCGACTGTCGGTGTGATGGCCGGCGTGTGGCCTCCGCCTGTCGGTGTGATGGCCGTCGTGTGGCCTCCGCCTGTCGGCGTGATGGCCGGCGTGAGGCCTCTGCCTGTCGGTGTGGTGGCCGGCGTGAGGCCTCCGCCTGTCGGTGTGATGGCCGGCGTGTGGCCTCCGCCTGTCGGTGTGATGGCCGTCGTGAGGCCTCCGCCTGTCGGTGTGATGGCCGTCGTGTGGCCTCCGCCTGTCGGTGTGATGGCCGTCGTGAGGCCTCCGCCTGTCGGTGTGATGGCCGTCGTGTGGCCTCCGACTGTCGGTGTGATGGCCGTCGTGAGGCCTCTGCCTGTCGGTGTGATGGCCGGCGTGTGGCCTCCGCCTGTCGGCGTGATGGCCGGCGTGTGGCCTCCATCTGTCGGCGTGATGGCCGGCGTGTGGCCTCCGCCTGTCGGTGTGATGGCCGGCGTGTGGCCTCCGCCTGTCGGTGTGATGGCCGGCGTGTGGCCTCCGACTGTCGGTGTGATGGCCGTCGTGTGGCCTCCGACTGTCGGTGTGATGGCCGGCGTGAGGCCTCTGCCTGTCGGTGTGATGGCCGGCGTGAGGCCTCTGCCTGTCGGTGTGATGGCCGTCGTGTGGCCTCCGACTGTCGGTGTGATGGCCGTCGTGTGGCCTCCGCCTGTCGGTGTGATGGCCGTCGTGAGGCCTCCGACTGTCGGTGTGATGGCCGTCGTGTGGCCTCCGACTGTCGGTGTGATGGCCGTCGTGTGGCCTCCGACTGTCGGCGTGATGGCCGGCGTGTGGCCTCCGACTGTCGGCGTGATGGCCGGCGTGAGGCCTCCGCCTGTCACACGGCTCTCGGTACGCAGCGTGAACGTGCTTGTCACGTCATTTGTTGCTTGGCGCCGTTCTAAGCGGGCATCAGGCTTGAGATTGCTGCCATGGCGACAACGGTCATTCAGAGCATACACCCAGACACCAGACCTGCTATTGGATTTGTTAAACCCACTATTGGATCACGATAACCCCAATTGAAGCATGGCTTTAATTTGGTCGAAATGTCTAGCATAACGAGGATAATCCACTGCCAATCCGGTAAAGGATAATCCGATCGTTTTGTACGCAATATCACAGATCGAATAACACAATGCATCAGCTACACGTGAGCTATATGACCAATAATGAAATCAACACATGGCCCGCCATTAATAGTCAACGAGTTTCAGCTCTGACCGGAAGCGGCTGCGACACGCATTGACTTTCCTCTCTGGCGGACAGGGTCTTGCCGTTCCGTGCCCAGCGCTGCTCGTGTCCTCACCATGTCGGCGTGGCACGTGTCCCAGCCGTATCCATGTTTGTTCTGTAGTGGCTGATGTGCTCCGTATCGACTGGCCTCAGTTTGTTTCCGGCTTTGCTGTCACGGACTCGCCTGAGTCGCCCCGGTGCTGGCACGCACTCAGTCGGGGATGTCGCATTCGTTTCATGTGGCGAGATCCAGTGGAATTTATCGAGGAGATCTCTTCTGTTTGTTTTCGAAATGACTTGTGCTAACATGCACTGCACACAGGCGGTATATGGTACGTGATAATCATGGGCGTGCATTCGTGCGTGCACGTGTGGTTGTCTGCAGGCATAAATGTATATATATTTATATATATATATATATATATATATATATATATATATATATATATATACTGACAACATTTGAAGTCAGGACATCTACGGTCAACCAGTTATTCAAGGTCAAGTGAGGCCACATAAAAAAACAACCAATCGCCACGCTTTAACGGATACAGATATTTGAATGGAACTTTCAGCGTTTGCTTACCTTTAGGGATGAACGAAATGCACTGGAGGAACTGATTTTTTTTAGTTTTTGATGACTTATTAGTTTTGCATATTTTCCCTTCGGTGAAAATCGAAGATTCTGGCTAAAGTAATCATTTTTGATGAGGACAAGTTGACCTAAAACGCCGTTTTGCCATCCACTCTTCACATTAGAAAAGCAAAATTAACAAAAATTTGAAACCTTAAAAAATTATGATTTTGATTTTTGAGTGGGACCGATTTGAGGGCCATGGTCGATTTCGCCTTCCTTTTCTGATTCAACGTACATTTTGTTTACCTCCCCAGATCCCAAAACACGATGTCACACGTTATTATATAGACCCCTCTAGTGACGTCAATTTTGGGGTTTTAAATTTTGGGGATGGTTTCGTGCCCTACTCATCGAGCGCTTTCCGATGACACCACTTACGTTTTCATGCAACGCTTACTTTGGAAAGTAGAGGGGCGTAAAAGGACCCCTCTTCCCGAGACGGGGGAGTGAGGATCTGGCTGGAAAGACCAGAAAGGGTTAACACGCGCACTGGAGAGGGGGGGGGGGGGCAAAATCCGCCAACCCCTCCGATATTTGTAGATAACTCCCGATTTTACAGGTCGATTTACAGGTACGCCATTTTGTGTACTTGCTTAGAAGTGTCCGACGCGTCGCATAAAACAAGAAAAACGGAAATCGGCCGAAAATTTTTCGATTCAGAGGCTGTCAAAGTCAAAACATTTCGTACCGTTAGACCACAAAAATCGGCGCTGATACGCTTCCCGTATATACGCAAAAGGGAAGTGTTCTTGGTAATACTAGAGACTTGTTTGATGCATATTGTAATGCCATATAATTTCAAGATCATGCTAGGTCACCGAGGTCAAGTGAGGTCAAGTTCATGACAGATCAATCGAACCAAGCTTGGTCAAATTGAAGGTTGTCATAAACGCAAATGACTATCATGCGATTCATGCCATTTTGCATGTTGCTCCCTACTGAAAACTTCTGTTTTTGTCACTGTGAACCTAAGCGTTTCCATACTTCATTCATGTACTTCAGCCCTTTTTTCGTGAAGCCGATTGCGCCCGGCCGCCCGCCGGTCCGGCGGGCGCCCCGGTTCCGGTAGCTGGAACCAATAACTGACCCGATACAGTGATGATGTATAGGTGACCTGAGTTCAAATGCCGGATCTATCATCTGTATTACATCATTAGTGATGTCCAAAACATCATTGATGCCCATTTTGGAGCATTTAAACACAATCGCAGCGATCCATAACAATGTCAAGCCAAGCCACTCAAAACAAACCAAATATGACATACGTGACTTCATTTGACCTTGAAGATATTAACCTAAGGTCATGAAATTAGCACACAATATAGTTCACCACCATACCCATCTATCCTCAAAATGTCGTTACCCTAGCTATAATAGGAACCGAGATCTTGGGTGCAGAATCAGCCCCCCCCCCACACTCTCCAGAGCGCGTAATTTCCAGAGGGCCTCCAGGGCGCGTGTTAAGAGCCGAGCGTGCCGGTGAACTCGATGCCGTGGGCGTTGGTGGGTGGGCGTCAATGCCATGGCGCGGCGAGTACCGTCCCACGTGTAAGAGCCGGCCGAGACAAAGTCGGCGCCTGGTCACACAATCAAAGCCTGTCGCAGGCCTGGTAACAGCATTTGTCAGCCGGGAACAATCCCGGAGATGTGTTGACGCGAGCTCACGACTCCGACATCGCTCCCACCCCAGGGCGGGTCAGTTAGCTGACCATTCGGCCACTCAAGACATCTGACGGACATCTGATATCTGACTGACATCCAGCATTTGGCTAACCGCTGTAAAGCCATTGGTCGCGCATTACTCATAGATGCAATAGGGTATGCACGCCGTGTGAAGCATGCTTGCGGATGCGACTATGCATGCCATGGCAGGTCACGTCATGTCATGTCACGTCACGTCATGTCATGTCATGTCACGTCATGTCATGTCACGTCATGTCATGTCACGTCATGTCATGTCACGTCATGTCATGTCACGTCATGTCATGTCACGTCATGTCATGTCATGTCACGTCATGTCATGTCATGTCATGCTATGTCGTGCAATATCCCCACATGTCATGTCATGTCATGTCATGTCATGCTATGTCGTGCAATATCCCCACATGCCACGGCATGTGGGGACACGGCAGCTGAAATAGAGTGGCGCCGGCGGCGGCACCTCCGTGACGGCTCCACCTCGGCCGGCTCGGCGGAACCTCCGTGCCGGCTCCACCTCGGCCGGCCGGGCGCCGGCGCGCGCGACAGCCGACACGAACCAAGCCCGCAGCCGAGCCGGCCGGGCACGACCTGTCGCCTGAGAGTGATGTCGCCGACACGAGCGAGCGACGCGCCGGCGGCGGCGCCGGCCGCTCCCGGGGCGCCGCCGCCCCCTCCCGGCTCCCAGGGTGGTCGTGCCGGGCCGGATGAGTTTCGCCGCCCGCGCCGTGTGTCCAACTCGGCGGAGCGCTATGTGTGCCGATACTGTCCCACCGCGGCCGGCAATCGGCGACGCCGAGTCGGGTTACAGTCCGCCCGGGAGGCGAGACGAGTCGGGTTGCGGTCGGTCCGGGAGGCAAGACGAGGCGGGTTATAGTCGGCCCGGGAGGCGGCACGATTCGGGTTACAGTCGGCCCGAGAGGCGAGAACAGTCGGGTCACAATTGGCTCGGGAGGCGACTCGGGTTATAATCGGCCCGGGAGGTGAGACAAGACGGGTTACGGTTGGCTCGGGAGGCGAGACGAGTCGGGTTACAGTCGGTCCGGGAGGCGAGACGAGTCGGGTTACAGTCGGCCCGGGAGGCGAGACGATTCGGGTTACAGTCGGCCGGGGAGGCGAGACGAGGCGGATTACAGTCGGCTCTGGAGGCGAGGCGAGTCGGGTTGCGGTCGGTCCGGGAGGCGAGACGAGTCGGGTTACAGTCGGCTCGGGAGGCGAGACGAGGCGGATTACAGTCGGCTCTGGAGGCGAGGCGAGTCGGGTTACGGTCGGTCCGGGAGGCGAGACGAGTCGGGTTACAGTCGGTCCGGGAGGCGAGACGAGTCGGGTTACAGTCGGCCCGGGAGGCGAGACGAGGCGTATTACAGTCGGCTCTGGAGGAGAGGCGAGTCGGGTTACGGTCGGTCCGGGAGGCGAGACGAGGCGGGTTATAGTCGGCCCGGGAGGCGGCACGATTCGGGTTACAGTCGGCCCGGGAGGCGAGACGAGGCGGATTACAGTCGGCTCTGGAGGCGAGGCGAGTCGGGTTACGGTCGGTCCGGGAGGCGAGACGAGTCGGGTTACAATCGGCCCGGGAGGCGAGACGAGGCGGATTACAGTCGGCTCTTGAGGCGAGGCGAGTCGGGTTACGGTCGGTCCGGGAGGCGAGACGAGGCGGGTTATAGTCGGTCCGGGAGGCGGCACGATTCGGGTTACAGTCGGCCCGAGAGGCGAGAACAGTCGGGTCATAATCGGCTCGGGAGGCGACTCTGGTTATAATCGGCCCGGGAGGCGAGACGAGTCGGGTTACGGTTGGCTCGGGAGGCGAGACGAGTCGGGTTACGGTCGGTCTGGGAGGCGAGACGAGACAGATTACGGTCGGTCCGGGAGGCGAGACGAGTCGGGTTACAGTCGGCCCGGGAGGCGAGACGAGGCGGATTACGGTCGGTCCGGGAGGCGAGACGAGTCGGGTTATAGTCGGGCCCGGGAAGCGAGACGAGGCGGATTACGGTCGGTCCGGGAGGCGAGACGAGTCGGGTTACAGTCGGGCCCGGGAAGCGAGGCAAGTCGGCGCGGAACTAGACGCCATCAAGCTGGACGAAGCGCACACCGACCAGAATATGCCTGTGCTGAAGTAATTCGAAGGGGCGATGCCAGGTGTGATGAGGAGAGCCCAGGTGACAGGCTGGCAGCGATCCTGAGTGGTCGGGCTGGTGAATCGTGAAGGGCGCGGTGGTATCGGGATGGTGTGAAGAACTGGCGGTGTGACATGTCAAACTGATAGCGTCAGTGTGCTGTGAAGAGTCATACTGGCATTGCGGTGTTGGTGTCGGACCGGTGGTGCCAGAGATATGTGCGAAATGCTGACGAAAAACCGTCTGTTATAGCGCTGTTTTGTAAAGGCAGATACAGTGGCATCACGACGAATATTCTCGCGCCTAAATTGCATACCTAATTAATTCCGCACAACCATATATGACAAGTTGCGCTTAATAAGCTTGGTGGCTGCAAATAAGGTTAATTATTTGTTTACGACGTCCATCTCTTAGACGTTAACACGCTAATGCGCTTGAGCCGTGAAGATATGAAGAGGAGACAAACCTCAATTTGAGGTTTATGCTCGGAATTGGCTAGGAAGCTTGGCATCCGCAATGGTGAAAGCGCTCATATGCAAAGCACACACGGCCACGTACACACACACACACACGCACATAAATAAATATATAAAAAAAAAAAAATATATATATATATATATATATATATATATATATATATATATATATTACCACTTCAACCTTTAGAACCTTACATCGGTTAGCTTCGATAAAACCTGTTCAGGAACGATGTGGAAACGATGTGCTATAGTGACAACTGATCATGCGTATGTGACATGATACCCTGCATCACATTAATTGCACTCTCTTCAGTTCAAGAACACGTCTTCGTTCTTCTCATAAACACGGCATATTGTACCAGCAATGGGCGCTGTTTTCTCATCCTGTTCTATACTATGGAACAGACTGTGGACCTTTGCATACTATGCTATAGTACACTATCGTGCATTGTATAATATACCATAAGAGTAGCAGTAGTAGCAGTAGTAGTAGTAGCATACTATCATATGATAGCATACAAGGTTACTCCTATTGCACCGAGGTAGCCCTAACTTGTTTTTGTTGGTGTGGGGCCTACCTCGGTGCTATTGGGGTGGTGGCCTATTCTGATGTTGCTGGCCTGGCGGTCTACCTTGGTGTTGTTGGTGTCGCGGCCTAATTTAGTGTGTTTGTGTGGCGGTCTAACTTGCTGTTGTCGGTGTGGCGGCCTACCTTGGTGTTGTTGGTGACCAGCTGTAGCAGTAGCGGCCTACCTTGGTGTTGTTGGTGTCACAGCCTACCTTGGTGTTGGTGTCGCAGCTTACCTTGGTGTTGTTGGTGATCAGCTGCAGCAGCAGAGGCCTACCTTGGTGCTGTTGGTGTCACAGCCTACCTTGGTGTTGTTGGTGATCAGCTGCAGCAGCAGAGGCCTACCTTGGTGCTGTTGGTGTCGCAGCCTACCTTGGTGTTGTTGGTGATCAGCTGCAGCAGCAGAGGCCTACCTTGGTGCTGTTGGTGTCACAGCCTACCTTGGTGTTGTTGGTGATCAGCTGCAGCCGGTAGCCGGGCACCAGGTGGCGCCGGTTGACGTGCCGCACAGCCAGGCGGGCAGCGGCCAGCTCGGAGCGCGCCTGGTCGGCCGTCCTGCCGTCGCAGCAGCGGGCGTGGCGCGCCGGCGGCATGTCGAACAGGCCCAGCACGGTCAGCGGCCGACGGCCGTCCGCTGGAGACGCGCCGCCGGCCACCTCATCGGCGCCGTCAGCGGTGTCAGCGGCGTCAGCGGCGTCAGCACCGTCGGCAGTGTCAGCGGCGTCAGCAGCATCAGCGGCGTCAGCGGCGTCAGCAGCATCAGCGGCGTCAGCAGCGTCAGCACCGTCGGCAGTGTCAGCGCCGTCAGCAGTGTCAGCGGCGTCAGCAGTGTCAGCGGCGTCAGCAGCATCAGCGGCGTCAGCAGTGTCAGCAGGGCCAGCAGAGCGAGCCGTGTCAAGAGCGTGAGCTGTGTCAGCAGCGTTAGCAGTGCCAGCACCGTGAGCAGCGTCAGCTATGTAGGCAATGTCAGAAGCGTCAACAGTATCAGTATCGTCGGCGGCGTCAGCAGCGTCAGCAGTGCAGATCAGCAGCAAAAGCGAGCCCAGCAGTAGCAGCATTCCGACTGCCCATGTCCCGCGGCAAACCTGCAACACAAGTCGCCGATAGCCCTTTTCACGACGGCCAATAAGCACCGGGATGCAATGTCGATGACTTCGTCTTGTATGAAGGGCATATCATTGAAATATATGTACTTTATCTGTATATATGGAATGTCCAAGAAGTTTTAACTATGAAGTAATCAATTCAATATTAAACTTAACCAACATATTCAAATTGTGGCACTGTTTGAAAGAAGCGCTCAATTCACAGAAACAACTAGCCAATCTGGCCGCATTTGGCACCATGGCCGGGAAGTAGGAGTTGTCGGATAGAACATAAATTTGCCGTTGGATTACCAGCAAATATGCAATATTAGGGTGAAAGTGGTAGTATATATCCTGCGGATGAATATTTGTCCTTTTACGTTTCATTTTATGGCTGTGAAGTACCTGTATTATGAATAAATATTGAAATACATCATTTCCAGATGCTACGATTCCCTCTTGATGCTCCCGAAAATATTAAATTTTCTCCACTTTACAAGCGGGTTGTTTACAGTTGTAACGGCATCCGCTGTACCGCGCCATACGTGGCTCCGTTTTTAAATGTTGCTCTACTCCTACCTGAATAACCCATACAGTGGGGGGAGGGCAATTGATCCTTGCCTTTGAATATCATACACGCAAGAAAGAACAAAACATGAATTGTTTACAGCACCCAAAAGACCGCAACACGTCCAAAATATGCGCATCTGAGACAAACTTGTTTGTTCGCTCGCCTGACATATTTCAGCTGTAAATGATGCAATCAGAGCACAAATAATGACGTCATTTTTTGAAACGTGGATTATGATTCGTCCCAGCTATCATAAAGGGCCAATCACTTACTGCAGTTAAAGTTGGCTGGCGATATTGATCAGAGTGGTCAAGTGCTCGGAAATTTGGCATTTGAAGACCGCTGAATTCGACAAACAGCTGTTGTCATCGAGTTTACTTCCGAAGTCAGGCTCGCTTGGTCTGACTTCCAGATTTCCGACTAGATGACGTCCCAGGCGCGGATGTGGGTGTACATTTTCAGAGTTTGTGCATAAACAAGCTGTTACTAGTCCAAAAACTTGTATTAGGTAACTGAACCTACTCTGTTTGTTTATTGATATCATAAATTGGTCCAATCTACAGACTAAAAGCTTTCTGATCAACGTAATTATTATGCCCTGACCTCGCCATTGGGATGTCATGACGATTACTTCCGCTAGTGCACACGTGAAGCCGCCTGATGTCCAGCTCGAAGGGCCGCGGTTCGATCCCAAACAGCATTTGACGAATGCAAGGCAATAATTTGAACGGCATCCGTAGTGCAAGGCATACAGGAAGAAGTCAGTGGCAGGCGACGGTCGCAACATACTGCCCAATGCCGATCCCGAACAGGCGCAAACACACTGTCTCCTGTGTTGCACCGATAGCCACGGCCACGCCAATGACCGAGCTGGACCAGCGCTGCGTTCCCACATAAATCACACAAAAAACAATGAATCCCAGCAAACACTACCCCAGACGAGCATCAGAGAAACGCCAGCAGAACACGAAGGAACATGGAACGACCAATGTACATATAGAGCCACATAGAGAGAGAGGTAGGGAGAGAGAGAGAGAGAGAGAGAGAGAGAGAGGGAGAGAGAGAGAGAGAGAGAGAGAGAGAGAGAGAGAGAGAGAGGGACAGATGCATAGTTGACATCGAAATTACTTCTTAAGCCAAATTCTTTCCTAGTTTTGTGCATGTGCATTATGGCTTTTGTGTCTGATATTATCCAATTGAACTTTGTATGCCTCGCCGACGATTTTCACACACCATTTGGTCCGGTACGTTGTACTTTGCACGTTTATCATTTTGTACGTAGATGTTCGACCAATTTTATTATGCCTTTACTTAACCAACGCGATAGATTCCTATTTGAAGGAAGACATACAATGACACCCGTCACTTTCTTGATTTTGGAGATATTTACCCCCCTCCCCCCAAAAAAAATGGAGGAGGTGGATTTTACCACATCCCTTCTAACGCGCATGTTAATGTGAACGAAGTGTTGCCCAAATCCGCGTGGCCCACCCTTGTGCCAAGATTTGGAATAATTATATAACGGAAGCCTTGCAGTAGTCTCGCTGAACTGAAGTGATCTTCTTGCACAAGAGACGGCTCTCCGTAGTTTTTCCTGGCGATATTTCGAATGCAGAAGCCGCCGGGTTCCTACTCCGGAAAGCCACGTGTGCTCTCCAGCTCAGTGGAACACAACAAGTGGCGCGCGTACAACATATCGCGCATATCGCGATACATAACATATCGCGCCCCGCCCTGTCACCGTCGCCAGCCCCAATAGCCAGCGCAGCGCCAGCAGCCAGCGCAGCGCCAGCAGCCAGGGAGTGGCCACTACCAGGCCGGCCGCCGCCGAGGTCCGGGTCGCCGTGCGGACCGGCGGCGCGCGGGGTACAGTTGTTGCGGCGTTGGCACACGGTTTTATTGATTGGATACCACCAGCAGGCGGGAGGCTGCCATATAGGTGGCTACACCGGCTACGCTGGAGATGCGGACGCATTTCGCACACACACGTAAAATCTGCACATCTAAGCCGGGAAATGATCGGAAGACGACGACTTCAACATGCGTGCTGACAAATAATCTGGATTTGCATAGTCAGTTGCATTCTGAAAGTAAGGTAACTTGGCCAAGGTGGGCCTAACTCAAGATAATGGAGCAATCGGAATTAAAATGACAATGCACGGGCTCAGATTTAAATACGAAAACCACTGTTTCTTATTGGTTTAGAATAGTACGAGATACGCCTTTAGTTGCAAATCTGATGTACTGATGAACACCGTCATATTCACATTTCAGTAAAGCTTAGTTACTTAGGCACCTCACAAAAAGTCAGAATGTGGGCTTTCCACACAAAAACGTCGACCATAATTCACACTTGAGGTGTCTGCCTTTCAGCATCTGGCGCTTCTTCATACGGCTGGACTCCCAGTTGCGTACTATTGCTGAGGTACGCGACCTTGCCCTGAGGTATTGCTGAAGTGACGCACGCCGTGGCGCTCATACCTTGTTCTGAGATCACGCCTGAGGGCGAATTCCGAGTATCACTGAATCAAAAGTTGCTCTATTTCTGTTGGTTGTTTGCCAGCACCGTATATGGTAATGCGCGCCAGCCGGGTTCAAAATTCAACCACTTCCCCTACACGATTCTATTCTAGATTTGTGAACCCCACAGCATGCGGAAGTTGCCTGCTCCGAGGTGAAAGCAATGTCGACAGGTAAAAGGCGCCAATCCAATAGGAACGCTCAAAGAGCGCGGACAAGTGTTGACAGCGCAGCATGGTTCAAAGTCGTGCCGCCCGTCATCCATGGGGACATATATCGTGGTGTTCCGATATCGATGTGCCTTCAAAGATAAGGGCATGCATGAAGAGATGAGAAGCTCCAGCTGCGGTACATTCACCAAATTGTTCCGCTAAAAGCGTCGATAAAGCACACACAGTTCCTCTGAACAGGCCGGGCACGCCATCCAGTGGTTCAGTAGGGACCGCATGGGAAGCTGTACAAGCCCTGGCGATGTCGATGCAAAAACTCCTTCTTTGAACGAAGGCTGTGAGTGCTTCGGAAGAATGGTTGCGATGTAAGCGGATAAAAAGCACAATCTCAAGATCGGATATACTTCTAAGTGGAGAAAGTATGACGAAAGCAGGCCTATTCTCCTACTGGGCTTCAACAAAAAAAAGTCATGAGAGTTTACTAGTATGGCGGCTTGGCCTGCCTCAGTCGGGACAGCTCGACTTGCCCATATGCACTTTAACCCTTTGAATACGACATTAGACCGATCGGGCTCCATCGCGGCACGCAACAAGCTACACTGTTCTGCAATACACGCCCGCATGCGGTGCAGCATTATCTAGAAGGCCCACTCCACGACAAATGGACAAGAGCATAACACCCAATATTTTATATTTTGATGACAATAATTGTGTGAGGTTATCTGATGCGCCGAATCCAGCTGTGCTATTTTTAAAAGAAAGATCAGGTCAACGGTCAAGGAGTTATACCGTCGGGATTTTTTTGATGTCACCTGACAAGGGTGTGTCATTTTGACATGTGAACTTAACGGACATTTTGACATGTGAACTTAACGGACATTTTGGCTTCAGTAGCCTGCTTCCATTTCCACTGCAATACTCTCCACTTCACTCCACTTCCACTATCCACTTCAAATACTTGCTGGAGTATTCCATCGATGCAATTTGAGTTCACTGCTAGCAACTTAATTGTGTTTAAAAGCAGGATCGCTATTGGTAGCCCTGCCCAACTGTACGTCTTGTACTGGACAGGGGACGCTATAGGTAGCCATGCCCAACTGTACGTCCTGTACTAGACAGGGGACGCTATAGGCAACCATGACCAACTTGACGACCGACACCGGACAGGGGATACTATAGGTAGATAGGTAGAGGTCTACCGGCACCGATGTTGGGGTGAAACTGTCACCGCATCACGCCACGAAGCTTGAAGGCCCCGAGAGACACTAAAGGTAGGGGTCATTTCGCACCGATGTTGGGGTGCAACTGTCACCGCATCACGCCTCGAGGCTTGAGGACCCGACAGACTATATGCAGGGATTGTCTGGCACCGATGCTGAGGTCCGATGCACCGCATCACGCCAAGAGGCTTGAGGGCCCCGACAAACTATGCAGGGGTCGTCCGGTACCGATGTTGAGGTGGAACTATCACCGCATTACACCAGTTGGCACGCACTCATTCACGCCAGCGCCCACGCCAGCACGGATAAACGCAGTCTGGCGGCCGACGAACGACCCGACGGCGAATGTCACGTGATCACACTGATCCTGCACGTGCATAACATGCACAGTATCGTCACTAAATAGTCGCATCATGTACGTCACCAAATGGTCGCATCAAAAAGAGCAATGAAGTCCTCTCAGTGCGTGCAACAAAACGATGTGCATATATCCGAATAGTGAATTCGAAACCACGTGAATGGGGAGGGAGCGTAGCACCGCATGTCCACTATCAGGGGCGAGCCTTCAGTAAGATCAGTATTCAGTAAGATTAGCAAGATGGGGTATTAGCATCCACTTCCCAAACGAAATAGCGGATTCAGGCTACTCTATTTTTCAGTCTAGGAAATAAACTATTTATTATAGATATTCTTAGCACATAAGCAAACTAAATGAAGCCGGACCCGGGGCCCTCAGGCCTGCACCCTGGGCGCACATTCGAGTAACTTCTGCCATCTCTAGTCGTCGGTGGCACCGGTTGGGGTTGGTGTTCCGGTCGATTTGTTTGCATTTTCACGGCCTTGGATCGTTCTGGACTTAACCAGCTGATTGCAGCAGACAATTGGGCATTGCCTATAGATAATTCCATGATAATTCTGCTTCTCAGCCAGTCGTGTGGCTAAAGGTAAGTCATGGGTAAGTAGGTCACTCGTGATCGCGCGAACGTCGCTGTAGGTAATTTCCAAGCCGCCCAGTTCATACTGGTTTAGTTCATGGTACAGACTAGCTTTTTACTAAAAATACTTGTTACTTAGCATTGCTATGCATACTTGAAATTTTCAACAAAACTGTCAACGTTTGGGTTGACAATTTTGGTTGATATTATGACAATTAGTGCATAATATCATATGCCAGTTGTTTTGAAACAGCAACATCAAAATATGGCACTTAACTAGGTACATTCCAGATTTTAGGATTCTTCGAACACTGTTATGTGGTACGTCTAGCATGCGAGGAAAACTAAACAAGTATGCGATGTAGGCAAGATTGATCTATCTTGTTCAAATTTATCGCGTACCTGGTTTGCCCCCCCCCCCCCCAAAAAAAAAAAATTCGAAACCGTGGCTACACCCATGCACAGAGCTACTCTCGCAATTGTGTCTCGCATTGTCTCCTCCTAGCCTGGGGTCGCTTGTCTAGAATACGATGATTCTGGTTTCTGCAGAGGCCCTCACTCAAAGAAGCGGCTGACAAGCTTGTTAGTGGCAGTGGTTGCGGCTCTTCAGAATCTCGTTAGTCAGGGGGCGCCCGTGGGCCGTGGTCACGTCGTACTCAACTAGACAACTGACAATGTTGTTTTGGCACACTTGGGAAGTCCGTGACATTGCTGATGCACGTCTGCCGACAGATGACGAGATGAGCATATGGTGGCAATCCTGTTCCTGCATCGATATAGAAAGGACACCTTCATGGATATGGGAGGGAAGTATTCGCCTCCTTGTAATGTCGAGAACTGCTGGTCCGATTTGCTCGCGGAAAACGGAATTCGATTCAGCGTAGTGTGAAATATTTTCCGATGAAAGAAAAGTTCGAAAATCTGTGCAGGGTATATACAAGGGGCAGGCAAGACATAGCCAGTAAGCTACTAGCTAAATGGAAATAACGAAGACACCATCTAAATGGACGTACCGACGCACGAGGAATTAACCAGCACAAAGATATAACGTGGGCGAAAAGTTGCCGATTTTAGATTGTATTTCCGAAAGTTGCGTTAATTCCATGCCTCCACCCCTGCATTTGTGTGGCAGACAACGGCTTCGTGCACACGTCGAAGGCTAAACTTAGCCGATTCAAGATGTTTTAGCAAGATGCTCTTCCTGATGCAATTCCGCCTTGTTTGAATACAAAATTGCACACTAAAGTATACTTGTGCGAGCGAAATTCGTTCATTTGATGTACTGACTTGGCACTATCAACGAGCGTTGGAAACTGCACTGCCAAAATACCCCTGCCACCATGCCAACAACCGGCTGATATTCAACTTTTTTCTTTCTTTCCCGGCGTACTTCGTGTGACGGCGCTGGGACAGCGATAATGGGGCGAATGGGATAATGGCGATAATGGGATAATGGGTCTGCGCGTTGCTCGAGGAATCGCAGCACCAGGTGCGCCGACGTTCATTTCCTCCATCGACGCCTGACCATGGCGAGCCACAGGTCGGGAGGGGTTGCTAATGCCTCACGTTAGCCTGTAACAAGAAAACCTACTCACGCGCTGCCATCCAGCACGTGTCGGCTGAGCTCACATAGCCCGCAAACTGTGCCTCTGCACAGTTCGTGTCTCTATTCTGCCCGCATAAATAGGACATTTCAGGAACTCAGGTGCACAAACAGGAAGATGAAAACAGAGTGGGTATGGGGAAATGTGTGTAGAGTAATGAACAGAGTATGATGAAATGTGTGCAGTGTAATGAGCAGGGTATGGGTAAATGTATGCAGAGCAATGAGAAGAGTATGAGGAAATGTGTGCGGAATAATGAGCAGGGTACGGGGAAATGTGTGCAGCGCAATGAGCAGAGTATGGGGAAATGTGTGCAGTGCAAAGTAATGAGCAGAGTATGGGGAAATATGTGCAGAGTAATGAGCAGAGCATGGGGAGATGCGTGCTACGTGCTGTCACTTGGCGAGGAGAGTGAGGCGTGGTGAGGGCTACTTGAGACACATTTCCTGGGCACAACGGGCAGCGGTCCGCTAACGGTTAGGAACAACTTCTGTGGACCAGTGCCGTCCACGCCGCGCTGACAGCTCAGTTGGTCACAGCATCAGCCTGGACCAGAGAGCCTGCCGTGACCAGACAGTCGGTCACAGCATCAGCCTGGACCGGAGAGCCTGCCGTGACCAGACAGTCGGTCACAGCATCGGCCTGGACCGGAGAGCCTGCCGTGACCGGACAGTCGGTCACAGCATCGGCCTGGACCGGAGAGCCTGCCGTGACCAGACAGTCGGTCACAGCATCGGCCTGGACCGGAGAGCCTGCCGTGACCGGACAGTCGGTCACAGCATCGGCCTGGACCGGAGAGCCTGCCGTGACCAGACAGTCGGTCACAGCATGGGCCTGGACCGGAGAGCCTGCCGTGACCAGACAGTCGGTCACAGCATCGGCCTGGACCGGAGAGCCTGCCGTGACCAGACAGTCGGTCACAGCATCGGCCTGGACCGGAGAGCCTGCCGTGACCAGACAGTCGGTCACAGCATCGGCCTGGACCGGAGAGCCTGCCGTGACCGGACAGTTGGTCACAGCATCAACCTGGACTGGAGAGCCTGCCGTGACCAGCCGGGGCGCGAGTCGCGCTGCACGCGCTCACATTTCGCCGACCGACGGGTCAGCTGGCGACTGGTCCCATGTGGTCGAGGAGGCTGCAACGAGCTACGAGGTGACCCTGTCAGAACATCGGCGGCGCGTTAAACTCGCAGCTAAAACACCGCCACTCAGCTGGAATTCCTAGATTGGGGACGGAAATGGGGGGGGAGGGGATCAGGCCACGTGCAACAAGCTCTGCTTAGCAGAGGGCCCATTCCTAAAAGTAACAATAACAACCTGATATAGTAATTTTACAGATGCATCAGCAGGTATTAAGCAAGTTGATTTCGTCATGTCCAGACTAATGTAGATGACTGGGTGAGCATACATAGGTCAATCCGGGGTCACCTTGGAGGCTCGATATGGACTTCGTAGTTCGCGGGAGCCCATTGCACCAACCAGAGATCACTACTACTGTGTGAATGGTGGGGATAAGTGACTCACTGTAACCCTCGCCGAGCCGGAGTTGGGGAGGCTCTGACGATCCTTACTCAGGTTGTTTTGGAGACAACAGTGAAATGCGTATACGCAGATACATGGCACCTTCAGCAGCTTCTCATGCATCGGTGTTGCGCATATCGTGTAAATTTCAGGTAAAGGTCGCCAAAGAGCATTGTCCTGGGACGAGTCAAAGATAATAATGTTGCAAAATTTGCAAAGTGCCTCCATTTGGATTAGTTGCAACATATTGACACCAAACTTCGACCATGCTGTTCTTTTATCAAGACGAACAACGAGTTATTTCGACATTTTAACATGCGCACTCTAGAGGCGCGGGGGGGGGGCAAAATCCGCCCACCCTTCTGATTTTTCTTAAACAACTCCAGATTTTACCAGTCGATATGCGCCATGTTTTGTGTACCTGCTTAGAAATGTCCGGCGCGTCGCTTAACACGCGCACTGGAGGGGGGGCGAAATCCGCCCACCCCTCCGGTTTTTCGTAAATAACTGCAGATTTTACCCGTCGATATACGCGATTTTCTGCGTACCTGCTTAGAAATTACCGGCGCGTCGTTTAAAGTAAGACAAATGGAAATCGGCCGAAAAATTTTCAAGTTAGGGGCCGTTAAATGAAAAAACAAATTCTAGCGCCAGACCACAAAAATCGGCGCTGATGCGCTTCCCATATATTCGCAAAAGGGAAGTCTTCTTGGCAACACTAGCGACTTGTTTGATGTATATTGATATGGTATATAGTTTCAGGGTCATGTTAGGTCACTGAGGTCAAGTCAGGTCAAGTTTATGACATGTTAATGGAACCAAACTTGATCAACTGGAATGTTGTCATAAATACACTACTGTTTGTCATTTGTACTGTTTGTCATTGCATTTCCATACTTTATTCATGTACTTCACTCCTTTCTTCACGAAGCCGATTGCTCCCAGCTGCCCGACGGAGCAGTCGGGCGGGCGGCCCGGTTCCGGTAACTGGAACAGGTAACTGACCTGATAAAGTGGTGTTATATAGGTGACCTGAGGTCAAATGTTGGGTCTAGCATCTGCATTGCATCATTAGTAATGTCCAAAACATCACTGATGCCAATTTTGGAGCATTTAAACACAATCACAGCGATCCATAACGATGACAAGTCAAGCCACGCCCTACCAGAAACTTTTGCAAATTTGACCTCATTTGACATTGAAGATATTGACCTAAGGTCATCAAATTTTCACACAATAGAGTTCACTACCGTATCCATCCACCCTGCGAATTTCGTTCCTCTAGCCTCACTAGGAGCCGAGATCTTTGGGGGGCGGAATCCGCCCCCCCCCCCTTCCAATGCGCGTAATTTTCAGAGGCCCGTGTCAGGGCGCGTGTTAAAATAAGAAGAAACGAAAATCGGTCACAAATTTTTCGGGTTAGAGGCCATCAAAGTCAAAACATTTCGTAGCGTCAGACCACAAAAATCGGCGCTGAGGCGCTTCCCGTATATCAGCAAAAAGGAAGTGTTCATGGCAATACTAGTGACTTGTTTGGTGTATATTGTTATGCTATATTGTTTCAAGATCATGCTAGGTCATCGAGGTCAACTCAGGTCAAGTTCATGACAGGTCAATGGAACCAAACTTGTTCAACTGGAAGGTTGTCATAAACGCAAATGACGGTCATGCTATTCATGTCATTTTGCATGTTACTCCCTTCTGAAAACTTTTGTTTCCGTCATTGTGAACCTAAGCGTTTCCATACTTAATTCATGTACTTCAGCCCTTTCTTCGTGAAGCCGATTGCGCCGGCCCGCCTGCCGGTCCGGCGTGCGGCCCGGTTCGGGTAACTAGAACTGGTAACTGACCCGATGAAGTGCGGATATATAGTTGACCTGAAGTCAAATTCCGGATCTTTCATCCGTATTGCATCATTAGTTATGTCCAAAACATCATTGATGCCCATTTTGTGGCATTTAAACACAATCGCATCGATCCATAACCATGTCAAGCCAAGCCACTCACAACAAGCCAAATATGACATATGTGACCTCATTGGACCTTGAAGACATTGACCCGAGGCATGAAATTTGCACACGATAGAGTTCACCACCATACCTATCTATCCGGTAAATTTTGTTACTCTAGCGATGATAGGAGCCGAGATCTTAGGGGGAGGGGCGAAATCCGCTGCCCTGATTTGATGCCAAGTCAACTCTGCGTTCCTTTGTTCACAGTTTTGAGCGGATACAATTTACTCTTCCTGTAAGTTGTCGCACCGAAAATGATAACTAAAATGTAATACCTAAGCATTTTTATTTAAAACACGAGACGAATGTCAATGACATAAGGTCATGTCAAGCATCATGCACATTGTACACCATGCCATCTCATACAAAATGTTCACGTTTTTCGTAGAAATCATATCTGAACTCGTTTTCACCGACGCCTAAGTCTTGCAACAGGACATTGGATCGTCGACCAATGGCCTGAGTTGAGCCGACATCCTGTGGTCTGAATTATTTGATCTGATGTGACCTTTCTATGGAATTACGGTCCAACCAGTGTACTCTTAGGCAACGGCTGAAATTATTTCCGCATTATCAATATGTATTTGGTCCAAGTGGAAACTTCGGTCAGGTCACGAGGTTAGAAGTTGGGGAGTTTCCAAAGATATTTCACCATCAGATTAGTTCTTACTTGGAAAAAAATAATCATGCTTGAAAAGTGGTGTATCAAGGGTTATTCAGGCTTGAGCCCACTTGGCCTAACCATATGATGTGGCCTGATCTGACCTTACGATTTTTGGATATTAAACATATGTGAACATTTTGCTTCCATGGCTCTATTGAAAGGACCCAAGACATACATTCATATTTCCCAGGTAAAGTTCCCCATGATAAAGGTCTTGTCACTGGGGGGCCCTATTATGAACTTTAAGGGCCTCAGCATTGCCGAAAATGAAGCTGTGATCTGATATTTAGGCCACATTGGCGTGCCAATGGCACTTCCCATGTGACTCTAACATGCATAGTTCGTGAAGCTGGTTTCAAAACCCCATTCTGACCCTACCTGACCTACATTCCACGCATCCTTGTGATTTTTTGTAGAGTGTACACAGCTTATTCCCATACTGGCAAGACAGGATACAGTCCATTCACCAGGTTCGATGTTATCAGCTGTTACTAAACTTTATGTTGCTTCATATAAAGTAAAATCTTTGTATGGTAAAATAGTTGGATGGTAACAGCGTGAAGAAATACTTTATCCCCACGGAATTCTGAATATGTCGCTTGCAGTACAGTGCACAACATATGCAATAAATAATATGATATCATGCAACACATTCCTTGCGCCATAAAACATGTGATTCTCAATGAAGTAGATGCAATTTAATCAAGTAACTAATTGACTTGTCAATGAATCTGAATTAAGCAAGCAAGTGACTCCCTGTGACTTGCCGCCTAGGTAGCTTAGTTGGCTAGAGCGTTGTCGTGCACCCCTCTCCGCTGTCCTGGCAATGCTGGGTTCGAGTCGCTTCGCGTGTTTGCTTTTAGTCCCCGGCTGGTAGGGTCAGTTGGCAATTGGCACGATAAGGTCGAGAGCGAGCTGCCGGGGTCGCCGTGGCGGTGTATTGACGGCACGTCAAGCGCTTTGCCAAATTTAGACTGTAAAACTGTATTTCATGGAATCATGGCCAGGGTTCACTAAACCAGCTCTTCTTAGCAATTGGATCCTGGTTCATAAAGCCACCCTAGCAAGAGTTCGAACTACATTTCTAAAACGCATAAATGTTGGACATTCTAGTATTATTTTGGGGCCAGAGAATACTTCATTGACATCATAAACCTCCCATCTCCTTTCGCTACATCTTTGCAACTGAGCTTTTTCCAACCTTTCCTGCTCATTCTGTGTTGCTGCAGTCAG
Organism: Ashinkailepas kermadecensis; assembly: GCA_034440615.1. Lineage (NCBI taxonomy): Eukaryota > Metazoa > Arthropoda > Thecostraca > Neolepadidae > Ashinkailepas > Ashinkailepas kermadecensis. The sequence continues at coordinate 208,950 of JAOTOM010004737.1, read as the reverse complement.
AAATCCGCAGCTATCAATTGTTGCTTATCGACAGAAGTCCAGTAACCTGCTCGTTTAACTGCCAATGTTGTTTCGCCGACAGAGGAATGCAAGGCGGGAACAGGGAAGACCCGTGTTTACCACTGCATGGCTGCAGGGCAAATGGTCGCGTGACCACCACACACGCGAATCCTATGGCTCGGACGCTGGCCGGTGGCGAAGCTGGTAGACTGTCACGCAACTCATAACTGTGAAACGGCGTAGCCTACTAGTAATTTTTGGTGTGCAGCGTCACAGCATACGTTCCTAGTGAGCCAGCCATGCTAAGGGTACCCCGAACATCCCACCGAAAGCGAGTGTACCTGGATCAACTCCCCACTACCTGGATAATTCCGTCTCGTAGAAGACAGCGGTCGTGCACAAAAAGGGCTGACTGTAGCTATGGCAACATTAACTGTACAGCTCGTACAGCTATTGCTGCGCCTTTGCCATTAAGAGATCATCTTTCTTCTCATTCCGCCCGGCCACTGCTCTCCAGAGTCGAGGCACCCAGTCTTGCAGCGTGGTTAAGTGATGCCCTAGCTTCTGCAGACAGCTGGGGAAGTATATCAAGTAGAAATAACGTCAAAGTATCGTTACATTGAGCAGACATAATTCATACAACACATCCATACAGAGAGCCTCCTGGCGCAATCGTTATCAAGCTGGCCGAATCAATTGCTTGAAGTTCCGTGAAATTGATATATCCAAACGTAATCCAGGTATTCAGCCATACCAAAGAACAACACCCTACTTGGTGGCACATTCTTGGGGGTCAGTGTCATTTATATATATTTATATATATTTATGTCATTTATAACGATTGGGGGTCAGTGTCATTTATGTGGGAGCAGTGTCATTTACGGGCGATATTCCATAAGCTCGATTGGAAGCCAATGCATATATTAGCAAGGAGATTTTCAGCATCCAGGGAGCCGGTTCCGTACCGTCCGGCATACTAAATCTAGTTTCATCCAGGAATTGACCACTGAGAGGTCACTGGTGCGCTCTCACACATTTTAAGGTCACTGGTGCGCTGTCACACATTTCAACGGTGCACCAGGTGTCAATGGCACTGTCGACAGTCACGGAACATCGGCTCAGTATCTCAGCAGACTCCAGTTGAATTCCAACCAACAACCCTGCCTTTCAAGCAGGGGTGTTGTTTTGTATACTTTTGGAGGGGAATGTGCTGTTGTATGGTTTGTTGGAAATGTGTCCAGGAACTGTGATTGAAGGCCAAAGACATCACACGGTTCCTGCATCTCTGTGGATTTTCGAGAGCCCTTCATCGCTGTCTGCTCAAATACGATATTAAAATGCATCTTTCAACTCAATTGTGAAGAGCCGTATATGCAGGTAATGAAGTTGGTATTTTCAAGTCGAAACATATCGTTTCTATCAGTTTACCTGAGATATAAATGTTATCTCTCTCTCTCTCTCTCTCTCTCTCTCTCTCTCTCTCTCTCTCTCTCTCTCTCTCTCTCTCTCTCTCTCTCTCTCTCTCTCTCTCTCTCTCTCTCTCTCTCTCTCTCTCTCTCTCTCTCTCTCTCTCTCTCTCTCTCTCTCTCTCTCTCTCTCTCTCTCTCTCTCTCTCTCTCTCTCTCCCCCCCCCCCCCCCCCCTCTTTTTTATATATATATATATATATATATATATATATATATATATATATATATATATATATATATATATATATATATATATATATATATATATATATATATATATATATATATATATATATATATATATATATATATATATATATATATATATATATATATATATATATATATATATATATATATATATATATATATATATATATATATATATATATATATATATATATATATATATATATATATATATATATATATATATATATATATATATATATATATATATATATATATATATATATATATATATATATATATATATATATATATATATATATATATATATATATATATATATATATATATATATATATATATATATATATATATATATATATATATATATATATATATATATATATATATATATATATATATATATATATATATATATATATATATATATATATATATATATATATATATATATATATATATATATATATATATATATATATATATATATATATATATATATATATATATATATATATATATATATATATATATATATATATATATATATATATATATATATATATATATATATATCTTCTCTCTCTCTCTCTCTCTCTCTCTCTCTCTCTCTCTCTCTCTCTCTCTCTCTCTCTCTCTCTCTCTCTGTCTCTCTGTCTCTCTGTCTCTCTGTCTCTCTGTCTCTCTGTCTCTCTGTCTCTCTGTCTCTCTGTCTCTCTGTCTCTCTTGTCTCTCTGTCTCTCTGTCTCTCTGTCTCTCTGTCTCTCTGTCTCTCTGTCTCTCTGTCTCTCTGTCTCTCTGTCTCTCTGTCTCTCTGTCTCTCTGTCTCTCTGTCTCTCTGTCTCTCTGTCTCTCTGTCTCTCTGTCTCTCTGTCTCTCTGTCTCTCGGTCTCTCTGTCTCTCTGTCTCTCTGTCTCTCCGTCTCTCCGTCTCTCCGTCTCTCCGTCTCTCCGTCTCTCCGTCTCTCCGTCTCTCCGTCTCTCCGTCTCTCTGTCTCTCTGTCTCTCTGTCTCTCTGTCTCTCTGTCTCTCTGTCTCTCTGTCTCTCTGTCTCTCTGTCTCTCTGTCCCTCTGTCCCTCTGTCCCTCTGTCTCTCTGTCTCTCTCTCTCTCTCTCTCTCTCTCTCTCTCTCTCTCTCTCTCTCTCTCTCTCTCTCTCTCTCTCTCTCTCTCTCTCTCTCTCTCTCTCTCTCTCTCTCTCTCTCTCTCTCTCTCTCTCTCTCTCTCTCTCTCTCTCTCTCTCTCTCTCTCTCTCTCTCTCTCTCTCTCTCTCTCTCTCTCTCTCTCTCTCTTTCAGATATTTTGGTATGAATTCGATGGCACAATATTAGCTGAGCAACGGCCATGCGCACTCAATAATAGCTGCCTTTATCAGGGACAACATAGCAAGCAGCGGAACGATCTGCAACATTGGCTATGCAGATCATTCGGAATCACATTCAGTGATATACGCTGAATAATACTCAAACAGGTACAAAGTCCGCTTCCATGTCAAGCTGAGCGAATTAATTGCACCAACACTAGAGTATAACAAGAAGTACATTTTCAAATCCGGTCGTTGAACTTATCCAAACTTATCCATATCAGCATGAACCAATTCAGCCCGCGTCCATATCCGTACTGAGCAAATCTATCCATCCAATATCCAATCCGTTTCCAAAAATGTAATACAGGTAACAAGTGATTGGTTGCAATAATAAATGTCATGCTGACTGTGAATACATGCAACATTTTGGCCAACTAGACAAAGAACACGATGTAATTAACGTTTGGGATTAATTGCGGATTACAACGTATATTAGCAGTACAAAATTAAATCAAAACTCACTTCAAATCACGTGTGCAGACTGTGCAGTCCTCGTAGCATATTCTACTATCCTAATGGATGGTGCATGCGCAAAGCAAAGCATGCAAAGCAGATGGTGCAAAGCATCTACTAGTAAAAAATCAAATAAGGCAAATTTATGAACATCGGAGTCAAAATGAAATATCAAAAATAGCCACCTCGTGCATGTGCAAATGAGTGTCCCTATCTTCAACAATGCATGAGTTTACCCGAACTAAGCCTAGGTAGCTACCAAACCCTATGCACTAGAATATATAATTGTCATTCCAACATTACAACCATTTCACATAAAGCAGACAATCACATATGAACTTAAGTTAGTAGCTTGTTTCAGTTCGGTGCGATTGGCATGGGTGTGCCTTACAGTGCCAATATAGACACCTAGCTGTGTCACCTAAGTGACATGCCTACTCCGCAATTAATACCGCCATAGGTTGAGATACGTAGGTAGATGGATAATAGGTGCCTGTACAACTTGCGACCAATTAATGGTAACGAGGTTATTTTTATTAACCAGCACATGTCCACGGCGTTGCGCATGATAGCTATTATCTTAGATTTCTGCCTATCAAATTCGCATTTCGTGTTTGGTTTAGGCTGTACATGCCCTGCTTGAACTCATATGTCTAATGGAATTACATGGCGTCCCGCACGGCGTGCGATGACGTTTACGACTGTGTCGAATTTGAGTACACTTCGCTGGTCCTGACGTATGGCAGAGTGTTTTTCTTTCCCATTTACTTTCAAGGAGAAAAGACAGCAGAAAAGTCATTGAAACGCCCTGCATGGCATAGCTGTATGACATTGTTACTTGTATATTCGCTTGCCTTGAATATGAATACGCTTCGCCCAATTGGCCCAGGGTGGTGAGCTCCAATTTCCCTCTCCGGGGTTACTTCCCCTGCATGTTAAACATGCTGTCATTTTTCCTATGCTTTGAAGCAGGGCTGGAGATCTCTCACGAAGCCAGAGGGTCCAAGTCCTTGTTTTAAGACGTATTTTCAGATTCAATAGGCAAAATTACAAATTAACATTAGCCGGGTTCCAAACGGGTCCAGAGCCCCTAACCCATCCGGGATCTCCAGCCACGCTTTGAAGAGCCACCTACTACCTAGCTTGCTACCTGACTAGGTAGCAACCTAGCTACCAACTCTACCGCGATTTGGTACATACGCTGCCAACTTTGTGCTCAGCAACGTACTATTCGACGAATATTTCACATCATCATGTATGCTTTTATGCATACAGTTGCTAGGTTTCAGCAAGACAAGAACGCTACATTTGGTATTATCAACTACAACGGATCGTTTTTAAATCGTTAGCATTTCGTGATCATATCTTCTTAGTGGTCATGAAGCAACGACTACAAACTCGTGATTGGTCGAATGTACCAATACACCCCCGCATAATGGCTGCCCAAGTCATGTGAGCGCTAAGCTAGCTTCGGAAGCGGGTTGTCACTGCCAGTGTGATCATCTACAAAGCTATGTTATAAAATGCAATTTCCAGTTATCCTGCTTCTTCAAATCGAATCGTAGTGATCGATGTTCAAGTCCTAGTTCAGATAATTTTTTTTTTTTTAAAGTGTGCACCTGTCAGTCACGTGGATGTTGGCTGTAGTATTTAAGTGGGTCATCTTAAAGGGCCAGGGAAGGCAGAATGTTTGTTTTCCTAAACAACAACAATTATAATACATACCGCATATTGCTGACTACTCTGTTATCTGATCTTAAGTTGGCAGTTCTATTCGACTCACTTCACCTGTAAGGTGGGATTAGGGTGATATATATATATATATATATATATATATATATATATATATATATATATATATATATATATATATATATATATATATATATATTTATATACGTAATCTGTTCCTCCCTTGTGTTCCTGGGTAACGATGAAACGACGGAGGGATGGGTGCGTTGCTGAACATGATTATGGGTAGCATATCCACGAGCTCGTTGATAACCCGTGTGGTTGCAGCCATCTGGATTGCATACAGACTTTATGCTGACTGGAAATTGAGTTTGATGATGAAAGAAATGGAACAATTGAATGAATCCGGTTCAGGCTGTCATGCATGTGCTTCAGATGAAGGATGCATGCAATAATGAGCATGACAATGCAGTTGCTGATTAGTGTCATCACATAATTTCGGACAATTTGTAATCACCAGCATAAGCTAATCCCAACATGCCATTATATAAAATGTTTGTTGGAAAACACCAGGAAGTAGAATTATTTTGTTTAATATTCGTTTCCATGGGAAACAGTGGAGAGCCAATCCGTTCTCGAATTTTCATCTGTTTATCTTCGTCAAACTCCATCGATTTGCTCCTGATCCGTACCAAACGGATATCTGTACCAAATGGACATCCGCACTAATATCCACTCCATGTGCTATGTTCCACTGTGCACTACGAATACCTCACCTCCAAGCCAAACCGGCACGTGGCACACTGTCGAAGGACACAGCGACGCGAGATCACGAAGCCCGACGGTGGGAGGCGGCGGCGTCCGCCTACCTCGTGCGGCCGCTGGGCGGGCGGCGGTCGGCCGGCCGGGGCCGTGTTGTAGCCGGCAGGTGGCGGCGCGCAGAGCCACGCACTGACTCGTCGGCAGGCTCGCCGCTGGAGGCCGGTCGGCGCGCGCCCGCCGACGCGCGGTGGCCGCCGCCGCGGGACGATCGGATAGTGCCCGCCGGGCAAAGCAGGTCAGTGGAACTCGCCGGGTTTGTGCCAGGCAATGCCCTACGTCGTGTTGCGGAGCGACCATGGCGCATGACTGAGCCTGGACAGCAGAAGATCTGCGGCAATGGTCCGAACGACCAGCTGCGTTCCAGCTCCTTAGCCATGCTCGGACGGGAGCGTTACGCATCCATCCACGGGCTCGTGCAGTGTTTACCATTGCCAACATCGCGAACCAATTACCCCATGCTAAGGGTGCAAAGCGTCATTCATAGCGAAGGCTCGCTCGCTTTACGGTGCGGGTTATGCAAAAACTAAAGCCTTATTAATGCTCACCGGTGCGGAGAATCACACCCGCTCCCAGATATTGAGTGTAGGGTAGCTGAACAGATTACATCAACATTTTATGTGCCTAATTAGACATCTGTATCGCAGTGTATCAAAGGAAAAGGCGCCACAAAGGAAGGTGAAAAGAACACCGAGGTCACCTTCTCTGGCATCCAATATACGACGGATGGTGTGATAGAAGTTCACAGGCACGATTCCATTCCAGCTGTATGGATTCTTCTCATCAGCTGTGCTGTGTTTTCTTTCGAAGCATCTCAGCTGGGCGTGATTACTGCAGAGTAATTCAATGCTGGTCGGCACCAGCACACCCACGCCTGTGAAACTGAATTACAACAGCTGGATTTTGCCACGTTTCAAGACATGACACGTGTGGGGCGGGGAGTTTCGCAATGGGAGGAAATGCAATTGTTGCCGGCGGCAGAACTGGTCGGTGTTGTTGGAAACACGGCGGCGGTACATCTGCAGATTGTGTCCTAACGGACACAGGCGCGTCCACCCATCCAGTGAGAGCCGAGCGTTGGAGAGGAGACATTCCCGGACGCTTAACATCAGGCGCGTCAATTTCTGAAAATCGTTGGGATAAGTGGATACCAGAGGAGTACCGAAATCAATTGAGGGCTGCCCATACGTTCCATGTTAAAGTTGGCATTGTTGTGGGGCAACATCGGGGAGGGGGGGGGTGGCATACAAGGCTACCTCAACAGCATACAACTCGATACCCATGTTAGACATGGAATTAGGTACAATTTATGGGCAGGAAGTGGAGGCTAACCCTATACTAAATGGTTACAAATATGCAAAATTTAACCATAGTGTTGCACACTAGTGTTGTACGCTAGTGCTGCGCGCTAGTGTTGCACGCCAGTGTTGCACGCTAGTATTGCACGCTAGTGTTGCACGATTGTGCAAATTGTGAATATAGGACCGAAAAATATCGCATTCATTCAATTTTCTCTGCTCGGAATCGACGTGAGATAATTCAAGGTACGAATCACCCCTTCATCATCCCTCTCTGAGTTATCATACGGTTCTGGGACGGTTTTGGCAATCGCTAATATAAACACCTCCGGGTGATGTAGACTAAAATCCATCCTGATGATGTAAGACATCCAAGACATCTAAGACATCCAAGACAGAACTGACTAAAAGTACTCTTTTGGTTCATCAAACCAGTTTGCTTTCAAGCGAGATACAATTGACTCACATTGTCTATATGACCCACATTTCATAATTTAAATATCTCAGGTTATGCTGTCTCATCTATGACCTCTCAAGTTCATTTGAGGTCATTGACTTGAATGTATTTCGAATGACCTTTTCGAAATAACATGGGGAATTATTACAGCCAGCATTCTTATCTGGTAAACACTTGCTACTTTAGTCAGCGCGCAAAATAGTTATTTGAAGATTTTACCACCCGTTGCATACCACACGTACACTTGGTGTCCACTGCTTAGGCTGGAAACGACACAGGGACTGTGCACTCTACGAAGTCGGACATGCGCATAGGTCTGTACACACACTGATGCTTATTCTCGACACGTTTTCAAATGATTATTTTAATTGATCGGCTAATGTTGCGACAGCCGAGCTTTCGGGCACGTTTGCCGCCCGATCTGTGCCGGAAGGCCTCTGGTGGACAGAAAATGCACAATTCGTGCACAATTCATCTCCCGGCATGCAACACGCGAGATGGTTTCTGTTCCGCCGGTCTATCTGCATTGATAGTGAAATGGGGGAGAATGAGTGACCGCCCCGGCAGATGGAAGGCTGGCGAAACACTCAACAGCCGCGTATTAATATTAATCCTATGTTAATAGTAGTATTGACATTAAACACATCATATGAATCCTATTAATATTAATCATATCATATTAATCTTATTAATATTAATCCTATCCTACTTATATTAATATTAATGTTCATACTATGGCGGGGCATCAGACAAATTGGAGTACCAACACATTTCCTGACACTAGTAATTCGGAGAACTTCCCCTTATGCCGGAACTCTATGGTTGCCAGCACCGATGGTACCTCTACCACACAAGAGGCCACACTACCGTTGGTACTGCAATTGGGAAGATTGACACATCGAGACTGCCGTTCCCCCAGGTGTTTCAGCATGCTCTACTGTGATCTCGCAGGCAAGTGAGCCAGCTATCAGTACACGTGTCGACATGCTCATTGCGTGATGCGTTGTGTTTGGGAGCAGTGGTTATCTCCCACTTGTGTTTCTCTTCACACTGTGGCTGTGCTGGCTGGGGATATGACTATTGATACAGCAAGAACACATCAATGTACTTGTTGACAAGTGGCGGTGCGCCACGGAGCCGATTCAGCGTATTTTCGGACCAAAGTAATGTTTGTGGTAAAACAAGAACCATATTAAGGCAGAGGTGGGAAGTATGTTTTTGTAGTTATATGATCGGACTTCCCCATTGCTCTGATATGCCAAATTTTGTTCGCTATGGTTAAGTACAACAGTGAATTTCCCCGGAACCTTTCTCTGAATATCTTGCTTTCTGCGCTTTATGGCGCCAGACGTTCCCTGTTGCAAAGAAATTGCACTGATTACGCCAAGATTGTACGTAATTAATGTATTCGAGTCATTGTCTTCCTCTGTGATGAACCCGTTTCGGTTGAAGAGCCAACGGACAGCACGGCAGCCGGCCCGGAATGCAGTACAATTGTACAACATTGCACGCAGGGGATCGCATGCAGAGCTGATTGCTGTTCAGGATTGTAGGCTAACGACACATAGCGCTCTCCAGTGGCGGCTACGGTCTGCGCCCCCTCTCACATGCCATCTGAGGGGGGAGGGCAGGAGGTGCGGGGGAGGAGGGAATTCAGTCATGACCGCGGCTCTCCCAGACAAGCAGTAGCATTCCCCACTGTTTAAACATGACTGTAGGGGTTGAGATCTGGCCTCCATTGAAGTCAATGTAAGCGGCGTCTCAATGAAATCCTGCGGGACGAGGCCCTGGCTACCATCGACGCCCACGAGTTGGCCGGGTGTCGAGGGAGTTGGCCGGGTGTCAGGGGAGTTGGGGCCGGGTGTCGAGTGAGTAGTTCACACTCACCAGACGAGCCGCATTTGTTTTCACCGAGCCCAGTTCGTTTCCACCGAGTCGGCCCACACAGCCCGCCATTTCCCGCTCGCTGGGGACAGCCGGCCCACGGAGCCCCCCCCCCCACACCATATCCCTCGCCCGCTGGGGACAGCCGGTCACATGCAGTGGCTGCGAACGGTTCTCGGCTGGCACCCAGCCGGCTCCATTCATACGTCAGCCGGCAACTTCGCCGACCAGGTAACGCTTCTACACCGGTCGGCAAACTTCTGCGACTCCCGCCGACTTGTGTCGAGAATGTCGCATGGCTTCTATAAGGAGGAACAGGTGAACGGTGAGGGTACATCTAAATTCATAATGGTATGGTGCCCGCCTGTTTGAAGTTTACGGATAAATCTTAAAACGCTCCAAGCCAAGTACCGCCGTCCCATTCTTCACGCTGACCTGCGTCACGGCTAGCCCGGCTCCGTCGCCTCTGAGACGACATGATGTCTGGTGGTCGTCCCGTCCAGTTCCATTGATTTTACGTAAAGAAAGCGACCGTCCACATGGCTCGTCGCTGGTACGGCACGGCGCCACGAAGGGAATGGCTGGAGGGACATGGGACATGGGACATGGGGTGTCTGGATGTTCTGCAATACAATATTGTAGCGAAGTAAATTTGTTCTGCATCATGCTGTAAGAAATAATGCACTGTGGTGTAAGCGTATCATGAACTGCCGACAACAGAACAAATATCGGAAAGAAAATGGAACGAAGGCAAAGCTTAGGACATTCAATTGAAAGACAATGTTTTTCACCGATGGGAATCAATAGCACACACGAATGGCCAACGACTGAACGTCAAGGGGTTCACCGCACGGCTTCACCAACCGTCTAGGTGTGCCACACACGACGCGTCACCAACCGTCTAGGTGTGCCCCACACACGTAGATATGTCATGCACCACACATGACGCATCACTACAGTCGTTGTCGTGTCGGACTCGCCGAGTTTTACCCGATACCGGGGTGCCCAGCACGCGCTTCCGTTCACCTCGGTAGCAATGGCGTACCTGTATGACACACCATGCAGCTGTACATTGGTGTAGTGGTACAATGGCACAGTGCCATAGTGGTACAGTGCACAGTGGTGCAATGGCACAGCGGCACAGTGGTGCAGTGCAGCGAGCGGCCACGATGCGCCAGCTGATAACGCTGATCCCTCTGCCCCTAAGTGACTGTGGCGGGCGCGGGAGGCAGTCCCGAGCGGTGGCGGACAGCAGCGACGCAAGACGGGCGGGTCGGCCGCTTCAGTAGGCCCATCGATCTCGCCAGTCGCCTCCGGCTCTGATCCAGCCCATGGCGTGCTGCATAAATCACGCCACACTAATGGTCCGGTTACCGGGCCGCTGGCCGCTCAGGTAGCTGGACACACTAATGGTCCGGTTACCGGGCCGCTGGCCGCTCAGGTAGCTGGACACACTAATGGTCCGGTTACCGGGCCGCTGGCCGCTCAGGTAGCTGGACACACTAATGGTCCGGTTACCGGGCCGCTGGCCGCTCAGGTAGCTGGACACACTAATGGTCCGGTTACCGGGCCGCTGGCCGCTCAGGTAGCTGGACACACTAATGGTCCGGTTACCGGGCCGCTCGCCGCTCAGGTAGCTGGACACACTAATGGTCCGGTTACCGGGCCGCTGGCCGCTCAGGTAGCTGGACACACTAATGGTCCGGTTACCGGGCCGCTGGCCGCTCAGGTAGCTGGACAAACTAATGGTCCGGTTACCGGGCCGCTGGCCGCTCAGGTAGCTGGACACACTAATGGTCCGGTTACCGGGCCGCTCGCCGCTCAGGTAGCTGGAACGCGGCCGATCTCAGACGCTGGGGCTGACCCGGGCCGGGCGCCAGACCGCGAACGGACGGCGGCGCAACAGCGGACGAGTGAAGCGGGTGAGGAGCGCCGCCAACCGGTTCAGTTCAGCTCGCGGGGCTTCGCAAGCGAGCGGTGGCGGCGCGTGCTTGATCGTCGGACGCCCCAGCGTGGCCGTCATGATGGGAGATTTACACCCTACCTGCGGCTTCTCCTTTGATCGTGCATTTTACGGCGTGCGATATTTAAGCAGTGGAGTCAGCTTTCGAAGCACCGATTTGTCCGCCATGATCATTCTCCCTACCGACCTCCTATACCTGCCGTTAAATAGTATTATCGGCGCCGCGAACCTCCTAACACATGCTATGAAATTGCATTTCATAATAAGGAATTTCAATAGGAGAGGCTACAACTGACAAGGGACGTGCATTTTCCAGACCAGCCAAGGCGTACCTCTGGTGGCTGGAAGGTCAGTTTCACTGATAACGCGAGAGGGGGGGGGGGGGGCAGTTAACAGTTGCAAATTCGCTGCTTATCGACGGGTCTCTATATCAGCTGAGCTGTTTTTACCCAATGCAAATATCATGCCATCTATTCCTATTTATATTTCAGTCATCTCAAGGGAGACTTGCGAATATATTGCATTTGTACCAATCCGCATGCCAACTACGATACACACCAATTGCTCATTTCTGTGGATTTGAGCGATTGGCTTTCTCGATGGGTTGCATGCTAGCCACCAAACATACAGGCGCTTTCTGTGTAAGCGGGGCGGCTGGGTGTAAGCGGGGAGGGGGGGCGGCTGGGTGTAAGCGGGGGGGGGGGCTGGGTTAGGTCGGAGCATTACGCGCGTTCCGCATGGCTACCGCGGAACTCGCTGACATCAGGCTGTCACGTTATTATTGCACCACTTGTAAAGGAGAAAATGATTTTGCCTCCGCCACACATAAAACCGGGTTCGACGGAACAGTTTGGTAGAGCACTGAAGCATGACAAGCCAGTGCTGCAACACATGAGAAGAAAATGCTCAGAATAAGTGATGCTAAGGTTATCGAAGATGGCACATTCCTAGGCTTTGAAATTCGTCAGCTCATGGCCGATAAAGGTTTTGAGGTAACAATGGACGATTCGGGTATTCCAGGTCCCTGTCTGCGAGACGTTGAAAGGAAATTCGAACTGCTGAGGGGTGCTTCCCGTTTTCTGATTCCTGGCTTCTTTTGTGCACTGAGCAACGTAGAAGCGCGTAACAAAGTGTGACAAGTAAATTAGATACGTACATTATGAGAGGGGAGTGTCACCATCTTTTGCTCTCCCCGTTGGTCGACGAGGAACACACGGTCATTCTCAATCGTGATCATTTTCAACGCATCGTCATGGGAGATGCTGAATAGCTTCGACAACTCTCCTTCGAGCAGGGCGGCGGACACAAGATCCCCATCCGAATTGCGCTTTTGGACCTCATGATGGTCTCGTACCTGGCGATCAAGGCAGCCAACTTGCGGGTTGCATGAATTATGTCATAAAGTGTAGCTCTCTCGATTATTTAGTCATCCGACGTCTCAAATGTTTCAAAAATACAATAATTTGTAGTGCAAGACAGTGTTGTGAAATGTCGACTCAGATATTCGACCGAGGTGCCAGTCTGTTACATATGAGAAACTTTGACGTACTTTCGGGGCCCCCAAATGTTCTTTGATTCGAATGAAATTTTATATTTGGAGTTTCCTCGTCAAGTGACACCAAACGATAGATGATCTCGTGAAAAAGTCGTGTTTGAAACTTCCCCACATAAAATGGAACGCCTTAATATATATATATATATATATATATACAAATGTTTTGTCCTCAAGGCGTAGTTATAGAATAAACCTGATGGCCTATAGAGCAATATAGATCATGAGATCTCCATCATAACTTTTTTGTTCGAACTCAACGTTTCGTTACATTGTGTAACATCTTCAGGAGCAAAACAGTACAACAATGACGATACAAAAACACAGAGTTACATATCATTCACACAGTGACTGAAAACACACAGATGCAAGATGAAGCACGATCCGTTTCATTTATCAATCCCTCCCGCCTCTCAAAGAGTGTTTCATGTGTAATGCGTTCCCAACCCACATGGTAAACTTTTACATTAAAACGTTTCTGGACTCTAATAAGAAACTGCGACATAACCAGGAAAACGAACCGGCTGATTGGACGGTTGAACGTTGCCGGAGGCAGCGACAGGCAGCGAAGCACGCAGGTATTTTTTGCGTTTGTCTTTGGAGCACATATTATATGTTCTGAAGAGTCTATGGACATGAACTTAGGAAATCTGCATATTATTTGCAGTAGGATGGCCGAGGCCAATGGTGATTTTCCGTTTTCGCTAAAACTTGCTTTTGGGATCCATGATCCTCCCAGCGCCCGGACAAGAAGCTCGGGGAAAGGAAATCCAGGTATCCATAATTAATTTAATATATGTTTTGGCTTTCTTCACTCCCACGCTTGATTTGAGAGAGCTTTAAAATGTTGTGCTGCAACAAATGTGTTTGTATAAATGTGTCAGAAAATTTTGATCAGTGATGTGAGATGAATATCAAAATGTCGTTAAGTGATTTGCCTTAACGAAATTTTGATTAGCTTGCCGATGGTCCCTCTTCACGGAGCCAACGTACTTTCCCAATGGGCCCCAAATGACCTTGTATTCGGCGCGCCATTAAACCCAAATAATCAATCCACCAATCAATCAACCACCTTACTTCCCATATAGCCTTCGGCACAGAATCTGCGTGCATTGCCCAAATCGGACCATGCGGATTGCCCACGTCCAACCCTTTCACGGGTTCATTGTGGAATGCCATCGATGCCACCATGGGGCCACCATATGACCAACACCAACATGGTGGCCCCCACCATGTTTCAGATGTGATTTTCAGAGCAGGATCTGCGTGGGCTGCCCGCGTCTGGCCCTCGTTTCAGCCCGAGTTGTGCCATCGATGGCCAATCGCATTGTTGTTTGTTGTGTATATGTCTACCTCCCTGCTTGGGTATATATATATATATATATATATATATATATATATATATATATATATATATATATATGTATACAAGTATACATGTGTGAGTGTGTGTGTGTGCATGAATGGCGTAAGCCCTACCCGCGACTTTAAAGTATGCAATTCTTGAACTTCCACATATGCGTCACATCTAGGGTCATATTCCGCTGAGAACAGGGGCGATGGCCAATGGCCACCATATTTCATTGTATGACACCATGTATGACGGGGCCACCATGTTTCAGCTGTGAACTTCAGCGCAGGATCTGTGTGGGCTGCTCGCGTCTGTCCCTCGTTTCAGCCAGAGTTGTGCCATCGATGGCCAATCGCATTGTTGTTTGTTGTGTATATGTCTACGTACCTACTTGCATATATATATATATATATATATATATATATATATATATATATATAGATATATATATATATATAAATATATATATATATATATATATATATATATATATATATATATATATATATATATCTATATATATATATACATATATATATATATATATATATAGATATGCATAGATATATACTATATATATATATATATATATATATATATATATATATATATATATATATATATATATATATATATATATATATATATATATATATATATATATATATATATATATATATATATATATATATATATATATATATATATATATATATATATATATATATATATATATATGTATACATTATACATACATATGTATGCATGTGTCTGTGTCTGTGTGAGTGTGTGTGCATGAATGGCGTAAGCCCTACCCGCCACTTTAAATTATGGAATTCTTGAACTTCCACATATGCGTTACATCTAGGGTCATATTCCGCTGAGAACTGGGGCGGGTATTGTATTATATTGTATTGTATTGTATTTACTACAAGGGATTCTGGGGCAGGTGCCCCATGAAAGGTGGCACTCCTTCGGCCGGGAAAGGCGCCACTCTGGAAAGTTTTGAGTGCACCTTCCCCCACCCCCTCCCCTCGACGTTTTCAGGAAAGGAAAATGCTCCACGTTCATTCGCAGGGGTTACACATTTATGTTTTTTCCTAGATGGCGAAATAAAATGGCCCAGATCCGGAGAGACATTGGTGTTTAGGGGTATCCTTGGTTGATCGACCCAGTGCTGAGCCTCCATATTGATCTTACGATCCTACTCCCCTGGCTGAAGGGGACCATTTTGAGTCGGCGGCGACGTGATGATGATAATGATACTATAATGCCAGATGGTCAGGTCAGGCGAAGGGCAAGCGTTTTGGAATTGTCCCACCTTCCTCCATTTTGCTTAACAAGTCCGGGTTAGATCACTATGTTTTCTCAATGGAGACCATTTTATGTATTTTTGCTTAGCAGTATTAGTGACAACTTAATTTTCCTGATACTATTAACCCGCTCTCCCCTACCTATCACTAAATCGTCCAAATCGCAGCAACGGCATGCGGCCAGCCTCCGGTTATACGCGGAGACATAGTCAGCGTGCTGACCGCCGCTAGCGGGTCAGACTTACCGAGGCATGCTCCATTCGCCAACCGCTCACCACCAGTCATCAAAGGAAGCCGAAGGGAGGGACAAGTGAGCAAGAGGGACAAGAGGGAGTGTGTGCGGTCAAAGGACGACTTCGGAGGAATTGAACAGCAAGGATGAGGGACATCCGTCAGCGGTGACAGTTCAATGACCCAATTCAATGGAAGTCGAGGTCTCGCTCCTAGTCAATTCCGCGACATGTAACAGATAACCGGCTCAGAGTGCACTAAACACCCAATGAGTTCAGCCCTCTGATGACCGAGCTTAAAACCCAGCCTCTGTGAAGGGTTCATTCTAGACATGGCTGGATATTTCAGGTGGGTCGAGATGGGACGGACCTCCCTAGTTTCATGGAAGATCTTCGGTCATTATTTTTTTGTTTTATTAATGATATTGCACATCGACAGTCTTTCAGTTGCGACAGAATAGCACACAGCACACAGTACATAATAGCACAGTAGTAGTACTTATCTTCCCATACGTTCACATTTGCGTAGTCGCCACTACTCATCTCATTCAGTCCACGTTCCATCATATCTCTATTATTCTCGCATCTATTACAAGACCATTCATCTCAAATATACCAGTAGATCCAGGCCCTACTAAATCCAGCCCAGATGAAACCGACTCATCCTAGCGCTCTTCCAATTGATACCAACAGCTGATACCCAGGTCTCTTTGATACACCAGGATCGCCAGAGGTGATCCTGTGAAACGCCCGCATCACAATAACTGCATCAGACTGCCCCATGTGCGGTGGAACTATTCTAGCTTTTTCGCCTTCGTTGCAATGCATTCATCAACTTTATATTGGTTGAAAAGCCTCGATTTAAACTTTTCAAACGTCAAATCTCCGATCCCATTCAGCTTCTTATTCAAAACATATTGCTTCGCAAGAAGTACGACATAGTTGACAAACTCAGGAGCGTCGAAACATCTAAACAGTAAGTGCTCCGGGCAATATCTCAGTCGGTTTCTGCTGTAGGGAAGTCGGTCTCGTTGGCGGCGTGAAGAGTCTAGAGGACCAGCGACGCGATAACTCCGTTCCAAAGTACAGCAGAACTTTACGCTATATTTGAACTAATTGAAGACGACAAAATTATTATCAAACAGCTCATTCCAGCGTATGGATGATGGACAAGCGTAAAGCCGAAAGTTTACCAGTACTGGCAGTTAACTTAGACGCAACTGCCAGCACCATAGACAACAGTCTAGCGTTCGAGAGAGCTCAATCTCCTCTGACCTCCTCTAGTCTAGTCTTCCTCCCTGACTGTCACTCTCGACTATATATAATGGTCGGCTACCACCTGCTCCCGATCTGGTGGCTCCGCCCACGGCGATCGCCATAGGTCCAGACGGGGGCGGGCGTAAACTGGAATGTCCGCCTTATCTACTCCAGATACAGGGGCGCCGTTTGGTCAGCAGCCGTCGGCTCGGGTACCAGCATAACCCATAACATTTTATAAGCATTTCCTGCCTGCAGTTGACAGTGGCATTCCTAACCTATCTAGTCAGGATGCAGAGTCGTCGCTGTACGGCTCCGATCGCCAACATAACCCATAACAATCACATCAGCATTCGTTTCGTTCGTCGTCGGTGGCTCAGGTATCGGCCTTAAATCATAACATGCATTAAGACGCGTCCGGCTGGCTGTCAACAGTGGTGGCATGATTCACGCGATACGCGACGTAATATAACTGCGTATTCTAACGATGAGGGCCGAACGGTGGTAGCCAAATGGTATTGTTATATCTAGCAATGTTACAATGCTCAATCTCTACCCAGCCTGGCTATCAACTGCCGCCAAAATGGCCCTACTGACCGACATCTCAGAAAAAGTGACTTATGCTGTCTTGTTCGGGACAGAGCTTACATTGCGGTGATCTTCGGTCATGATTATAGCCCAAATGATCAGTAGTAATAACATCAATATGTTAATCAGAGCAGTAGAGTTCTATGACGGAAGAAATGGGAGATCCGGGACCACTTGACGGCCTCTAATCTGATGATCTCGTCATGAGATATCCGTATGGCGCTGGCCACTGCCAGTGAGATGAAACTAAACTTCCGCAATGTTTGTGGTGTCATTGTGTGTAGTTGAAGCTTTGACACCAACGTTGCATGACGTTTAATAGATCTGGAACTGCAAAATAGTGGTAGGGTAGGAATGGAAAATAAGTCTGTTTGCATTTTTGAGAAACGAATTTTTAGTGCTTGAGTTGATTGAATTCAAGCAAAGACCCAAATTATTGAAAGCTTTCGCTTTAAATTTGAATTAACCCTCGCCAGTATTCGACATTTTACCACCTTCGGTCGTATAGGGGGGGGTACGACCCCCCTGGCGATTCGAAACCGTGCATGTTACGAGAACGAACTAAAGACCAAAGTTATAGATCTGACCGAGATCTCGCGATTGAAATTCAGTATGACCTTCTAAGGTCAATGGTTGACCTTCCAGGTCAGGTCAAAGGTCTAAAATGGATTTTTTTGGTATTTGCCTAAGAAAATCGTCAGTTATATCGAAACTACTGTCTAAATATGCACGAAATTGCCGGAAATATGTTTATTGGGACCTTGCGAACATAACGACATGTCACACGATGTGATCGAACCAATATGTCATGCACCAAATGAGGTCAAAGCCGTGACCCCAAATATCCAACTTTTTGAAAAGTGGTTCCAATTTCGGAGTTTAAAGTTCCCTAGGGTAAAAATGGACGCTGAATTCGAATTCAACACGAAAAATTACCGTAGGTCAGCTAAAAAAAGGTCGAAAGGTCAAACGAGGTCAACCGAGGTCGCCGATTTTTGGAACATTATTTTTCAATGGGAACCCATCTGGGCATCTGTATTTTTCATTATATGCCCATAATTACGCTAAGTACGTAAACAAATCGGCGTTTCCGAGGTATATACATGTATAATATTTTCTAAATTATATTCTGATTTCATATATTGTTCAGTACTAGTATTACTACTGGTCGTTAGGTCTCACGAAAACAGATGTGTAACAAAGATACTATCTGTATTGCACAAATAATTGTTCACAGACAAAATGTCTCACCGAACAGAACACGTCAAACAGATAAAACACGACACATGCCATCCACAATGCGAGAACAACTGATTCATCAAATATATTACTCGTCTCATCTCATGTCCACAGATTGCACATCACTCTGGATGTGCTTGGTGCACGCTGGCCTTTTACACTGGCAGCCTTACTCGTCGGCTTCATCTCGTGTGCTCAGGTTGCACACCACACCTGCATTCCGGCTGTGCTTGGTACACGATGGCTTTTTGCACTCGCAGCAGCGCTGCTTCACTTTGTTCACGTTCTGATGTCGCGCCTTTTTGTATCCGGTTCCCTGCTGAGCCACCACGCACACGTGACACCGCTGGCGCGTCTGCTCGGCGGACTCAGGTGCGTCGGCTGCTGATGGCGGCGTCTTCCTCTTCAGCACAGTCTCCACTGCCGCCCTGGTTTTGCAGACCATGCCGTCTGTCGGCCGGCTCTCGATGGCTGGCTTGATGAGCGACAGGCCCAGCTCGCGCAGAAACGCCCTCCTTCCTCCGTGCTTCGTGTCTCCGAAGGGCCCGGGCTTGTCCGTGATGACCACCCAGCTGTTCAGAGCGGCCACGTCCAGCATCATGAAAAACATGACCATGGGCCACCTCCGTGTTGGTATCTTACACGAGTAGTGGTCGATCATCTGGTCGATGGTGTCGACGCCGCTTTTTGTTTGGTTGTAGTAAACCATCACTTCGGGCTTTCTCTTGCTGGTCGTGCCCACGACGACCAATGGTTCCATGTGCTGGGTCGACAACATCAGCACGTTCTTTCCTTTCTTTTTGTTGTATGAAGCCATCATTACTCCGTCCGACCAGTAGAATCTGGTGGACTGTGGTGACCGCCCTTCGCTTTCCTTCGCCTCTTCTGGTAGGTGACGGCGGTTGGACATCACCGTGCCGACGTAGGTGAGGTTGCTTTCCAGCAGGTCCTCACACAGGTCGACACTGGTGTAGTATCGGTCGGCGGTGACGTTCCGGCCACTGTTCTTCAGGTCTCTCACCAGGTGCTTCACAATGCTTGATGCGCCAGTCACATGAAGCGAAGGATCTGGTTCTTCGGCCTTCCCGGCATACGGCAGCATTTTCAGCATGTACCGCGATCTCGCGTCAGCCACGTCCCGGATGAGAAGTCCGTCCTTTGCAGGTTTGTTCGGCATATATATGACGAAGCTGCATCGTCCCCTGTAGCTGCGCAGCGTCTCATCTACAGTTACGCAGTCGGACGGATTGTAATACTTCGAGAGCAGAGCGTTGAATTATTCAAACACTTCACGAAAGGCGGCGAATTTGTCAGTCTTCCGCCTCTCTTCTCGATCGGAGCGGTCGTCGAAGCGGAGGATTCGCAGCAGATGTTTGCAGCGGTTTTGGGGCATGGTAGCCCTGTAGAATGGTCGTGAGAACGGTCCGTAAAACAAGTCTTGCAGCTCACAATTGCGGTCAAACTCACACCCACGGAGCAGCAGTAGGCCAATGAAAGCCATCAGCTCCTGCTCGGTCACTGGCACATGCATCTTCTTTGTGCTGATGGCGACTCTTTCTCCCTCTTCGTTGGTGTGCTTCACGATTTTTTTTACCAAACTTGGCGGAAGAAACAACTCGAGAGCTTCTACGGGATGCTGCACAGCTCGGGCAGCACCCGTTGGTCCAGTTGCACCACGCATAATGTTGGCACTGGCAGCACGGACACGGTGATTGGGTGGCTCGGTCGACCATGTCCTTCCGGTGCGTGCCTTCACCTGAGTGGTCTCCTGCTCTACCCTGGTGAAGTTTGTGACCGAACAGCCGGCCCTTCCCTCTGTCTCACTGTCGTCGTCAGAGGAGTCATTTTCTGCAGCTGGCTGCGCTAGCGGAGCTGCCTCGTCCTCCTCTTCGATGCCAGTGACGGTAGAGACAACCTCTGACTCTTCCTCGCTGTCTGATGCGTCTGATTCTGGTTGTAGTTCCGTATCACTGTCGTCTTCTACAGCGATGAGGCGCATGATCTCGGTGGCGGTGAGAGAACGGCCAGCATGACCACGGCTTGGTCCCGCTGATGATGAGGCGCCATGACCGACCTTTCGACCCCTTCCTCGTGGCATGTTCAGCACAGCGAAACAGGTGTATCACTCCGCGCGACCGCGACAGAACTGGACAAATTGAAACGTGATCTTGACCACCGACGCCGCACCGTTTGCCCATCCCTGTATTGTCACTTCGCACATTTCCCGGTATAGGGTAAATTGTTCGCCCTCAATCCGGCACCCCATGTCAACATCACGCGCGCGCGCGCCAGGAGACGCAACAATGACGCACCGTTTGCCCACCCACTGTGCCCGCACGGTCGCCCACACCGCTGACGGGACACCGGAAATCATGCGCCACTAATGCCCTGCGACAGGGCAACAGCACGCGCGCGCCGGGCGACGCAGACTAGGGGACGCCATGTGCTGGGGAGTTTTCGACCGGAATGACCTGGAAAATGCGTTATGGCTTGTGTAATGTATTGACCGTAAAAATGTAAGCATGCAAAGACAATATCTTGCAAGATATTGGCTCGACTGGATAGCATATTTCTTTCCATCATATTGTATATTTTGTAAAAACCTGAAAACGTTATAGTTTGATGGGTTTCTCGGTCCAAGGCATGCTTAGGTTCGATAATGGCGTATTTGTTGAACACTGGTCAGATTTGTTCCACTTTATGACCTCATAACTCCGTGACCTGACATGACCTCCCAAACAAATTCTACCAACAGTCGTCAAAGGTTGCCCCAGAAGGTACTGAAAAACCTCAGCGCGATCCGTTCATCGGTTTGGAAGGAATAAACAAAACACCTTAGGGGTTGCACCCCCCCCCCCTATACGGGCGAGGGTTAACCGATCCCGAAATACTATACTCTAAGATAAATACGTACACTACGATTGCAAAACACATAATACCAGTCGATGTAGGCAACAATGTCATGTTTAGGTGCGATAATCACGTATTTGTATAAAACTGGTCGGAGGTGCTCCCTTTATGACCTCATAACTCCGTGACCTGACATGACCTCCCAAAAAAAGTTCACCAAAAGTCGTCAAAAGGTTGCCCCAGAGAGTACTGAAAATCTCAGAGCGATCCGTTCATCGGTTTGGAAGGAATACACAAAAACCTTAGGGGGGTTGCACCCCCTCCCCTATACGGGCGAGGGTCAGGAATGATTCAACTTTAAATAAATTCCAGTGAGTGGACAACGATTCCAGCCCGCCAGCGTAATCTTCCAATCAATATGGGGTGAAAAGAAATCGGCCATTATTGCCAAAAACTCCGTCTAGAATCCAAATTGAATCAAGCTCAAGCTTGCGTAGGGTGCCCGGTATAGGCAGCACGCCGCCCCCTCCCCGGAGGCGTTTCATCCACCATGCGAGGAAATACGAACCTTGCAACGTGGTTGACAAACGTGCTTTGTGAATAATTTTATTTAAAAAAACATTCCCGAGCGCCAGGCGCCCAACACGAGTGGCAGCAGACAACAGATCGACGGCGCGGCGATTCGGCCCGGCCATAGTCTGAAGTCAGGCGGCGTCACCTGATGTGAGACTCATGACCCTGGTGGAGCGATCTGTGATGAGCTTATACGTTTGATCTGTTATTACCTGATCCAATGTGTAGTCAAACCGGCCACGCCCCCTAAACGTCCCAAGATCAGGGAAAAATGTACATACGTGATCCTGAACTTGAAGCAAAATCTAAGCAACTTTAAAGGAAAAAGTGTATAGTAAGCATACCTTAGTCCAAAATCACATGAATGGCTCATCCTATGGTTGCAAGGTGTGCATGATTGCATCCAAACTGCACATAGTTGGACACGCGCACACCATGCCCATACAGCACATGTATATTACCGACATACGACATCGAAAGCTGATTTGAAGACAATTGGAGCTGATGGATATCTTGAGAACATCACTGAAATGCTCCCGTGTCATAGACAATTGTAAAAGAATGCACGCTGAGATTATCAAGGAACATTTTCCGAATCAATTACCGTTCATGTTGAGTAAAAAAACGTTCCAGGCGAGCACCCAGGAGAGGGTAGGGGTACCGGCGAACACGAAGCTGATGAGATTGGTCCGGTCCCCACTGCTCAAGCATGGCAGCATTTGGTGACATGTGACGGCACTGGAACTGGCAGCATCAGCTGGATGGGCCCATATGGAACCGTGTTAGATGACCAAATCTGAGACCCTATGCCATATTTACTATACGGTCAATCAGAGACCAACCCGGGGACTTAAGGGGTGGGCAGCGCGGGAAGAGAGTAAAGTAGTGAATACCTCTCCCACACAGCATTCAGACCATTTAGAGCGTTCAGACTGTTCAGACCCACAAAAACATGGTCTACATAGCACAAAATACAAGTTATATCTTGTCTTAAATCGCAGTACGTCAGCAATATACAACGGACGGGTCTTCCTGATTAGCGTCTGACGCACAGCACAGGCCGTCAGCGCCGACGTCATCACGCGGCAGTCGTCCATCCTCGGTATGGCAACCCGATCACCAACATCCAGTGATGTAATGGAGACGATCACCAGCAGCGGCAGCGTATAGCCTGTGAAGAACGGGTACGGAGATCACATGCTGCTGACAAAGGTAAATGCAACACGATGGTCCGAGAAACCATCCCAACGCAGGATTTACCGACGGTAATCTAGCATCTTCGCGCATATTAAGCCCCTCGCCGGTTTCGACAGCCATATTATACTTGCACATATACGCGGAGGATATATATATATATATATATATATATATATATATATATACATATATACATATAGGTATATATGTATATATATACATATATATACGTATATGCATATATACATATAGGTATATATGTATATATATATACATATATATATGTATATATATATATATATACATATATATATATGTTTATATATATATATATGTATACATACATATACCTATTTACCTACCTAGGTGCCTAGGTACGATGTTGGTGCGTTCTTTGATATCTGGTTTCACATTGGTACATGTCTTACCTATATAGGTACCTAAAGCGCAAACTGAGAACAACGGCGACAACTACACCAGCGTACCCACCTGCCCTCACCCCGACCCCGACTGGCATAACCACAAGATTGCGTGTTCAAAAAAACAGAACAGCGAGTGCCGGCGGCCCGCCACTGTTACTTACACAAGAAAAGCCACGGGTATCCAAATACTAACAGAAAAAAATCCACCTCTTTCATGTCCTCATTTTCGGTCGCACTGTATATATCTCTATAGGCAACATTATAAAAAATGCCTACTAAACTTCCGGAAGGTTAGTAAATATTCCTACTAAACTCATTTCCCCTCTTAGTAAATATACCTACGAAACCTTCTCGAGGATGTGTTGCGTGATCTCACCAGCTCTGAGTGAGGTGTGCAAAATACCCGCCGCGCCTGCGTCCTATCACTGACAGGACGGACGACAAATCTGGCCAGCTCCAAAGGAAGATACATTGTGTCGAGGGAAAGCTGCGGCATAAAAAGCAGGGGAACAAAGGGTCGGCATATCAGCGCTGTTCAAAATCATTGTCGTGAGCCGGCACAAACCGGAACACATTGCAACCAAATGAGGCGTTCAACGGGCACGCGTATATCGACTAATGTTACAGCGGAAACTGAAACTGCCATGTTCAGCTATAGTGGCAACAACAAGAAATGACAGTCGTGGGACGCAGGACGGAGCAGACTGAGACTTTTACAACAGCAGGAGCTGGCAGTCGTGGGACGCAGCACGGAGCAGACTGAGACTTTTACAACAGCAGGAGCTGGCAGTCGTGGGACGCAGCACGGAGCAGACTGAGAGTTTTACAACAGCAGGAGCTGGCAGTCGTGGGACGCAGCACGGAGCAGACTGAGAGTTTTACAACAGCAGGAGCTGGCAGTCGTGGGACGCAGGACGGAGCAGACTGAGACTTTTACAACAGCAGGAGCTGGCAGTCGTGGGACGCAGGACGGAGCAGACTGATACTTTTACAACAGCAGGAGCTGGCAGTCGTGGGACGCAGCACGGAGCAGACTGAGACTTTTACAACAGCAGGAGCTGGCAGTCGTGGGACACAGGATGGAGCAGACTGAGACTTTTACAACAGCAGGAGCTGGCAGTCGTGGGACGCAGGACGGAGCAGACTGAGACTTTTACAACAGCAGGAGCTGGCAGTCGTGGGACACAGGATGGAGCAGACTGAGACTTTTACAACAGCAGGAGCTGGCAGTCGTGGGACGCAGCACGGAGCAGACTGATACTTTTACAACAGCAGAAGCTGGCAGTCGTGGGACGCAGCACGGAGCAGACTGATACTTTTACAACAGCAGGAGCTGGCAGTCGTGGGACGCAGCACGGAGCAGACTGATACTTTTACAACAGCAGGAGCTGGCAGTCGTGGGAAACAGGACGGAGCAGACTGAGACTTTTACAACAGCAGAAGCTGGCAGTCGTGGGACACAGGACGGAGCAGACTGAGACTTTTACAACAGCAGGAGCTGGCAGTCGTGGGACACAGGATGGAGCAGACTGATACTTTTACAACAGCAGGAGCTGGCAGTCGTGGGACGCAGGACGGAGCAGACTGATACTTTTACAACAGCAGGAGCTGGCAGTCGTGGGACGCAGGACGGAGCAGACTGATACTTTTACAACAGCAGGAGCTGGCAGTCGTGGGACGCAGCACGGAGCAGACTGATACTTTTACAACAGCAGGAGCTGGCAGTCGTGGGACGCAGCACGGAGCAGACTGAGACTTTTACAACAGCAGGAGCTGGCAGTCGTGGGACGCAGGACGGAGCAGACTGAGACTTTTACAACAGCAGGAGCTGGCAGTCGTGGGACGCAGCACGGAGCAGACTGAGACTTTTACAACAGCAGGAGCTGGCAGTCGTGGGAAACAGGACGGAGCAGACTGAGACTTTTACAACAGCAGAAGCTGGCAGTCGTGGGACACAGGACGGAGCAGACTGAGACTTTTACAACAGCAGGAGCTGGCAGTCGTGGGACGCAGGACGGAGCAGACTGATACTTTTACAACAGCAGGAGCTGGCAGTCGTGGGACGCAGGACGGAGCATACTGAGAGTTTTGCATGCACTTCGTTGGAATCTTAGACTCGGAAGTATTTTAACGGTGCACAATCAGAACCAATTTCAAGCACGACCAGCTCAACAGTTACCTCGCACAAGACAAAGATAACCATACAATCAGAAACACTTGGCATCATAATCGACATGATCACGCCCCCCCCACCCCAATGGGGGCAGTGGGGGCAACTGCCCCTTCAACTCGAAAGTTGGAAGGACGGTACGACCTAACTTTCAGTACATGTTTTATATTTGTACGGTTGGTAATATTTTATATCCGATGTGTAAAAATCGGGCGGTCGAAATCCGGCTCACTTTTAGGGCGAGGGGCACTAGCGCAACCAGGGGGGGGGGGCCAAGGGGCCATGGCCCCCCGAAATTTTGGGGCTCGGAGTGGGCCACCCTACTCAGAGCCCTGGCTCGGGCCCGCGAAGCGGATCTGTGGCTCGAATCAGGGGCCCTTGAACCAACTGAAAATCTGGGGGCCCGTTTTAACCAGGGCCCGCCTCGAACCGGGGCCCATTTTGATTCAGGGGCCCGCATTGAACCAATAGCCCGCTTAGAACCAGGGGCCCGCTTCAACCTGGGGCCCTGTCTTGAACCAGGGGCTCTCTGGAACCAGGGGCCCGCTTCGAACCGGGCCCACTTTGATCCAGGGGCCCGCATTGAACCAATAGCCCGCTTAGAACCAGGGGCCCGCTTTTACCTGGGGCCCGCCTCGTTTTAGTTTTTACAAACATAGGGGCCCGCTCAAAAGTAAGTGCATGTTTTCCGCAGACTTTTTAAAAACATGAGGGGGGCCCGCTTGCGAGGGGGCCCGCTCTCCAACCGTGGCCCCCCCCCGAACTGAAATCCTGGTTGCGCCACTGGCGAGGGGCATACTTTGGCCGCTACTTCAGGGCTGTTGTTTTATATACTTCTTGGGGTAATTGTCCCCATAATCTTGGCTAACCCCAATCATTTCAATTTGTTTACATGGGACTATATGGAATGTGCCCGCACCAATTCATTTAGTCTCACCCATCGCCTTCATGTGTTTTGCACGCCCCCAATAATTTTCCGAAATCAACGCACATCATCTATTGCGCCCATCTGGTGATGTTACATGGTAACATTGTACAACACAGTTTAGCTTCAGAGGAATGCTAATGCAGATGGTGAAGACAAGCTCCCTCCTCCAGCTTGGTTTGAGCTTCTGGGCTTCTGGGTGCTGTCTCAGATGCTACACTTCGCATCGCTGCTTTTTTGCACAATGCTGAATTAAAAAGTGCACATGATGCTAGGAATCACAACCTATTTTTGTCCTCATATTAGTGGCTTTTTAAGATATGAATAACTTGAAGATCCTAATAATTTAGCTTCGTCTATTAAGTACTCAATTTTGGCACTCTAGCTGGCCTATGAAAGCATGTGACTGCTACCATTGAGGTTAGAAATAGCACCAAACGTCTTTATGCTGCTATACCGCACTGCTTTTGGGGGTGCTGTTGCACAACGTTAGCATCACTCAGGGGTGGTGTCACCGAGTGTTAGCGCCACCTTAGAAAAGTGATGAGCCCTGCGACTGCTCGGAAGCACCCCTTCAGAAAGCAGCAAGCGCACTCTCCAGAGGTACTTCCGATAAGCAGCTCGCACGATCGAAGTTCCTGGATCCGCCCATCGCACCACTCGACGCATTTAACACAAATAACTTGATTTACATGGGCATAGGAAAGGCAGTCAGTCATGACTGGCTAACCGTGACACAAAACCAAGTAGTAGTAAAAAAGAATATACAAAGCGATAGCAATGCAAATCTCTTCGACCTGTTCGATCCGAAAATGTTCAATTTAACAATGCTGTGATATAAGAGTACTGCAATTGTTGTACCATTATTCCAGCATTGCATTAGTGACCTATTTAAATTCCAGAAAATGCATGCGCATAATTTGCTCACCGCGTGATTCGTTGATATGTTTTCCAATCAACTACCTTCTTGTCATTGAACTTTGGTCTGAAGAAGGAACAACCCCAATATGTACGGATATTTTTGATGTTATTGAAGGTTTTTTTTTTTAAGAGCGAGCAAAAGTTATAACTTTCAACTCATTTACAAAATTGTTATACTTAAAAAGTGATGCACCGGGGACACTAAAGCTTGGATTTACATGACCTGACCATGCGCCGTGATCTGACCTAGCCTTAGGACCTTCGGATACGCAATTTTATAGGCAATTCCCCAAGACAAAGGTCTTGCCACTAGGTTTACCTATTATGACTTTCAACGACCCCAGCATGGCCCAAAAGGAAGAAATATGACATGATATGACCTCTAGGCTATGTTGGTTTGCCAAATGCATTTCCCTGTGCCTCTCACTTTCATGGTTGAGAAGCTGGTTTTCAAGTCTCATCCTAACCCAACCCGACCTACCCGGTCGGGACACCTTTTTACTATGAGCAACATAAATGCATTAAACTACGTTCCCCCTTTAAAAGTGATGTCCAGAGAAAACCAGCTCAGCCTTTTTAGCCATCTCCAGGAATTTGAGTCGAGGTCCGTAAGCCGACTTCATATGACCTCTGACGACCTCATTGTCAGTCAATATGCGAATGTAAGATAAGCTTTGGGCTCCCAATGACAAGCGCATCCCTCCGATTTCATAAAGTCGTGCTACGATTAAGACCTGACCTTGGGCACAGTTCTGCACCGATATTCCTTGCTTAGGCAAATCGGCGATCACGGCTGCATACCTCTATTCGAACGTTTAAGAACACGGCCGATGTTGTGAAAGCCTGCCGACACCGCCTTCACCTTCTGTCCACTTCAGGAAACTGACAATATTGCAGAAGTCAATAAAGCGACCAGTCATGCCAAGTGTGGATATCAAGATAAGAACCTAACTTCGTGATGCTTTCTCCTGTGCATGAGGTCGTAGAACAAATCCACCATATAATTGCCCATAGTTTACTGAAAACCATGTGCGCAGATGCGTTGAGGAAGTTGTGGGGGCAAGAGATTGGGACCAAAATAAGGCCTTAAATTCAAACCTTATTGGATCTCGGAATCGCGGTATTTTGGTTTCCAACATTTTGTGGGACTAATCATATGCAAATGCACTGAACTTTCAGAGCAGAAGCATATTGCTCCACCAACTTCAAATTGTGTAGTGTAGAGCCCAATCTTACCCTCCGCATCACGAGCGTTCTGGGGTAACGTTGTTCACGAAGCAGGTCGCGCCCACTCCACGATCCTCGGAACTAAGCCTTATAGCTAGGGTGAAATTCAATCCGTGTTGGGGTGCCCGTTCAATTTAAAATTCGATAACTTTTACAAGCAATTACAGCACTTTACAGACCATCCGCGTGGTCTGCTATGATAGACACTTCGCTACGGTGAAGAAAGTCAGGTTAAACAACCATGTTCGCGATTTTCGGCACTATCTAAGATACTGTTAATATTTAAACTATGATTACGTATACATGAAATATAATAATCAGAAGTGTATTAACCATCACGATGCATTCAAGCCGCTACCGGCCGGTGGCATGTCATATTAAGTCATTTTCCTTCGGAGGGAAAATTATGCGTTCAAAACCCAGCAGAAGCGCACTTTTCCAGACGCACGCTTACCCGTCCGGCTTGTTTCCCCAGTCGGCGCGATTGCCGTCTTCGTCAGGCAGTCGGACGACTGGGACAGAGTGGGCCGGCTCCGCAGCTCAGCGCGGCTCGGCGGCATCCGTGCCGCACGTGCTTCGTCTGGCTTCGGAGATCGGCCCGG
Organism: Ashinkailepas kermadecensis; assembly: GCA_034440615.1. NCBI lineage: Eukaryota > Metazoa > Arthropoda > Thecostraca > Neolepadidae > Ashinkailepas > Ashinkailepas kermadecensis. Next base: position 178,925 of record JAOTOM010004737.1, on the reverse strand, counting down.
CCTCCTCCGCGATGGTAATTCGTCAGATACTCGCCCGGACAGCCGGACATAAATCCATGCACTAACGAAGACGTATGGGCTGAATAATCTCGTGGCAATCGTGCCACTTCCACATTTCGAATTTCAGGACGTCGGCGAACGCGAGCCGCCACAGGCGCCGCCGCCAACGTCGACTGTTGACCGAGCGCCCGCTCCGCCTGCGAGCTCCGCCAGACAGACGAGCTCGTGCCGGCCGTTTGTATTTCACATCCAGCGATATTTACACACACTCAGATTACGGCTGTGCAGGGCGAGGTGCCGGCGTCACGCTGCTACCGCCGCCACGCCTACTGGTTCGTCTTGGAGGGGTCCTTCAGCAGGGTCCAGTCGTGCTTCCACAAGCCCACCGACCCCTGTGAAGGGCGCACAGTCGGTGAGGCATCGAGCGACGCCGTCGACGACGGCTGACACATCAAGTGGCTCATGGGAGTGACGCTGACGTGTGAATACGCACGAGGCGGTGCGGAGCAAGACAAGTGACTTGCAGTCGACGGATACAGTCGTGATGATCTGAGGAAGTAGAGCAGCAGTGGCAGATGAAGGAAGGAGGAGTCCTGGCGAATACAAGCAACCAGAGGACGCGGCGGTGCATTCACGAGAGGTGAGCGGATTCGAACCCAACGCCTTTCAACCCACATGGGGTACGACGGGAATGGATTGGGGGTGGGGAGGTGGGGCTTATCCTGGGCGCATGAGAAGCACCTCTAGGTTGGTGGCATGAGTTTTGGAGAACATTAACCATGGTGTAGCGCCTCGGGGGATCATCCGGCAAATGTAGAAAGCTAGGGCGAATCGGTCGCTGTTGATGGTTTTTAGATAAGGTAAATGAGATAAGTGGTACCTTACTCCGCCTCGTTACAAAGAAAGCAATCAACCACACTATAACATTATGCTGGAGCTGCTATTGAAAGACAACCGACGTCGTGCTCCGAGCCTTTTGGTCTCAATATTAAATGTTCTCGTTCCGTATGCCAGGTACTTGGATAATGCGTAATGCCTGTTACAGGAAAGGACCTAATCGGTTTCGGCCTCAAACACAGCGGACACAGCGTTGGAGAGACATAACCGCTTCACTGTAACATGCATAATGTCTAGGTGATCAACATGATTCAGGTGTAATCGTTACTGCAGACCAGTGGACATGAGAAAATGATAAGCAATGTATGACCAATGGGGACTCATGTGCACCGCGATACAAATTACACCAGCGATGTGATACCGACACGTTCCATACTTCTATACCAACCTCCGTTGGTCCAATTGTGGATCTTGCTGTGGTGTAGTGCGACATACAATTTTTTTTCGGCAGCGCATACGCTGGCGTTAGCGATAACTTGCTGTCACTTAGACGACTAATTGTATTTTATTGGAGAGTGATTAGCTGAGAACTGCGATGCCCGGTGGCAAAGCGACGCAACGGATCTTGGATCGGGGAGGGGGGTCTTTGATTGACTTGTCGTGCAAGGCAAGGGAACTGTGAAAGTTTCGAAATCAGGCACCTTTCCGCCCGAAAGGAGGCCACATTTTCGCTGCTTACGACATCCGTTTATCAGATGCATTTTCCTTCAGACTTTTCGCCGGCGACAAATCTCAGCATTTATCGACCCGCGTTTTGCAAGTCGATGAGGCGCAGAGCCGTCTATCGACCGCTGCACGCGTCCGTCTCCATAATTGGCATGACACGTTGGCATCGGAAGCCGGCCTCGGACGGGCTCGGCCGGCGGCGTCTCACGCGATGCGGCATCACAACATGACGCGCTACGACGACAGGAAGCGAGACGCCCCATTACCGGTAGACGCGTGGGCCGGTAGACGCGGCGCACACCGTGCCCCGAGAAGCTGAACGGAAAGCGGGACGGGAGCATCGCCGTAGCAGAAGCGCCGCGGCGTATGAACGTCCATGCGGCTGCAGGCTGACAGATTCATTGCTGCCGCTGCCGCCCCGCCGGTGCCTCAGAACAATAACTGGGATTGAAGGAGCACAGGTCCAACCGGGCTGTCTAACGCACGTGACACCAAGCTTCACGGTTACAACTGCAGTCTGGTGGAATGATGTTCTACTTGCTGGTTCAACCCAACTAAACCGACAAAGCATGACATAATTGGATGCATGCCACCATAAGGCATGATTAGATTTCGGCACCACAAAGATGAAATGGGACATTGTCTTGCCAAACCATTTGAGCGGCAACTTAAATCGAGCAACTTAAACCGGGTTTCGCGTGACATTCAATCTTAGTTAAGGTTGTACTTTCACATTCGACAGATATTAAGTATCTCTCTTTGGTTAGCACTTGCCAGTGAGAAAGCAGCCTGCAACGAATTGAATCGGCAGTCTGTCTTTGTGGTATCAAAATAATACGATGAGTAAAGCTAAATGATGACAGCAGTCATCAGAATAGCTAGCGGGTCAAGGAGCCGCCTCGCTTTTCCATAAGCATGCAGTTATTAACACATGAACACTGCTCGAGGCCATGAAAAGCCAGACATATTGTTGCTCATGGCATCAACAACAATTTCACTATTGTTGTTAATGACAACGTTAAACGTTTCGAATCACATTCTCAATGTGCATTGTAAATAGTTTTTCCTCAAAGTATTGATGGATAATGATCGCAAACATCATTTGCCGCCTCATATTGCATCTAGCATAGCACCACAGTTAGTGACTAGAGAACAGAACACTTAATCTAAGCAACGTCGGAAGTTCATTGAAAGATATCAAATATTATCGTCGAATGTCCTTTGCCTGACGAATTGGTAGCAAGAAACAGCCACCACAGCGACAAGATGTTGAATCCGCAGAGCAACACCAAGTAGTAAAACATTAGAAGGAAGTCAACAAAAGAGCAAATGTTAATATTATTTTTTTACCAAGGAGGTATCCGCTTTTTTGCTGGTCGTTAAATTGATTACACTGACCTTGATGCGCACTGCTCGCAGCATCGCGATGCCCATGTTGATGAATCCACTCAAGTGGCTACCAGAGGCAGTGGGACCACAAGTTAAATATTTGGGCTTCATGCAGTACTAAATACCGAATATCACAACGTGAACGCGATTAAGCCGTCGCTTACTGAGAATACATGAGCACAGAAAGCATGAATCATGACAATTGGGTAGAACGAGTTGTCCAAAATTGTCAGCTATTCTATGCCATATTCTGCCACCAAGTACATTCTCAACCAGCCGAATCGGAGTTTAGGGGCGCATCGACTGCAGTGGCCACGCAGAACCAGCCGAAACACCGAAGTGAATTAGTTGCAACTGGCTTTCAACCCTGCTTGCCGGCCATTATTGCGTTGCCAGCGACATCGCTTGCGAATGCATTATGAAATAATTTTGCCACATCGCAACACATTTGGTTCACCATCAAAATATTACGTGGTGGATATTCGAGAATAGCATACATCCAACGACGCGAAGTCAATAGATTCCGCTAACCAGGACATCGACTCACTTTGCCAACTAGCCGAGGACATTATCACGAGGCGGGGTCTGGTGCGCTAGACCCATACATTACAATTCCGGATTTTCATCCCATGCAAGAACGATGAGGACGAAAACAGAGCATATCACAAGTCACATTCAGCTCATTTAGTTACATTTGTTCAGACATCTACCAATACATGTTGTTATCCAGCACGTTTAATTTATATTCGCCTGGCCCAATCATCAACTGACGTAACTTATTCAACGCTTAGCCTGCAAGTTATTATATTGCTTCACCTGCTACGACAGTATATTACGTGCGATCCGATTCGTCCCGCTGCAGGTCCAGACATGCTACAACGGACTGGGCAGCGAGAAGCCCCAGTCCCACGACGCGACACTCGTCCGCGCGCAGCTCACGCGCTAACGAATCGAACACCTGCGTCCATTTAGCGGACACCGAGAAAAGAAACGCCGTCGCGGCGCACGATCGTTTCTCACGGGGCGCGCCGTTTTTGCCGCCGGCCGGCCGACGGACGATCACTAACGACCCGGTCGACCACGGCTGGTGCGGATTGCTGCCTGACCGGGCAGGTCGAGCTTGCGACGGCCCCAGCGTGGATGTACGGCACGGTAATATAGGTGGCTCGGTGCATAGTACGGCGCGACACGGTGTGGTAAAGTGCGTACGTGGGTCGGCGCGGCGCGGTGTAGTACGGTGTAGTACGGTGTAGTACGGTGTAGTACGGTGTGGTACGGTGTGGTACGGTGTGGTACGGTGTAGCACGGTGTAGCACGGTGTAGTGTGGTATGGTATGGTACGACGGTACGATTTAGTGCGATATGGCAAGGAATGCCACGATGTGGGATGGGACAGCGCGGTGCCGTGCGGCACGGTACGGTACAGTACAATGCGGTTCGATATGATAGCGTAAAGTACAGTATGGTACGATTTGGCACGATACAAAACCGTACGAAATGTGGTAAGTTTTGACAATTATTCCTCATATTATATGACGAAATGGCACGGTACGGTACGGCACGGCACGGCACGGCACGGCACGGCACGGCACGGCACGGCGCGGCGCGGCGCGGCGCGGCGCGGCGACGCGACGCGACGCGACGCGACGCGACGCGACGCGACGCGACGCGGTGCGGTGCGGTGCGGTGCGGTGCGGTGCGGTGCGGTGCGGTGCGGTGCGGTGCGGTGCGGTGCGGTGCGGTGCGGTGCGGTGCGGTGCGGTGCGGTGCGGTGCGGTGCGGTGCGGTGCGGTGCGGTGCGGTAGAGTTTCGTATTGTGCAGTATGCACAACATAAGACGCGAGCTACCGCGCGAGTTGTCCACCGATAACGGCCACTTTGAAATCTTGGGGTTATCGAAAAAGTCAGCGGCTGATCTAAACGACATTTTAATCACAAGATAAACGGAATATCTCACTATCGGTGAACAGTAGGGGAGACAGGATCCCGTCCTACCTACCGGCTAGCTAGTCTTCGATATCAATGTAAACAAAAATACGTCCAGACAGTCACGGCGGTTTAAAGCATGAGACATACAGGGTGAGCATTGCACACAAACGCAGAGCTGATCGATTGTGTGTTGATTTCCGAGTGCACAATTTCAAGCGGCAATACGACATCCATTGTCACTCACCAGAGCCGGCGTAAGCTGGCAACCCCTAAAGATTGATTCACAGCCCAGGGTATGAACTGAAGAACTGAGAAACTTTTTATGACCGAAGGCGTAAATTGTTTGCATTTATGTCCGTTAAGTCGTGTATTTAGGTGCGTCAATGACGTAAGCTAAGTCAACGACGGAACAAAAAGCATTGAACAAGTAAAAACAACAGAGTTATTTTGAACGATACAGTGATGAAGGAAGTTTATTATACGAAAACCAGTGGCAACAAAAACACAGTGACTTGTAAGAACATTTCAATACAAATTGATCTGCTTATTATATACGCATATAATATATATATATATATGCAGGAACGTTTGTGTTTATTTTGTTACAAAATGCATATACATAATTTATATTAATTATAAATATGTGCCCTCCCATTTCAGACATGCATAAATGCATCTGCAAAGCAAAATTGTTGTGAAGTCGGTTGGTGTACAATGCACGTAGCATAATGATGCTCTCCAGTACTGGGGGCGGAGGAGCTCCACAGCGTACCATGCTGCATGCAGAAAACTCGAAGGGGAGAGGGCAAATTAATCATTCAGAGAGCAACGACCTGCCTAAGGGTATTTCAACAACACCTCAGACACCTGCCCAATTCACATCTCATTCGCACTTCTACTTTATCGTGTGGAGTTTCCTGCCCACAAAGTAGTATCACATCACATCGAGGCACGTGCTGAGTGCTGCCAGCGGGACTGAGGACGTGTCAGGCAACACCCGCCGCCATGTGCTGAGTGCTGCCAGCGGGACTGAGGACGTATCAGGCGACACCCGACGCCATGTGCTGAGTGCTGCAGCGGGCCTGAGGACGTATCAGGCGACACCCGCCGCCATGTGCTGAGTGCTGCCAGCGGGACTGAGGACGTATCAGGCAACACTAGCCGACAGTATGGCCGCTGACTGGCACAGCTGGCAGCCAACATAGTGCCACTGGCTGAAGGCAAACACCAATACAGGTTTCAATCAGACTCGAATGAGACCAATTTTGGGGCACTGTGCCCGCGATGCGGTGCTTGAAACCGACCCGAACCAGTCGGGATTCACGCGATGGGAGACCGCACCAGCAGACGATTGTACAGTACTAGACCACGACGCGCATCTGGAAAAGGCACGGCAGTGACCGGAAATATGGAGGCGGGACAGGGTGGCGACCCGACAGGTCAGGACACGGTGGTTACTTAACAAGCTGGGACACGGTGGTGACCAGACAAACTAGGACACGATGGCTATCCGACAGGTCAGGACACGGCGGCTACCTGACAGGTGATCACTGGGCATGGTGTTGACCAACTTGTAAGGACGGAACATCGCGGATCGACTGATAAGCACGGACAGCAACGGGTAGGCAAGGACGGGCCACGCTAGCCAACTTGGGTTTAATGGGCGCATCGACTTCGATGGTCACATAGCCACGTTAGCCGGGTCACGAGCTCACTCTCTGCGGGTAGTTTGGCTGCTCCCACCACTTCCAGTCGTACTGTTCGGCCGCCTTGAAGGTGTAGGCGGCCACCGCAAAGATCCCACCCCACCGCGCACCGGTCCCAAAACTCTTGTCTGTAACCACCAACAGACATCGTCAGTTGGGAGATACAACCACCAACTGCCACGGTCAGTCAGGAGATACAACCACTAACAGCCACCGTCGGTTGGGAGACACAACCACCAATAGCCACCGTCAGTCAGGAGATACAACTACTAACAGCCACCGTCGGTTGGGAGACACAACCACCGTCAGTCGGGAGATACAACCACCAACAGACAACATCAGTCGGGAAATACAACCACCAACAACCAGTCAGTCGAGAGATAAAACCACCAACAGCCACAGTCAGTCGAGAGATACGAGCACCAACAGCCACAGTGAATCGGGAGATACAACCACCAACAGCCAAGTCAGTAGAGAGATGGAACTACGAACAGCCACCATCAGTCGGGAGATACAACCACCAACAGCCACCGTCAGTCTGGAGATACAACCACCGTCAGTCAGGAGATACAACCACCAACAGCCACCGTCAGCCGGGAGATACAACCACCAACAGCCACCGTCAGTCGGGAGATACAACCACCGTCAATCAGGAGATACAACCACCAACAGACACCGTCAGCCGGGAGATACAACCACCAACAGCCACCGTCAGTCGGGAGATACAACCACCGTCAATCAGGAGATGCAACCACCAACAGACACCGTCAGTCGAGAGATACAACCACCAACAGCCACCGTCAGTCAGGAGATACAACCACCAACAGCCACCGTCAGTCGGGAGATACAACCACCAGCAGCCACCGTCAGTCGGGAGTTACAACCACCATCAGCCACCGTCAGTCGGGAAATACAACCACCAACAGACAACGTCAGTCGAGAGATGGAACTACGAACAGCCACCGTCAGTCAGGAGATACAACCACCAACAGCCACCGTCAGTCGGGAGATACAACCACCGTCAATCAGGAGATACAACCACCAACAGACACCGTCAGTCGAGAGATACAACCACCAACAGCCACCGTCAGTCGGGAGATACAACCACCAGCAGCCACCGTCAGTCGGGAGTTACAACCACCATCAGCCACCGTCAGTAGGGAAATACAACCACCAACAGACAACGTCAGTCGAGAGATGGAACTACGAACAGTCACCATCAGTCGGGAGATACAACCACCAACAGCTACCGTCAGTCAGGAGATACAACCACCGTCAGTCAGGAGATACAACCACCAACAGCCACCGTCAGCCGGGAGATACAACCACCAACAGCCACCGTCAGTCGGGAGATACAACCACCGTCAGTCAGGAGATACAACCACCAACAGACACCGTCAGTCGGGAAATACAACCACCAACAGACGTCAGTCGAGAGATAAAACCACCAACAGCCACCGTCAGTCGAGAGATACAACCACCAACAGACGTCAGTCGAGAGATACAACCACCAACAGCCACCGCGAGTCGGGAGATACAACCACCAACAGCCAAGTCGGTCGAGAGATGGAACTACGAACGGCCACCGTCGGGAGATACAACCACCAACAGCCACCGTCAGTCGGGAAATACAACCACCAATAGACAACGTCATTCGAGAGATAAAACCACCAACAGCCACCGTCAGTCGAGAGATACAACCACCAACAGCCACCGTCAGTCGAGAGATACAACCACCAACAGCCACCGCGAGTCGGGAGATACAACCACCAACAGCCAAGTCGGTCGAGAGATGGAACTACGAACAGCCACCGTCAGTCGGGAGATACAACCACCAACAGCCACCGTCAGTCGGGAAATACAACCACCAACAGACGTCAGTCGAGAGATGGAACTACGAACAGTCACCATCAGTCGGGAGATACAACCACCAACAGCCACCGTCAGCCGGGAGATACAACCACCAACAGCCACCGTCAGTCAGGAGATACAACCACCAACAGCCACCGTCAGTCGGGAAATACAACCACCAACAGACGTCAGTCGAGAGATAAAACCACCAACAGCCACCGTCAGTCGAGAGATACAACCACCAACAGCCACCGTCAGTCAGAGATACAACCACCAACAGCCACCGTCAGTCGGGAGATACAACCACCAACAGCCAAGTCGGTCGAGAGATGGAACTACGAACAGCCACAGTCAGTTGGGAGATACAACCACCAACAGCCACCGTCAGTCGGGAAATACAACCACCAACAGACAACGTCAGTCGAGAGATAAAACCACCAACAGCCACCGTCAGTCGAGAGATACAACCACCAACAGCCACCGTCAGTCGAGAGATACAACCACCAACAGCCACCGCGAGTCGGGAGATACAACCACCAACAGCCAAGTCGGTCGAGAGATGGAACTACGAACGGCCACCGTCGGGAGATACAACCACCAACAGCCACCGTCAGTCGGGAAATACAACCACCAATAGACAACGTCATTCGAGAGATAAAACCACCAACAGCCACCGTCAGTCGAGAGATACAACCACCAACAGCCACCGTCAGTCGAGAGATACAACCACCAACAGCCACCGTGAGTCGGGAGATACAACCACCAACAGCCAAGTCAGTCGAGAGATGGAACTACGAACAGCCACCATCAGTCGGGAGATACAACCACCAACTTGGTTAACCCCCTTAGAGATAAGCCACCGTCAGTCGGGAGATACAACCACCAACAGACACCGCAGACACACCAACAGCCACCGTCAGTCGGGAGATACAACCACCAACAGCCACCGTCAGTCGGGAGATACAACCACCAACAGCCACCGTCAGTCTGGAGATACAACCACCGTCAGTCAGGAGATACAACCACCAACAGCCACCACCAGTCGGGAGATACAACCACCAACAGCCACCGTCAGTCGGGAAATACAACCACCAACAGACAACGTCAGTCGAGAGATAAAACCACCAACAGCCACCGTCAGTCGGGAGATACAACCACCAACAGCCAAGTCAGTCGAGAGATGGAACTACGAACAGCCACCATCAGTCGGGAGATACAACCACCAACAGCCACCGTCAGTCAGGAGATACAACCACCGTCAGCCGGGAGATACAACCACCAACAGCCACCGTCAGCCGGGAGACACAACCACCAACAGCCACTGTCAGTCGAGAGATACAACCACCAACAGCCACTGTCAGTCGAGAGATACAACCACCAACAGCCACTGTCAGTCGAGAGATACAACCACCAACAGCCACTGTCAGTCGAGAGATACAACCACCAACAGCCACTGTCAGTCGGGAGATAGTCACGGTGCGCTACCGGTAATTCTTCACTTCGCGCTGGGACGGAGAGCGGCAGACACACACATGAAGAGGGCATCCGCCCCTCGACGTAAGTCGCGTAAGCCAGCATCCACCAGGACACCAACGGGTTCGCACCGGACGAGACACTGCACACTTACACGTGCAAGGTCATGACTCCCCGAGCGCATCGGCCACACCGCACACAGAGCAATTCACGACGACTTCACATGCAGCCCACGCTCCAATGACTAACCTGGATTTATAATCACGCACAGATCACCGCAAACAGCCAGCAACATCGCAGCATCAACACCATCATCGTGGACACGGACAGCGGCGTCACCGCAGCCGCCGCGACCCACTCGCGGCGCCCACAGACCGGAAGCGCCGTCGCCAGCCGACTCACTCGCGGTGCCGAAGATGGCGCCGGACGCGAAGCCGCCGAGGATCGGGTTGAGCGCGTCGTCGGTGCCGCGCGCGTTGGTCAGCGCGCACGTGGTGGCGGCGAACGTGGCGGCGGCCGCCACCAGCGGCACGGCGATGGTGCCCAGACCGTGCATCGTCTGCCACACGCCCACCGGCTGCGTCACCATGGCGCAGTAGCAGGGGCCGACCCAGGCGCCTGCGGCACGCGCGCGTGTCGTCACCCGCTGCGGCAGGGGCAGCACTTCCGAGTGGTCAGGCTGCGCGGTCAGGCTGCGCGGTCAGGCTGCGCGGTCAGGCTGCGCTGATGAACGGAGTTTGGACATGTTCGTATTGGCAAAACGGGCACATCGGCATTTGTTCAACATGTTGCAACATTTCGGCTATGTAATGGGTGCGACATATTTTTTTTTTATTATTTTTTTTTGTTTGTTTTTTTTTTGGTTTTTGTTGATTTTTTTTTTTAGTTTTTTTTAGTTTTGTTTTTAGGTTTTGGTTTTTTTGGGTTTTTGTTTGTTAGGGGGGTTGGTTTTGGGTGGGGGGGTTGTATTTGGTTGGGGGGGGGTTTTTTTTTTGTTTTGGGGTGGGTTGTTTTTTTTTTGGGGGGGTTTGGTTTTTTATGGGGGGGTTGTTTTGTATGGGGGATTTCGGCTATGTAATGGGTGCGACAGGAGCGGATCGGTCCCGTGACCTCAGCTCGGGACGATGGAACCCAATGTGTGAACAGTTGCATCAGCCTGAGGTCGAGATAATTGCAATCGTGGCCTTTACTTATACAGAAGAGATCACGAGGGTTAACGATGGCTATATTAAGTCGCACAACTGTGAGCACGCTGGTTGAAGATACCTCTCCAACGAAGTGTATATGAAGCAGCAAGCAAATAAAATGCATTGCTGCAACGAGCAAATGTGCACTGTATATTGTACAGTGTGCACTGTGCCCTGTAGAGTGTACAGTGCACAATGTCGTATCACTGTACAATGCAATGTTTTTTCGTTTACAAAAGTGAGTGCATGCTGCTGCCACACCTTTGGCAGGTGTGTCACTGCAGGTGACTGGTGCAGCACGTGACACACTACCACCCCACCAATGAGTACACGGCACCAATACTGAGCTGTTTATGGAGCGATAGCAGAGCCAGGCAGAGCCAAGGCAGTGAGCACCCTCAAACATTTGTGGATCGGTAGATGAAATTGGCGATTTTCTCAAGCTGGTCTATCCCATCAGGTGACAAATTTTCATTTTAGAAGCCTGTTATGGAGTCCTAAGGCATAACCGTGAAAAGTTTTGTTTTCCGAGAGGGCAGGAGCAAGAGTGAAGGACCGCATTCGACGTGTCAAATGTGGCATGTGGCAAATGGTAGTGTATGTGATGCCACACTTTCCAGTGAATGCCCATAGGCCCCATGTTGAATCTCGACAACATTACTGTGCAACAGTTCATACCTGCCCAATTATCTAGCCCTGGCGTGGGGATGCATGGGTTGTGATAAATTTTGTATTGGATCAGCACTCACGCAATGCATTTCGTTTTTTTCCTGGATCCACTTCTGTAAGAGTGGAAATAGTAGCCCGGTAGAACCAGTTCATAGTAAAAACTGAACTTTTCGCCACAGCTACAATGCTTGGTACACAATTTCTTTTTGGAGCGGAAGCATGAACGAAATGAATCTACTCTCCGGTATGTGACAACAAAACAATGGGACTTCACATAACTTGCGTCCAAGCTTCAGGTTCTCCGCAGTGCAGACACGGCTGGAGATCCGGGATGGGTCGGGGGAGGCCCCCCCCGCTCTCCTGACTTGATACCCTGCTAATGTTAATGCTACTTTCCCATTCAATCTGAAAATGTTTGGTACAGCCCCCCAATGTTTGGTCAGAGATCTCCAGCCTTGATGCCAAGAACCTGAGGAGCTTCGTCGATGTCCGGAACGTGTTTTATTTGAGAGTGGCTGACTTGCAGCCTTCTCGTTGATGGCGAATCGCGGCCCAGACATGGCGTAGGCATCTTTGGCGGAGGATCTTTCGCATGCCGTCACGTTCGAAACTTTTACGTAGAACTGATACAATTGCGGTTGAAAATTCCTCACATTGTCTCTATGATCGGAGTTTGTGGTTTTTCGTGGAGGCCCAGGTCAGCCGACAACTGCTTGGCGATGACCACACTCCTTTCGTTCAGATAGACGATAGCACTGCTTACTGCCAACCGGGCCACACAGTTCCGCCACAACGATTTTCACGAGCACGTTGCGACGGCTGGATTTATCGGGAAACATCAGCATTACACGGATCATGCTTCATCACACGAGGGGGGGCGGCGGCATTTTCACGGCGGCCGTGTCCGCCATACGGTCTCCGTGCGAGTTGGCCTGCAGGTCGATGTTCAGCACTCGGACATCGAGCACAGTCGTCCGTCCAGTGAACTCGTGTCGCCTTTCAGATGCAGAGAGCCGCCTCAAGTTGCCATACCTTTGCACGGTGATCATCAGTGAAGAAATAGCGTGCCGCTTCCTGCTCTTCTTGCCTGCCAGACTGTGCTGGCAGGTGCGTACATTTCCCGCGGCGGTTGCGCACCTCCGAATTTTTGGCGCTTGTGCTCATTTCGGAGCTTCGTGCTATTTTGAAGCAGGCGCTTGAAATTAACCAGATTGTCTGTTTTTGATGTGACAGCTGAGGTAGCTATAATACACCTGACACTTCAGTTCCCGTTCTGTTTCAACAATCGTAGAGTAAGTTAATCTGCCCCACCCAGCTGCTCTCTGGTGGAAACTTTTCAGGCAGGCTATTTAAAGTTCGGTAATTGCTTACCCCGCTTTCATTGTTGATCGCTTCCAGGACAGATGCTGCACCGCATCCTTGAGTAAAACGTGGGTTCATCCTTTCCATATCGCCATTGCCTATGCCTGGCCAGTTCGGCAGCTTATTTGTCCGACTGGATCAAATTAGTTTTCAAACCGACCAACAAGCATGTGCATAATGCCGCTGTGAGCCAGTGAAAAACAGGGCATCATGTATAGTTGCAAATGCAGCACCTCTCAGCCAGTCCCTGAGGTGCTATCTGATGGGCACATTGGACAAATTGCGTTCTATATTTGTATGCGGATACATTTTGGGGCTTCCATGAAATGGCAGAATATCTAATTGTGTCCATTGAGAGTCGATGCACCCGGGGATTCGAACACCATCAGCTGTGCCATGTCTACGCTGTCAGGTGTCATGTATCCATCTAAGTGTTCTGAAAGTCGTCTAGCTCGGAGAACCATGTCAGTGTAGTCACTGGAGTTCCATGATCCATTCGTGATGCCTCTTTATATTAATTAGCATGTGATTGTGTTAATGGTATGACCAGTGGTTGCATAATATTGTATGGCAGAGACAATACAACAATGTGCTCATATACTTGCATACTTTGTCTGCAGACAATGCAAATTTAATTTGATGTCTGTTCCAATCACACACAAATTACGTTATGAACAGCACCACCATGCGATAAAGAAAATACTGTAGTTTTAATTTGAGAAGACTGAATCTAAACACATACCTAAATAGGGCAATATGCATACATACTCATTTGCATTTATATCAAGAAATGAATATATTCACAGTTCACTAGCACACAACAGAGGTATTTATATAGAAGCCCCTGAGCTCAAGTCAGAAAAAATGGACTGGACTTGTTGAAGCATACACTCCTACTCTACCATTTCTTTGGGAAATCACATACAGGTATCAGCACATAAAGGTATCACATAGGTATCAAATCACATCAGCAGGCTTTAGACAATCAAACATCAGTAGGCTTTACTTGATCCGACAGCCAGATATTTTGGATGATCAAACATCTGTAGGTTTTAGGCGATCCAACATTTGTAGATTTTAAGTGATCCATTATATGTAGGTTTTAGGTGGCCAAACCAATAGGTTTTAAGTGATCAAACACCAATAGGTTAGGTTAGGTTATTTTGTTGTACTTTTGCATTATTCTTCCTTATAATCCCACCCAAATCCTCTCTTCCACCAACACAACACAATATTTTTGTTGATGACAGAGGGAGTAACATGTATTTGCATTGCCAAAATAAGTTTTTTTTCTCCAGTGTTTTGAATGATAATTGAATGCATTTGATGTTCTCTTCTTGGTGAAATGAATGCTTGATTGGGATATCAGTACTTCAAACTCGAATTGTTTATATTTTGAAAAGTTGTCATTCACCACCAAAATTTACAATTCATTCAAACCAGATCAGAAGGCATCATACAAATATATTGTGCACCACAAATTGGCATAGGGGCATCTTCTATGTATTTAGCAACACTGATAGCACATCACACATCACATATCAAACATAAATCATCCATATACAGATATTGTAATGCCAGCTCCCATAGAATTTGATATTATATTTTGTATGTCATGGGATTGGAAAATGTTCATGGTCTCTTCTGGTTGAGAATAGCAATCGCACTAATGGGAATGTCATGGTGCAGGCAATTACTATGCAAACATCAAATTGAATGCCAGTTTTTTAGTATTACCTATTACAATTTAGGGCATTCATGAGATAAACTTTACACATGTATACCCCTCTAAAGCAAAGAGGCTAGGCTAGGTTAGGCTGGGTTAGGAATTTCTTTTACTTGAACATTTTGAATGAGTTTTTAAAAATGAAGAAAACAATGTTGAAAAAGGAGGTTAGCTTAGGCTAGGTTAGGTTTTGATACTTTTTAAACTGACACTTTAAAAAGAAGTTATATGTGTGTAACATGCTTATAATGTTTTCATCTTATTTCACATATCAGGGGCACTCACAACACAGAGTGTAGGTGGGTAAATGATACAGGTTAGCTGAGAATACTTACTTAACAGTAAAGCTCCTTTTGTCACATACCAAATCTTCTTTGGACAATCTTCACCATCTTTGGTGTCATAGTATTGATAACAATTTCGAAATAATGTTGTCATAATTTATCTGTGGCAGAATGTCAGATAGTTTGCTTGTAAAACTTAATATCAAACACAAACTAGATTTTAAGGTAGGTATCCACACACATGTCTGCACACAATTATCAACCCCTATTCCATATTGGCCCTGTCAATGTTGTGGTAGGTACCTAGTCAACCCATACTCCAGTCTGAATCCTCAACCTAGGTAGAATCATGACTATAGAATGCTGAGTGGAATGGAAGGTAACGAGAAAAGTGAGGATTGCAAATTGCCAAGATTGTTGCCCCCCCCCCCCCACATTACATATAATAAATCCCTCCATACATTACATAACTATACACATTTGAAACTACATCATGTGGATGACAGAAAAGCATTAGCTTAAATATAGCTGCCTATCTCTAACTTTAATGAATACATGATTCACATACCATGACATTCATCAACATCATCTAAAAGAGGGTTGGAAAAGAAATAGACTGTTGATGGATTTTTGGCACCCAGTACATTATACTCCACAAAAGACATACCATTTTTATCATTTGAAGGTTTAATGGTGCCATTTAACAATGCACTGCTCTGTGATAAAATAGGTAGGCACTCAAGATTCACTGGAATGCACAAGCTGAGGTTCTGATGTTGCTGGTTTGAAGACAATATCGTCTCTGTATTTGAATATGTCAAAATAATCCTGTCCACATCCAAAATTGCACAGAACAAACTCAACCCTGTCCATACATCATCCACATTAGCCAGGTCTGCATACACATTTTTGCAGCTTTGCTTTACTATTTGGATTCCTGTTCATTGCATTCTTGTGATCATGGGAATGTACTCTTTATCTAGAACTGACCAAAATTGCACATGTTCACACAATTTGCCGCAGCTGTTTGGCCATCACAGCCAGCCGACAATGAGCACCTGACAATGCATTGCCAGCCAGGTGCCAGCTGCACTGACCCACTACTAGAGATAGCAATGGCATGACTATGAAATGACATGACTATGATCAATGATCATAGTCACGTCAGCACATAGTGATTGAAGCATTACATCATGTACACTCATATTCAGGCATTTAGCAAAATATAATCCTGTGCTCAACTGTGGTTTTCTAACCTAGTATGGTTGGGTAAAATCCCTGAATTAGCTTTTATGTCAAAATGGAGTTGGAGCAACTAAGATACTATGGCATGTGTAAATAAGGTAGTGGGTAGAGGTGTTAAAAATTGGGCCTGAGTGCCTGACCTCCAGGCCTGACATAGGCCCAAGCAGGACCCTGTCAGATCTAACCATCAACTCCTCCATAGCATTGCATGGAAACGTTGAGCTTGGACTGGGCCTGGGACTTACATCAGCTCATACCAGGTCTGAGACTTCAGAGGTTAGGTTTGTGTCTGGCTTGGGCAAAGAATTTCTGCACTGATATCTCTAGCAATTTGCAGTAGTGGGTCCAGGCAGCTGGTAACTGGCTGGCAACTCATCAAAATGGCCATTGATGGTCAGCCTGTAAGCAGGGGCAAATTTTGCAACCATATTTTTTTCTCACAAATTGGGATAAAAAGTAAGTTCCTGTGATAGCAAGAACATGGTGAACAAGAAACCAACCTGTTCTAAGGCAAATTTACAAACCATGTGCATAATGCCCTTACTAATGAACATGCCATCATCACATTCAGTTTGTCTTCCTCTGCAAGTATATCCAGGTTAATCAGAGGTATCAGCAGTGGATAGGTCCAGCACAAGTTAGTCTCAAGTGCTTTGTTTTAGACAGAAACAGTTGAAAAAGATATGCCACCCCATCTTCATGTTCTTCATTAATCTGGTTCCGAAGAGAAAGATAGGAAATTTTGGTGGTTAACATGATATTGAAATTGTTTATGAATCTGTTCCATGATATGGATTATTTAGCATTCTGGCAAGAAATGTTATAAATGCATGAACTTTACACAGTGACCTTTCCTTGCTAAGCAGACAATAGTCAAGAGTTTCTAGGTGCTCTTCTAAGCCAGCAATCTGTGTGGTTGAGGGTAGCAAGTTGGGCACAGCCTATGCACAGCTGAAGATTGTCATTTTGCCCAAGTCAAGTCTGAGCAGAGCCCAACTTTGCCATTTGCATCAGATAAACTTGTATGGGTTGAGCCTGCAATATGGTGGACAGAGCCATAACTTGGGATCAGCCCAACTAAGCAGTGATGCCAATATGGCTCAGCTGGACCATAGGCAGTTTTACAGTGGCTATTTGCTCTTAGGTCACATGGTCTCAGGAACAAGATAGAGGGATAAGACCTGGCATAATGATCCACATGAAATAAAAGTGACCACCAAATCTAATTTTCACATCAGTTTTAAAAACAAAATGGGTTTTACTATCAATGCTGCTGAAAAAAGTAAAATTAAACTTAAACATCAGCAACTTGCAATATGCTTTCTGGTTTATGTGGAGACTGCACTCAGCTCTACTGCATCTGGCAGCCAATGAATGACTGCCAGATGACAAATTGGTGCCATGGTTAAATTAGCAAAGGATGCAGTTATAAGCCAACTTCCGGAGTAATGGTAAAGAAAATGATAAAAGCATACTTAATCGATGCCAACCAAGTTTATAAATCCATACCTGATACTCCCAACATGCTCACATCATACAACTAATAAATGTTCACAAAACACCCCACGAGTAGGGTGCTCATGCACCAACTGATTTGTTACCTGCCGTCTATTGGGATATGGGTTTTGTAATATAAAATGGTTTAAGGAAAATTATACTAAGAATGATCTGTCTTAAATATTTTTTATTTCCACCACCAAGGAACAATTTTTGGCAACAAAAAGCTGAGAAAATTGATTGGAACCAATTCTTATTAATATTAAATGTTCTCCAATGTACTTTTTTAGCTCATGTCAGGAATGTTTTAGTTGAAGCCAGGAATGACTTGGAAGGATCAAAAGCGACTAGACAGGAGAGCAAATTGCCGCTGTAAATCCACCTTATGATGAGCAGCTCCACCTGCTGCACCTACTTGAGCAGATCCATGGTGAGCCCAATTGGGCCTGATCAGAATTCCTGGCTGGGTTACATTTGGTATCTATTCTGATACAACCAGAATACCCATGTAGGTAGGTACCCAATTAGATACCTATATAAGTTTTGTTTCAGGAACAGCTGCGCCTTAATAAATTCAGGTGAAAAGTAACCTTAGCCCATCTTCAGCACAGGACCGAAAAAGAGACCTAGGCACTTCAACTTGGATGAACGATCGATGCCATGGCATTGACAGGAAATCTACAATCAATATTTGGTCAAACAACATAAACATCCGGCAATTGAATTCCACTTTTCCACCATTCTTCCGCTCTGATATAGGTTCCTCCGCTCCTACCTAGGTACCTATCTATGCCTTTTTGTCTTTCACTTACACCCCACCACAGCACTTCTCCTCAGGGCCTTCCATGAGGCTTACACAAAAAAAGAAAAATTTGTCTGCTGTTCTTCAAGTAGATTTGAGCTCACAGTCATGATGCTAACCAATGAGCATTCTAAGGACACGATTGGCCTTTGGCGTACGTGCTTTTGATTGGCTAAAAGAGACTAGAGAATCACAGTGAACTTTTCATCCGCTGATTTCGGACTAGTTGCTACGCCCCCAATATTGCGGCTTAGTCTGCGCTATAGGGGCGTAATGGGCCTAATCTATAGCTGCCGGCGGAGGGGGGATATTGGTGGATTGAGGGTGAGGATATAGCAAGTCTTTTTTATTTTCCATTGCTGCAGTGTTCTGGTCAAATATCAATCTTCCTTTTGTTTCATCTTCATTTTCAATGTATGGTTGTTACAGCTGCCAGAAACTATTGTCAGTAGCAACACACTGAACATCTTTAAGAACAGCATAGACAATCATTATAAGAATAGGGGGCTTGTTTTTCTGTATTCCAGGGAGAGTTGATCAACACATTTGGTGGACAACTGGTTCAGTGTACAGAGTGCAACCAAGAAGGGCCCTTGTGGCTCATAGTTGCACTGATCTTTTATGTCTTTTATGTCTTTACAGTTATGGTAGAACATCTGGTGTCAGTCAATGAGAGGCAATGAAGGAGAAAATGTTTGATGCCCCTGTTCTTCGTTGCATATGGGCAGGCAGGTACCTACCTTCCTAGGTAGGTGCCTAATATGAGGTTCACTTTCGCCATGGCGAATTTTAAATAGTTGACTGGAAGTAGTCCTCTTACCCTGAATGTTATCACTGATGCTGGTCTGTTGCCATGTGGTAGGTACCTAGATAGATAGGTAGGTAAGGATAGATAGATCTGAACACGTTCTGTTTCCTGAACACCTACCTTTGGATGTCTCCGACATCATGTGCAGTGCATAAATAACAAAAATATGGTGGTATTCATAAATGATGGACCTGTCTCTACCAAAATATGAAGGTCTGATCACATAGTTCTACCTATTCTTTGTGTACTGAGCTTGTGAAGTTCACAGGCACCATTTTAGGCTTCCAAGAGCAGTTGGCATAAGGAAACCATAAGGAAGTTACTTTCAATATTTTTGCAATTACACCAGCATTTTTTTTGTGGCTACCAATAGCTTATACCACAACACTACACACAATAGTACCACCACAACAGTTATACCACACAACAGTTGTACCACAACAGCTACAGTGAGGTAATCCTGCACAACAACATTTTTGTTTTCAGAATACAGCACACCACTACAAAATAATTATCTGTTTTAAAGTTGCTCTTTGCAAGTGGTTAGAGGATTTTCATTGAAAGGAACTGTTTGAATATGGATAGCTTGTTCATTTTTGTGTTCAGTAAGCACAGTACAATTACTGTTTCAGCCATACAGAAGCAGCAGTAGAGCTATTTGTTGCATACTGCTTAAGTGTTCAGACCCCCCCCCCCCTCCTCTTCCCCTACCTACATAGGTACATATTTTGGTAATCCTCAAGTATTACCCCTCACACTTTCTTTATATCAAAAAGTATCTAAGTCATCATCAGCTTACTGTCAGTCAGCTGTTGGTGATGTCACTCAAAGTATGAAGAAAGACATCCAGCTGGGTGTCATAAAGTCATAGTCATAATTGTTAAGGCATTGTTAAGGCTTAAAAAACTCCTCTGATCATGCCCATTGTGCTATGATAGCCAATCTCATCAGTATCACATCCCGAAGGAAGGTGCTGAATCCACTGCCAGGTACACCCTAGAAATGGAATTATAAAGTGTTTAGACTTAATAAGAGACACAAGGGCCTATCCAGTTAAGTCTGTAAATGGAACATACCATAAGCCTGGTAAAAAGACCACCCCAACCATCACCACATCCTACCACATCCTAAAGAAACCATCCACCAACATCCTACACACCTATCAATGCGTCTACCCTAGCTATCCAGCCCTATTTCCTTGATCTCTCTTAACACATGTGGATTTAATGCCATACAAATAATTTTCAAACTACATCCATGCCTGCTTAAAGGGGTCTGTGTCATGCACACTTACTTAGCATAAATATCACCCCATCCATCACAAATTAGAACTCGCCATCCATCACAAATTATAACTCAGTGCACTGAATGAACCCAGGGGCATCACCAGGGTTATTTTGAAGGGGTCGATGTGGTGCTCATTCTGGTGTGTCAGCAGGATAACCTAACCTAACCAAACCAAACCTAATGCAACATAGCCTAACCTAACCTAACCTAAACTAACATAATGCCCCCTCTGTTAATCCAGTGCACTGATTGGATATTTTTATTGGTATGTTAGGTGATGTCACTAACAGCTGACTGGCAGCCAGCTGATGGTGACTTAGATACCTTGTTGATATAAAGAAAGTGTGATGGGCAATACAAGATTACCCATATTTCTTCTTTTGCTTGGACTTGCTTTTTCTATTTTCATAGATGCCTAAATTAGTTGTACTGGGGACTTCCTATCAGGGCCATGGTAGCTCAGTTAGTAGAGCGTCGGACTCTTGATCGCAAGATTGTGGGTTGGAATCTCACAACTGACAGCATTTACTGAGTCCACCCGTGACCAATCAGCGTGAGAGGTTGGCGACGCTAAGTGACCTAGCAGTTGAATGCATTGTAAAAGAACCCAAGGGGCATTCCACTGCTATCATTTGTTGGTCATTCCACTGCTTCGCCATTTGTTTACTCGCTATTTTCTCATTCTGCTCAAATCTTCAATATTTATGTTTAGGTGGTGTGTAATGACCATCTCCCATTTTGTTGGAGATTGATGAAGCAATAATGATTTATCTAGTTTTCACCCTCCACATCACATATTCCAGTAGATGCCATCTGGGCAATTGGCACAGCTGGTTAAGGTGCTCACTCTCTGTACTTGTGATGGAGGGTTTGAATCTCAATGTGGCTTCAATTTTAACCTGATCACACAGGAGTTGATGGTCAAGGCTGTGGGTTCATGTTGCACTTTAAATTACTTTATACTATCATAAGTTGCCTGATTTACTAATATATGTGTATGAAAGTAAGCAGGGGAAATACTCAATTAAAGCCTTGTCATGCAATGAATGTCCTCTTGACCTCCAGACATTGATTATGGTCAAGCTATCAGTATTCGATACAGGAACTGTCATGGTTGCATTTGTCTGGAGGGGGCATTTCTTTGGAGGGGCTCCACTACAAAAGCACCTGTAGGGCACCTCTGGTAGGAAAATTTGAGGGGTGTGGGTGCACTTGAGCCTGCCAGAGGGGCACCCTTCCTTCCAAAGGGGCACCTTATCCTACCAGAGAGGCCTCTGGCTGACAAATTGTATGGTTCTATACACAATCCTTCCTGGAGAGGTGCCACTTTCCATGGGTGGGGGGCACATGTCCCCAGTGCCCCTTGTATCCACCCCTGTAAGCTAAAAAATAGATAATATGGACAAATTGTGAATGTTGTCATATACAACCAACCAATCAACAAATTTCCTGATGGTGCAGTGCCGGCGAACGAATGTGTTGGGAGCGTACTGTCTATACTACCAAGCATGTGGCAACCATATGCTGAATTTATTATGGTTGTTACGGCCAGCCTTATGTTTACCTCTCTCAGGTTGCTAGGTACCTACATAGGTAGGTATATCCCAGGTATTAACCAACACACCTAAGTCTCTTTCCTCTTCAATAACATCCAGTTCCCTCCCTCCCATTCTATATATGAAAGTATCACCTCCAGACCACAGATGCATAACCTTACACTTATCGTAGTTGAAGGACATCTGCCATTGATCAGCCCACTTTTTTAGGTCCTCCAAGTCTTGTTGAATATTACTAGATTGATCACTACTGTTTGCCACTCCTACCAGCTTGATTCATCAGCAAATTTGAACACTCTATTCCTCAGCCCTACCTCAATGCTATTCACAAAGGTGATAAAGAGAAGTGGCCCTAGAACACAGCCCTGTGGTACTCCACTCAGCACATCCTTCCAATCAGATTTAAATCCATTTAACAGTACCCTTTGTTTCCTTTCCCTCAACCATGCTTCAATCCAACCTAGAACCTTCTCAACAATCCCATGTTGCTGTAGTTGATGAATTAGCCTCCCATGTGGAAATTTATCAAATGCTTTGCTAAAGTCCAAGTACACAACATCCATCCTGCTTTGATTGTCTACTTCTTTAGTAACATACTCCATGAACTCCAATAGGTTAGTTAAACAAGACCTTCAAGATCGAAATCCATGTTGAGTATCCCTTAAAAGGTTGTGCCTATCAAGATAAATCTGAACATTCTGTTAACCAGATTTTCTAGTACCTTGCAAACTATTGCAGTCAAACTGACTGGCCTGTAGTTTCCTACACACTTCATACTTCCCTTTTTGAAAATTGGCACTACATTAGCATTTTTCCAATCTTTGTGTACTTCAGAATATTCCATAGACCGCCTGAAAATTATACCTAGGGGAACTGCTAAAGCTTTAGCACACTCTACTAAGACCCTAGTATATATATAATCTGGTCCAGAAGCTTTATTAGGTTTTATATTCTGCAAGTGCTTTTCTTCAGCTTCTGTAGTTATTATAAGACCCTCCAGCCTATCAACTGTCATGGCATAACATTCAGTTGTTTCTATTGTACCAGAATTATCTTTAGTAAAGACAGATGAGAATTGCTTGCTTAGGGATTCCACAATATCACCATCATCAACCACTATTTCCCCATCTACCTCCAGTGGCCCTACACAACACTTTTTAGCCTTAAATTTGTAGAAACTAAATAATCTCTTAGCATTACCTGCTGAACATTCTCAAGCTGATTTGATTTCAGCCAGTCTTTTAGATGCCCGAACATACCTAATTTATTTCTAGCTATTTTATATGATTCAAGGTTTACCACAGAGTTAGCATCTTTTAGTTTCTTGTATGCCTGTTTCTTTGACTCCAGTAAATGTTTTACTTCCCTGGTCAGCCATGAAGGGTGCTTAACCCTGGTTAATCTAATTTGCCTATTGGGAATGAACCTATCCTGACCTTGAAATAGTTTATCTTTTTGCATTCTCCACATTTCGTAAGCATCTAAGCCCTTCAGTAAGTCTGCCCAATTAATTTCGTTCAGGAAGTTCCTGAACTCATTGTAATTTCCTTTAGCAAAATTTGGAATCAATGTTTTATTGGTTCCTACACTTCCAACATACAATGAGAAGCATATAATGTTGTGATCATTATTAGTAAAGGTCTCTCCTATGTTCACATTTTGTACACAATTGTCCTCATTAGTAAGCACAAGATCTAATATTTCATTTTCCATTGTAGGCTGATGTGTCATTTGAAAGAATACATTTTCCTCAAAACAAGCTATGCAACTTCTTCCTGATTTGCTTAGACCTATAGTTTTGCTTCCTAATCCTGTTATGTTGAAATCCACCAACAAAACAGTTCTCTCCTGCACACTCCTACTTATCTCTTCCTGCATCAACCTGTCAGTGTTTTCATTCTCGTCTGGAGGTCTATAGAATGCCCACCCCTAAATTTTGTTCCATTCTTCATAATTATATCTAACCACAAGGATTCTACTCCTTCATTATGTACACTATCCTCTTTGTAATGATATTTCATCACTTGTCTGACATACAAGAGTATACCTCCTCTTATCCTTGCCTTCCTTTGATAAGCATGCATGTTGTAGCCTGTCAATTCAAATTCTTGCAAGTTGTCTCCAAAAATGCTTTCATTAACCCATGCCTCTGTTATACATACCAAATCTAGCTTTTCAGACAATATATATGCATGCAGTTTCCCAATTTTGTTCCTAACACTTCTCGCATTGACATAAAACATGATAAACTATTGCTTCCTTTACTTGCAATACTTCTCTCTTTATCAGCTTCATCTCCACATGACCTGCCTAGTTTCCCTGTTTAATACTGAGAGCCTCCTCATGCCTATTGCTGAGCAATTCCACTCCTCTCTTGCTCAGAGGTAGCCCATCTAATGCAAACATTTCAGTCCTCCCCCAAATCACCCCACAAATCCAAGAACCTCACCCCAAGCTCTTTGCAAATCTTTGCCACCTTCGTATTCAGCCCAATGGCCCTCGAGTACCACTCTACACTTGCATTTACCATAGGGAGGATGGATGTTACCACTCCTCCCTTCCTACTTCCTGCTAACCTACCTATCAAAGCCTTCTACTCTTTCATTGTTTCCTCTATTTTATCTCTTCCTACATCATTTACACCAACCTGCACAATTACTATTGTACTGTCTCCACTACCCTTCATTACTCCTTCTAACCTATCCCCGACATTCTTTACCTGGGCCCCTGGGAAGCAAACACGAGTCCGTTTGCTGGGGTTCCTACTACAAAATGCGATCCATATACTCTCTCTCTCTCTCTCTCTCTCTCTCTCTCTCTCTCTCTCTCTCTCTCTCTCTCTCTCTCTCTCTCTCTCTCTCTCTCTCTCTCTCTCTCTCTCTCTCTCTCTCTCTCTCTCTCTCTCTCTCTCTCTCTCTCTCTCTGTCTCTGTCTCTGTCTCTGTCTCTGTCTCTGTCTCTGTCTCTGTCTCTGTCTCTGTCTCTGTCTCTGTCTCTGTCTCTGTCTCTGTCTCTGTCTCTGTCTCTGTCTCTGTCTCTGTCTCTGTCTCTGTCTCTGTCTCTGTCTCTGTCTCTGTCTCTGTCTCTGTCTCTGTCTCTGTCTCTGTCTCTGTCTCTGTCTCTGTCTCTGTCTCTGTCTCTGTCTCTGTCTCTGTCTCTGTCTCTGTCTCTGTCTCTGTCTCTGTCTCTGTCTCTGTCTCTGTCTCTGTCTCTGTCTCTGTCTCTGTCTCTGTCTCTGTCTCTGTCTCTGTCTCTGTCTCTGTCTCTGTCTCTGTCTCTGTCTCTGTCTCTGTCTCTGTCTCTGTCTCTGTCTCTGTCTCTGTCTCTGTCTCTGTCTCTGTCTCTGTCTCTGTCTCTGTCTCTGTCTCTCTCTCTCTCTCTCTCTCTCTCTCTCTCTCTCTCTCTCTCTCTCTCTCTCTCTCTCTCCCCCCCCCCTTGCAGTACCTCAAACCTATTATTAATTTCAATGCCTTTGTCAATTTTCCTTAAAGCTAGTCTAGTACTCTGGCGTCTAGCTACTTTCCACTCTACTATCCTGGACCAAGCTATCTCCACCCCTATCACTCCTGGACTCCTGCACCTGGCTTGCCTGGCTGGCATTTCCTATGATGGGCCCTGCCACCAAACACTTCAATTCAATAGGCAGCAAGGTATATTCTGAAGGGGACGAGTAGTCTAGGGGTAAGTTGCCCGTCTCACAATCGAAAGATTGTGGGTTCGAGTCTCACCTGTCACTGCTCTTCGCCCGCGACCAATGGGCGTGTGAGATTGGCGACACTACATGACTCAACGGTCGCGTGTCGTTAAACCAATAATCAAGGTTTATTATAAGACGTCAATGAAACAAACATACTGACTTCTTGCATTGTATTACACATTTTCAAAGAGAACATTTTGCTTCGCTTTGGTGACAATCGTTTCCTTTTTTGAGCATCATCTGTTTCGAAGACTGTCAGCTGCAGTTCTTTGCATGGTTCTAGGTGTTTCACCGTGACGGGATCGGTAACCTTGACCTTTGTACGTGTTACCTGTGTTAGACTAAGTCTTCAGTTTGCATTTCCGCAATATTGAGCACGAAATCGAGCACGAATTATTTTACGACCAGGGTCAGAAAGCTACGGTGAAGACTGGTGCCGGACTGCACCCCGACATTGACATGTTTGACCTGATCTGGAAGGTTGACAGGAATGAAGGTTGAAGGTGGACAGATGAATGAAAAGCTAGCCATGAGTTCTGGGTACTTATTTTTCATCGTCATTCATGACACCCTCTTCTGTCACATGGAGCACAACACCCATCCCCATTAACGACAATAAAAAAAACAAATATTGGAGCTCAATTTAACGATGTTTCTTTGGATCGATATATGTGTGCCTTTATAGGCTGCATCATTTGTGATTGAATGGTTATCACATGTCTTGCTAGGGATACTACGAATATTAGGTTGATAATTTCCTGCTCCTCTTTATGGTACAAAGGTTGTGTGGGTATGTGTCTTGTGAATTTACTAGTGTTTGCTGGTATTGTATGTGTTATGTTTCTATAAATGGTCAAAATGAGATCATTGTGCACCTATTAAGCACCCACAAGTCGTCACTCTACTAGAATACTCAGATAAATATCGCATACTGTTGTATTCTGATGTTGGCAGATTGAGCTAATTTAACACACAAATCGCAGGCAGAAGCATTTCAGTGGGCCAAGCTTTGTCCGAAATCCCGGGCTTCCCCGAGGGGGAAAATTAATGCATAAAATGATCCAAGCATCGCCTGACCCTTACCCAGCAGATCCGCCACCGCCCACAAGTCGCCCTGCTGGACTTCTACATATGGATGGCATCTTTTTCCGCAGACGACGTCAGCATCGGGGCGAAGACTCGACATGTGTCGCTACAGACATCAATAACTGTATTGAGCTGTGTTCTATAGGCAATCAATTCAGCGTCGCAAATATGTGCCAGCATCTGGGCTAAGACGTGGTCATGATGTTGTGGGTTGTGTTCATCATGCTTGGAGCGTCCTCTGCTCAGGGTTTCACGGGATCGGCTGGTAAGTCAAGACTGTTATCTTTTTAATTTTTATAATATATATTCAACAGGATTAGGTGGAGTATTTTATTTAAGCTACGAGCTGTAGGGAAATGGCTTCAATAGATGTTGCACACACCAGCATTCACGCGATTATGTTTTCAATTCGCTAAAATATAATGTTGTCACCATCAAGAATATTGCATCAGCTGTATGTAATGGAATGAATAATGTCGCACATGAAAGCAGCTTTTCACATTGGTTGACGTGCTGAGGGCGTTTTTGTCGATTAACCACGAAAATCACCCTGTGGATATTAACATTGTGTTAGTCCACTGACAATGTTCATTTAAGTGAGTGAGAATCTTTTTCACATTTTGTATTTTATTGTAGCACGGAATAAATAAATTACACCACTCGCGGCGTGAACAAATTTCTTCGAACCGCTCGTCGTCGACTGGTGGTTTAAGTGCATTTGTATCCTTGCCCGCAGTGTAATATATAGCAAGCGAACTGTCTATTATGGACATGCCACTCAGGCATGGGGTGTATAAAATATATTAAAGTCGTTGCACCATTGAGGTTATCACCAAGTGTGCAATTGACACATGCTCTCGAACCACGGTTTTGAAAAAGCCGCCACCAGATAGTAGTGTTCTTTTTATGTGGGATGAATTATTTTAAATATATCATGTGGCGTTCAGAAAAACAAACTGAGAACCTGTATCTGCTAACAGTGCATATTGATAGTATCAGGCAACGTGAATGCCCATTTTCAGTTGGGGGGAATTTATTGGTGAATATGTTCGGCGTGTGCCTCTGTATCAGCTTAGTTAAGTATAAATAGTGTGTAAAGGACATTGCCTGATTGTGATAGTTTCTGAATGATATTGAAAACTGGTATAAGTAAATGTACAATTGATATTTCCCTTGTCACATCAACTGGCATACTGGTTATGTTTTCGTTTGCTGTAAGGAGGCTGGTGCGTTACCATGGTGACGAGTGCGTTGTGGCTGTGCCGCCAGCGCCGGAGATCATCGACCGTCCGCGCAGCACCACGGAGGTGAAGCAGGGCACTGAGCTGGCGCTGCGCTGTGCCAGTCGGGGCTCGCCGACGCCTCGTCTGCGCTGGCAGTTCCGGGCCGACGGCTCCTCGATATTCCGACAGCTCGACGATAAAGGCATGTCCGTCTGTGCGTGCCGTCGTGCGCGTGCGCGTGTGTGATGCCGACATCGGCTGCGTCATGGTGTTCGCCAGCGGTGCTGTGCCAGCGATGCCGCTACCGACTCCGCTGCCGCTGTATCACACTGACATTTGCGAACGTTTGCCGAACATGGTGATGGCACCGGACCATTACAGATGCTGCTTCTGTACCACTGATGGGAGCAATGCCACTGCTGGCATTGTTCCCATCATTACACTGTCTATTTGCATCGATATATATTTCAATGTGTAATTTCATCATTTGCATTGGGCTTTGCGTACTAAACCAGTCAAACTAACTGACCTATAATTGCCAGCTTTCCCAGGGTAACCTTTATGAAGACTGGTAAGATACGAGCTTCCTTTCAGTCGTATGGAACCTCCCAGAAAGTAATGAACCTAGTGAACGATATTTTCAGTGGCTTAGCAATGTATATTTAAGTTTCTAGGAAACTTCTTGAAAATTACCATCGGCTTCATGCAAATAATGTCTGTTTATACATATCGTCGAACTATGAAAAATAACTCCTTGGATTTGAAGCGATGTGGAGATTAGGATGAATTTAAACATGTTTCGCTAGCAAAATATGTCTAGAATGGATGAAAACGCAACAAACTATGCTTTCATAAAATGTGTTTACCTGGGACCAGGTAAACACATTTTAGGTTCAAACACAGGGTTCGGCGTGCTGCGTGCACACGGTCAATTTTGGTGTTGGAAATGCCTGGGACATAGACAGTGGTTTTGGCACAGAACGCGCACATGTCTACGACTGAAATTGACGGCTGTCTTGATGACCAGCCTGCGCCGTTGCCATGTCAGAGCGAACGGCCCGACCGCTGCCCGCGGCGGAGCGTTTCGCGGCGGTCGCACATCCCGGGATCCCCGGCGGCCCCCGGTTCGGCCGTGGCTACACGTCTGTCACGCCCGGATGGTATCGACTGACTGTCCCGGCCCGGATGGTATCGACTGACTGTCCCGGCCCGGATGGTATCGACTGACTGCCCCGGCCCGGATGGTATCGACTGACTGCCCCGGCCCGGATGGTATCGACTGACTGTCTCGGCCCGGATGGTATCGATTGACTGTCCCGGCCCGGATGGTATCGACTGACTGTCCCGGCCCGGATGGTATCGACTGACTGTCCCGGCCCGGATGGTATCGACTGACTGTCCCGGCCCGGATGGTATCGACTGACTGTCCCGGCCCGGATGGTATTGACTGACTACCCCGGATGGTATCGACTGACTGTCCCGGCCCGGATGGTATTGACTGACTACCCCGGATGGTATCGACTAACTGTCCCGGCCCGGATGGTATCGACTGACTGTCCCGGCCCGGATGGTATCGACTGACTGTCTCGGCCCGGATGGTATCGACTGACTGCCCCGGCCCGGATGGTATCGACTGACTGTCCCGGCCCGGATGGTATCGACTGACTGTCCCGGCCCGGATGGTATTGACTGACTACCCCGGATGGTATCGACTGACTGTCCCGGATGGTATCGACTAACTGTCCCGGCCCGGATGGTATCGACTGACTGTCCCGGCCCGGATGGTATCGACTGACTGTCCCGGCCCGGATGGTATCGACTGACTGCCCCGGCCCCGATGGTATCGACTTACTGCCCCGGCCCGGATGGTATTGACCGACTACCCCGGATGGTATCGACTGACTGCCCCGGCCCGGATGGTATCGACTGACTGTCCCGGCCAGGATGGTATCGACTGACTGTCCCGGCCCGGATGGTATCGAGTGACTGTCCCGACCCGGATGGTATCGACTGACTGTCCCGGCCCAGATGGTATCGACTGACTGTCCCGGCCCGGATGGTATCGACTGACTACCCCGGATGGTATCGACTGACTGTCCCGGCCCGGATGGTATTGACTGACTATCCCGGATGGTATCGACTGACTGTCCCGACCCGGATGGTATCGACTGACTGTCCCGGCCCGGATGGTATTGACTGACTACCCCGGATGGTATCGACTGACTGCCCCGGCCCGGATGGTATTGACTGACCACCCCGGATGGTATCGACTGACTGTCCCGGCCCGGATGGTATCGACTGACTGTCCCGGCCCGGATGGTATCGACTGACTACCCCGGCCCGGATGGTATCGACTGACTGTCCCGGCCCGGATGTTATCGACTGACTACCCCGGCCCGGATGGTATCGACTGACTGTCCCGGCCCGGATGGTATCGACTGACTACCCCGGATGGTATCGACTGACTGTCCCGGCCCGGATGGTATTGACTGACTACCCCGGATGGTATCGACTGACTGTCCCAGCCCGGATGGTATTGACTGACTACCCCGGATGGTATCGACTGACTGTCCCGGCCCGGATGGTATCGACTGACTACCCCGGCCCGGATGGTATCGACTGACTGTCCCGGCCCGGATGGTATCGACTGACTACCCCGGATGGTATTGACTGACTGCCCCGGCCCGGATGGTATCGACTGACTGCCCCGGCCCGGATGGTATCGACTGACTTCCCCGGCCCGGATGGTATCGCCTGACTACCCCGGCCCGGCTGGTATCGACTGACTACCCCGGCCCGGCTGGTATCGACTGACTACCCCGGCCCGGATGGTATTGACTGACTACCCCGGCCCGGATGGTATCGACTGACTGCCCCGGATGGTATCGACTGACTGCCCCGGCTCGGATGGTATCGACTGACTACCCCGGATGGTATCGACTGACTGCCCCGGCCCGGATGGTATCGACTGACTACCCCGGCCCGGCTGATATCGACTGACTACCCCGGCTCGGATGGTATCGACTGACTACCCCGGCCCGGATGGTATCGACTGACTGTCCCGGCCCGGATGGTATTGACTGACTACCCCGGATGGTATCGACTGACTGTCCCGGCCCGGATGGTATCGACTGACTACCCCGGATGGTATCGACTGACTGCCCCGGCCCGGATGGTATCGACTGACTGTCCCGGCCCGGATGGTATCGAGTGACTGTCCCGGCCCGGATGGTATCGACTGACTGTCCCGGCCCGAATGGTATCGAGTGACTGTCCCGGCCCGGATGGTATCGACTAACTGTCCCGGCCCGGATGGTATCGAGTGACTGTCCCGGCCCGGATGGTATCGACTGACTGCCCCGGCCCGGATGGTATCGAGTGACTGTCCCGGCCCGGATGGTATCGACTGACTGTCCCGGCCCGGATGGTATCGAGTGACTGTCCCGGCCCGGATGGTATCGACTGACTGTCCCGGCCCGGATGGTATCGACTGACTGTCCCGGCCCGGATGGTATTGACTGACTACCCCGGATGGTATCGACTGACTGCCCCGGCCCGGCTGGTATCGACTGACTACCCCGGCCCGGATGGTATCGATTGACCGCCCCGGTCCGGATGGTATCGATTGACTGCCCCGGCCCGGATGGTATCGACTGACCGCCCCGGTCCGGATGGTATCGATTGACTGCCCCGGATGGTATCGACTGACTACGCCGCAGCTTAAGGCCGCCACCGTCCCTGACGAGACTGGTCTCGTCCACGTGCTGAATAAGAAGCGTCCCGCGCTCGACAACAGGTCAAGACAAGCGGAGGCCGTCCGGCAAAACTTGGCATTGAATTGGACCCCAACAGAGTAGGCCGGATCACCGAGTGAGTTGTTCACACATTTTCCTCGATGAGGAATCGCCGGATACTGATAACGTCCTGCCTCCTGTATCGGTAGCCTTCTGTATCGATAACCTCAAATAGACGTCACAATTGAGGACGTAGCGGAGTTGAGAGTCTGAGCTTTTCGAGAGGCGAGAGGATGTGGTGTGGGAGTGACGAACAATGGTCTTCCACGGTCGCTCTATCAAACTATAATGCGCGGAATCCGTTCCGTGCGATTATCTCTGTTGCTTGCGTAGTTTGTGACTCCTGTGCACATGACGCATCAAGCATGGATGGTTGAGATCGAATGGACCACGAACGTGTTCTGTGCCCCGCAGTTGTCCTGATTTTGCAGCTGCCATCGCCTAATCTGCTTTGTTTTGTAGACCGTCACTGGTGCAGCGAAATAGCCAACTGTTGAATAATTCCTGCACGCTGCGAAATTAAGTCACCTGCTTTTTCCACAACGTTAAAGCCCCAATCAGCACGGTACAGACCTTAATCAGTTAATGATGTTTTTGTTTAACCACAAACTTGATTGAATGTCACTACCTCATTTCACCCTTCACCGACCGCCGCCCAGTTTAGTGCTGTTGACACGTGTGTATGGTGAATGTATACTGTCATCCATGCGTCAGTCACTACGCTCCTATGTGTGACTACGCAAGTGGCGGAGACGAGTGGTCTAGGGGTAAGATGCTCGTCTCACAATCGAAAGGTTGTGGGTTCGAGTCTCACCTGTCGCTACTCTTCGCCCGCGACCAATCGGCGTGAGAGATTGGCGACGCTACATGACTCAACGGTCGACGTGTCGTAAAACCAATAACCAACCAACCAACTACGCAAGTGGCATCGGCACGGCGAGTGGCGATGGCAGTCAGGGTGCTAATTGTATGGCGAAGCGACTGTCCAGTTGTTTTATACCCGGCATTAAGTGGGAGAGGGGAGGCGGAAACCTTGCCCCTGTCGAATATGCGAGATGACTTGGAAACACGTTAAGATATTTCCGTGACATTTTCAATAGCTGTTGCGTGATTAATGCTACGCATTTTGTCAAAGCAAGAACTATATGGGCATGATGGGTCAGGCGTGAGTTACGTCATGTTTGCTGATTTTTTTCCAACGCATCGGTGTGCACAAATTGATACAGAAACCAAACGAAGGAAGATAGTTGATGTCTGTCAATGGAAAACGAGAGACAATTGGTAGATCATTAGCATGTGATGTTTTGTTTGGATATTTCCCTTCGAAATGTCGGCATGTCAAAGTAAGACTATTGATAAAAAATACCCTCGAAATTGTTTACCCTTCAATTCAACATTTCGAAAATACAAACCATTTTGCAAGAAATGACTATGAAGAACGTCCGCGCCAAATTTTAGAGATGGTATATTAAAATGATTGAGTTTGGCTCGAAATGTACCGCAGTGCGTACACCGCATGGGCGCCGCGTAGCGCTGACCCTCCCCGCCGCCGAGTCGGCGAGTCGGCGAGGCGGCGAGGCGGCGAGGCGGCTCGACAGTCGCCGGGCTGCCTCGGTGCGCACTTCAAGCAAGCACAATTTCTCATGGTTTCTGAAGCTGCACGTCACGGCGCTATCGATCGCCGCTTGAATTTTAAACTCGGTCCAACTGTCCTTGAGATAGGCAGGTGAAATATTTGTGCCCTTCCCCGGCCAATGGTGTGCGACTGAGGAGCGCGGACAATGTCGGGTCCATTTTTTCACTGCATGGTTGGAATGGTGATTGCTGTTGAATGGTAACCATTTGGAAATTATGAACGTAACCACGCTGCCTTTTTATTAAAGAAATTGGTGTCGGTATACAGAGGGAAGCAGGACTCGTGAAACAGGCAAGCGGGTAAACCACTGACCTATTCGGAACTGTGTACATTGTATGTGTGTGTGCAACCACACTGGGAGGCCAGATACATTTAACCTCACTTCTTTGTGTTTTGTCGAAAAAAATGAGCATAATGCCCTCTGTAATACCTGAACCTAGCCTTCTAACCTTCGCAATTTTGTCGTAGCGACTCACATGTTTGAAAGCATGACTCACAATGTTTGACCTCTGGCGATCCTCTGCCAGCTTTGTGACGCAAAATAATCATCTCCACGCATTGCGTTTATTTATTGTTGAAGGCAAATATTCACCCTAAGGGACATCTTCTTGTGTTAACTTTGCTATTAATTTGGCATCAATTTTTATTTTACGTTAGTTTTTCGTCTCTGATGCCGACTGTCGAACGGGAAAAACCGGAAACTTGTCTGTGTCACGGGACTGCTCCATATTGTGGCCGAGTCCCGTGCCGACTGACGGCCGGGTCACTCGGCCGTGACCTGACCTGAGTCCCGTGCCGACTGACGGCCGGGTTACTGGTCCGTGACCTGACCTGAGTCCCGTGCCGACTGACGGCCGGGTTACTGGTCCGTGACCTGACCTGAGTCCCGTGCCGACTGACGGCCGGATCACTCGGCCGTGACCTCACCTGAGTCCCATGCTAACTGACAGCCAGGTCACTGGGCCGTGACCTCACCTGACCCCGTGCCGCCAGACGAGCGCCGCCAGGTCGGCGACAACGGCCGGCTGGTGGTGAGCGGGGTCACCAAGGCCGACCAGGGCCGCTACAAGTGCCGCGTGTGGAACTCGCACGGCTCGCAGGAGGCCACCGCCGACGTGGTGGTCAGAGGTGAGCGAGCACGGCGGTGGTGTGGTCACGGGCTGGGGGTGCCGAAATTGGAATGGGGATGCTGGGAAAACACCATGGCTGGTGTTGGGCGACAGGTGCTGCCTGCAAAACAGCTGGAGAGCTCAGTGTCCCAGTGATTAGTTGGTATCGTGGCTAGGTCGGTTATGGTTGGTTATTGGTTGTACGACACGTCGACCGATGAGTCATGTAGCGTCGCCAATCTCTCACGCCGATTGGTCGCGGGCGAAGAGTAGCGACAGGTGAGACTCGAACCCACAATCTTTCGATTGTGAGACGAGCATCTTACCCCTAGACCACTCGTCCCCTCGTGGCTAGGTGCATAGTGCAAATTGTTGTTATGCACGTCATGGCTAGACCCTCATATACGCGGCTCTGTATAATAGCGCCTGGTTCCCTTGCGTCTTAATGTCTTGTTTTGTTCATATTTGATAAATGTTTTTTCTTTTTTCTGCGGCAATAGTTTTGAACCTGAAAGTAGGATATGCTGAAAAATTGGCCAGGGAAGCGCACAGAGACACTTCTATGTGGGTGCTGCACCTACAGCATCACACATCTAATGCGCAATGTTTGAGGAAATGAGAAGGCAAGCATCCCATACCCTCTGTGTTTCTGTATGTCCCTGATCTCAGCAGGTGTTGTGTGGCGGTCCTTAGCCAATGCACTGTCGGCGCACCCCGGTATGCGCCGGCACGTTATTTGCTCCGTGCGTGCGTGCGTGTGTTTGTGTTTGTGTTTGCACGTGCGAGTGACCGTGACGGAGCGATGTGTTTGCAGTCCCGGTGAGGGTGTTGGCCACGCACACAGAGGCCGACACCGTGGAGAGCGGCTCGCTGGCCGTGCTGGGCTGTGACCTGGGCGGCGACCCGCTGCCCGACGTCACCTGGCTGTTCCGTGGCGAGCCGGTGAGGACCCACTGACCCCTGAGCCTGACCTTGAGCGGTTTCTGTGGTCTGAGCTGGTCTGAGCGCCGACGCAGACGGGCGGCGCCTCTCCGACGATGTAACATTGACTTTGCGCGATTGGTGTTCGTTGGTGTGGTGTGAGTTGCCTTCGGGCGTGAGTGTAGGTTAGCTTGATATATAAATATACTAGCACTCTCGTATTTGCATTAATCCTGAGAGCTTTTGTGCTGCCGTAATCTGGAAAACTGGCGATGTTAAAGTGCTGAAGCCTACGAGGCTAGAAAACTCAGGTTCAATTGTTGAAGCTCGAGGGCATAGGCTACATTGCAGGCTGGTTGGAGTGTCCCTAAAGCTGGTTGGAGTGTCCCTAAAGCTGACTTACTAAATATACAATACTGCATAGGACGCTGCTACTGTATAGTGTATGCTTATATTAAAGGGTTAAATGTTTAATGTTTATATTTTAATGGATGATGCAGAGAATCAGTGACCCATGTCCTATGGTTAGCTGTGTGCAACGGATAAATATTGTCATTCGAAAAATGTAGCATGCAGGCCCGTTCGATATCAATTCAGCACAGTCACGTTTTCTCTTCTTTTTTTCTGAAGTTGTCGGAATGTGGTGGATACAATCTCCCCATTGTGCGTACATTTGAACACAGAACGTTGTTGCATGCCATTGGACTATTGTACGAAGCTATTCAAGCGTTGGTGACAAGTAAAGAAGCGGTCCTCTCCGTGTAATTGAATGCAGGCGCCTGTCCGAGTGTGCCCGCAGTCTCCGCTGCGGTCTGTCGGCTGGTCCGGCGCATGCGCGTTGAACCACAGTGACCTTTCATGTGATAGTTGGAACAATATAGGCATGGGTGGACATTGTGGAATGTGGAGTACTCACACATCGCTCTTTTTCCAGCTCCCGAAGTCGAGCTGGCAAGCTGAGGTAAAGTATGGCGGTTTGCTCGTGTAGCGTATGATGTGTGGGCGTTTGCTCGTGCTATGTCGCGAATGGGTCACCAATGACGACCATAGAGATCGTCATTGGTGGCGAGACAAACGTATGCATGGATCTCGGATATTATCATGAAGGTAAGGTCGTTAGGATTCCGTGTTTAACTGGCAACTTCGACGTCCGATCACGCTGAGGGGGAGGGGTGCGATGTGTATTTTGCGATTATCGTGGCTACCGTACTCTGGTGGTGATGATTCTACGGCATCGGTCTCTTCTCGGCGTTTGGTAACATTCGTTGATATCAATATAGTGTTTGTTTTTGGCATCCCAATTCTCATTTCTCTTGTCACAGGAAGTTATTCTTTGCTTAGACAGCTCGTGGTTGGGTTCTTCCACAGTTCCTCTGCACATACTCACTGCTGTGTAGATCACTTGTTCTGAAGGCGGTATCGCCGGAAGGCGGCCACAGTTGTCCACCGTTCACAACCACTATGCTTCACTAAGTTATCTCAATGTCCAAGCTCTCACACACCCACCGATCCCACCCCTCGTCCCATGGGCTCTGCCGTGCTTCAGCTGATGGTAGAGCCGGTGCGCTCCTCTCTCGTCATAGTTGCGCCTCCCGCCGCCAGGTGGTGTCCGAGCCGACGTACCCGCCGTTCGAGCGGTTCGTGCGCTCGGAGCTGTTTGTGCGGCCGGCCATGTCGAGCGAGTACATCTGCGAGGGCGCCAACACGGTGGTGGGCGCCCCGTTGCGCGCGGCAGAGGCGGTGGCTGTCGCTGTGCGCGGCGCGCCGCGTACAGGTCAGTGGGGCGGGGTCGGGCGCCATGTGCTGGTCACGGCCCAGTAGGGGTGCGCAGGTTGGCGGCCTCCAGCCGCGTGTGTCTTGGTTGCACCGGCGTGTCCGGGTCAGTGGTCGCTCCCACAGGTCGGGCTCCGGGCAGGGATCAGGGGCTAGTGGTCGAGGCAGCGGATGCGGGTCGTGAGGAGGTCACATTCGGCCATGCGGGCTCGCCGCCGTACGGAGGTGCAGTGTGACTCGTGACCGTCGGCAGGGTACGGGGACTCACCGCCCGTACGGAGGTGCAGTGTGACTCGTGACCGTCGGCAGGGTACGGGGACTCTCCGCCCGTACGGAGGTGCAGTGTGACTCGTGGCCGTCGGCAGGGTACGGGGACTCGCCGCTGGGCTACTGCGCGCCCTACGTCGGCACGGTGTGTCGACGTCACCTGAGCGCGGCGCCGTTCGTCTGGTACAACACCACCTACCAGGGCGGAGACACGCTGGACCACGAGCGCGCCGTGCTCGAGCAGCTGCGAGACCACGGCGAGGACCTCAGCGACCTGTGTCGGCCTGCTCTCGAGGTGGGTGACCTCAGTCGTTGTTGGATTGTGGCTCTACGACGCACTCAGCAATTGAGGCCATATAGCGTCGCCACCTCTCACCCTGGCCGGAAGGGCGGGCATCGCGGGGAATCGAACCCCGTACCTGTGGCGTGCCAGACGCTCAGCTTAACCACTGAGCCACCGACGCCCGGTGACTTCAGTCACGAGCGAGACCTGCCCTCGGCCTGGAATGGCCTCAGGCATGGGTGGGACCAAGGCTATTTCATAAGGCTGGCCCACCAGACGCTGGCATAACCTTGGTTTGACCTTCAGACAAACAACTGGAGCCAAAGTAGTGATTGGACAGTTAATGCTAACGTTAGCATCATTTAATTTTAAAAACAACAATGTTCCTGGGAGCACATTCAATCTTTTGTCCTCTTGAATTATATTTCGCGGACAATTACAATGAATTTAAGTTGTAAAAAAATATAGGAACCTCAACAGATAATTTTAGCTAAAAACATAGCACAATGCTTTCATTTCCTGAAATAAAGCCCTGTTCACGGAACCTGCGGTCGCTGCGGCTCTGCGGTCAAAATAGGCTCCGCCTACCACCGAAAGTCGTCAGTAGCGGCACGCGCTTGAGCGTCGCCGCGGCCCGCCACGGTCAAGGCATGCGTTATATCATGCGCGCGTTATTGCAATATTCCCTGTATATATTTTTTCCAACGTGAATATGGTGAGGCTTGTAAAGGCCCTTCCAAATCTGCCATTAGTTCTGCGCTACCCCAAATATTTCATGAGATATTGGGCTCAACGTGGTTTTTCCCCATAGCCCTCAATGCATTCTGCCCTCCAGGCTAGTTCACGGTTTTCCCGCTTCGTGGCGCGACGGCTCATGGACCTCCCCCCCATGGGTGGGACCAAGGCTATTTCATAAGGTTGGCCCGCTAGCTGCTGGCGTAACCTTGGTTTTACCTGCAGGCTGACAACTGAAGACTGACTGATGATTGGACAAACAACGCTAACGCTAGCATCATTCGCTACAAAAGCGAAGTAGCTTTTCGTGCGAACACTTCGATATTTTTGCCCTCGAGCAGTGTTTTGAAGACAATTACTGTAAATGTAAGCTAAGGAATGAACAGCAATATCAACAGATTGTATTTCACCATGCAATTCAGGACACACCCTTCACTTCACAAAATATAGTTCTTCAAACATCGGTTATATTTCGAACCTGATCAAATCTTAAGTGACTTGCATGTTTCGTACATAGCCCACATTTCTTGGAATCCTTGCCGTTGTCAGTGCGGCTCATTCAGTTGCTGCTTAGGTATGGTTGTGGTATGGTCATGGAGTTGTATGGTTTATAAATTCAAAGACAGTTTGTAAATCAAAAGTGCTGGTAATCTCACTTATAGCTATTTAGCAGCTCACGGGATCAGACATATGCAATTAGCACAATATTTTCCCTCATCTCACGCTGAAGTCAATATCAGCTTACTGGGACGTAAGCTACAAAGTTGCAAATGCACTGTGCTTACCGTTTCAAGCATGCGACTTGCCTTCTGCACGCTAGCACGGCAAATGTGGTGTGCTCCAACGCTTTGGAGATAATGTATTCCGCATTGCATTCCGACCTCCCGATGGGCGCCTTTTTGTTCAGAAGAGGGCGCCTTTTCAAATTCGTGGGGGCTGCAAGCTGATCTCACAGGGGCGCTATTCGGCCCTGGGGGTAGCGGTGGGGGTAGTTGCCTCTTTGCCCCTTTAGATCCGTCCCTGCCCCAATGCCCCCTTCCCGGTGACGCCGCTACCGGAACCATCTTTTGGTTTGCAGTGACTTGTTCGTTCTCATTATTGCTGTTCAGTGTGGATGACTGTTATATACAAATGTGTGGCATTTTCGTGCACTATTAAAACTATATTTCCCTGTTCAAGAGTCCTAATAGGTAATAGGATTCTGTCGGGGTCTCTTCGATTGAAATTTCATTTTAAAATTAAATGAATTAAATTAAATACAAATTATAATTAAAATTTCGATTAATTAAAATTAAATTTCTGAAATTGAAGGCACATTCCATAGGTTCCCATGTTCAAGGTTGAAAGTACTGGGGGAGGGGGGGGGGGGCAAAGACAACATTGAGTGGGCAAATGCCCCCTCGAAATTATACAAGGCAACACCCATGCCCTAGATACTTGATTGGACCGAGCCTCGTGTTCCATTCAAGGTACTCCACGTTTTATTAGCTCGAGTAATTGTGGTGTTCCCTCCAGGTAAAATGTTTTTGGTCAGTAATGTTAGTCTCTTGTAGCCCTATCCAAATCTGCCATCGTTTCCGTTTAATCCAAAAGATTGTAATATATATTGGGCTTAACGTGTTTTTCCCCATAGCCGCCAATACATTCTGCCCTCCAAGCTAGTTCGCAGTTTCACCGCTTGGCGGCGTGACGGTTCTTGGACCCCCTGGGTGGGACCTACTACCCCAGTGCTGAACCTTTATAGGTGCACAATTCTGATCCACTGTCTAATTACAGTAGTAATAATTGTTTATGCATACCCGATGTCCAGCACTTCTCCAACACTGAATATTTGTTTGGTACTGATACCCTGATCCTCTGCCACTTGGAGCACTCATCGTGTGTATGTTACTTAACTACTGTTACGTAATGCTCCAGTACTGACACTATGTCGGCTTCTCTCACCAGTCTGCCGCCGCCTCCCCAGACACTGCTTCAACACTGACCTGGTCTGCCGCTGCCTCCCCAGACGCTGCTCTGCTCTGCTTCAGTACTGACCCAGTCTGCCGCCGCCTCCCCAGACACTGCTTCAGTACTGACCCAGTCTGCCGCCGCCTTCCCAGACGCTGCTCTGCTCTGCTTCAACACTGGCCCAGTCTGCCGCCGCCTCCCCAGACACTGCTTCAACACTGACCCGGTCTGCCGCCGCTTCCCCAGACACTGCTCTGCTCTGCTTCAGTACTGACCCAGTCTGCCGCCGCCTCCCCAGACGCTGCTCTGCTCTGCTTCAAC
Source organism: Ashinkailepas kermadecensis (assembly GCA_034440615.1). Lineage (NCBI taxonomy): Eukaryota > Metazoa > Arthropoda > Thecostraca > Neolepadidae > Ashinkailepas > Ashinkailepas kermadecensis. The sequence continues at coordinate 137,797 of JAOTOM010004737.1, read as the reverse complement.
ACTGACCCAGTCTGCCGCCGCCTCCCCAGACGCTGCTCTGCTCTGCTTCAGTACTGACCCAGTCTGCCGCCGCCTCCCCAGACGCTGCTCTGCTCTGCTTCAACACTGACCCAGTCTGCCGCCGCCTCCCCAGACACTGCTTCAGTACTGACCCAGTCTGCCGCCGCCTCCCCAGACGCTGCTCTGCTCTGTTTCAGTACTGACCCAGTCTGCCGCCGCCTCCCCAGACGCTGCTCTGCTCTGCTTCAACACTGACCCAGTCTGCCGCCGCCTCCCCAGACGCTGCTCTGCTCCGTGGCGTTTCCGCAGTGCCGCCAGGCGGACGGCACCCAGATGGCGCTGCCACCCTGTCAGGAGGACTGCCTGGCCGTGCGCCAGCTCTTCTGCACCAATGAGTGGATCCTTGTCAAGGAGTCCAGGTGTGTGCACTCATTTTGTTCTGCTGGAGTGTTGTGCTGTGTGCTCATTCTGCTTATGCGTGGTAAGCGTGAATGTAGTGAGGTATGAGTTCTGCCCACTTTCTGCCTATGAGCGCAAGTATCTCAATGGTTGATGTGTGCTTGTACATGTGTTCAGGAGTTCATTTTTATCGGCAATTTTATGCGCAAGAAAGCGACACGTTTGGTGGCATGGACCGGCGTCACGATTAGCTGAATATCGGGAACCTGTAATCGCTGACAACTGATCAAAAACTTGGTAGGTAAAGCAATGACACCGTGAAACCTGCAGGGATGGTGGTGAGACGGAGATCTCCCTATGTTCAGTAACTGCTTCAGGTCATGCATCACACGAATGCGACCTCATTCGGCGCCGTTATACAGTATTTGGGGCCGAAATAGCGTAGTCCCGCCAGTGGCAACACCTACCATGCGCGGCGACTTCCACGATGCCTCGTACAGGCTTAGCCAGTTCAACTCCTCCACCATCTCTGGCGATTTCTTCATATCCTGTATGTCGCTGCGCATCCCCCGCCGAAGACGTTGCAGCGGCCGGGTCGCGGAGGCTGCAGAAGATGCCCCGCTAGAACGCCGCCACCACCCCGCACCAGTCGGCCACCCACAGCAGGTCATCCATGTGGCCAGAGCCACCGGTCGGCCCAGCGAAAGACTCGAGCTGCAGTCGACTCCGCGTGACGTCTAGTCGTGTTGTCAGTCTGCTCAGGGCATTTATAAATTATTCGTGAAATAGGGTGGAATATACCACTTTTTGAACACTCAATCGACATCCTTCTCCAAGAAGTATCGACACCCTGCCCCTTGATGCGTGCTTATGAAGTCTTCATTCATGTCTCCTTTCTAACAGTATTTCGCTTATAAGTATTATGTCCATACTCTCGATAAGGAATGGTGATACACGAACATTTCGCAACGCAATTTCAGGTAAAGGGATTATCTATAATGTGGTATGACATGCAATGCCAGCTTATAGCATAGGATTTATCTCCCTGTCCCGAATATATCTCTTCCTGAATTATGAATCTCAAGACAAATAATAAAGGTACAGTCATAAGTACCTACACCATTGGCTCAAACTTGAGTCTGAAAGACGTCAAAAGCATTTCAAATGACACTAATTCCATGGCAAACTTCGACCTCCTACCCTGCTCGTTTCGACATCTCACCTAACGAAAAACCATTATTTTAACTCTGGCTCAGGGCGCCACGTACAGGCGCAGACACGTACACGGCACGCCACGTGCACGGCAAAGGCGTCGATGGCGTCAACTCTGGACACAGCATCGCCGCCCTCAGCCCACGCTCCAGCTCCAGGCCGTCCCAGGGAACGCTCCATCGGCTGACTCAGCCTACACGCCTGCAAGTAGAGCACAAGGGGATCACGTCCCTGATGGACGCCTCCATCATGCGGCAGCGGTACCGCCAACGCCTGCACTGATTGTACATCATCTCGTACTCCACGAGTCGGTCCGTACCACCCGCAAGCCCGGTCACCGTCGTCGCCGGAGGTCGCCGGAGGTCACCGGAGGTCACCGGGATCGAAGCCCCGCGGAGCGCTGAGCGTGCTACGCGCCTCGCCTCGTGGAGAGCCGGGGGCGAGTGGTCTAGGGGTAAGATGCTCGTCTCACAATCGAAAGATTGTGGGTTCGAGTCTCACTTGTCGCTACTCTTCGCTCGCGACCAATCGGCGTGAGAGATTGGCGACGCTATATGACTCAACGGTCGACGTGTCGTAAAACCAATAACCAACCAACCTCGTGGAGAGCCGCACCAGCCGCAGTCACCTGCAGCAGTTGGATGGCCGCCAGGCACCGTCCGGAACAAAAATTGTCCCAAGTCGAGGATCAGGCTCCACCAACCCATTCAGAACTTCGCCTTTTGTCCGATGGAGTGGAATGCGATGCAATTAAGCGCGTGTAATACAAATCAAGTCTATAACAAAAACATTGTTTGGTAAAGGCACAGCAGAGGCAGGAACTAGGATGGAAAGCCTGAACCCAACCGCAGCATGGCAGAGCCTGTCGTTGCGGCAGGTCCGGGCCCAGAACCCGACTCAAACCAAGCCGATGGGCTCAGTTAGGCTGACAGCTATACGAACTATGCCGGTCGTACGCAGTGTAAATCCCACTGATGGTCAGGGTCCACACCCGGCCGAGCAACTCCCGCTTGTGGCGCGCGCGGGCGGCGACGTGCGCTCGCGCGCCCCGGTCCAGCATCTGAGACCACGTGGCCGTGTCGACTGGTGTGTGGTGCGGCTGTGGTGCAGCAGGCACACCACTGGTGACCGGCGCCCGGCTGTTGCAGAGTGGCCGCGCACCTGCCGCTGCCCGACTGCGACGCGCTGCCCCAGTACGGCGACGGCGCCCTCCACCGCTGCTCGTACGCCGGCCTCACCGCCATGCTCACCTCACTCATCACATGTACGGCCAGCTGGTCGGGCGGCGCCCGGCCTCGTGTGGAGGGCGACGTGTTGAATGGGCTGACATTGTCATGTGGATTGGATGTCTCAGTTTGAAGAGAAAAAAAAGTATACGCTAATGATAGGCTGGGAAGTTTGTGGAAATGTGAGCAGATAAATGTGCTCAATTTTCATGCTATTCCGGCGTGCGCTTATAATAATTGTAAATGTGCACGAAATGGTAACTCAGTTGTTGAATAATCGGGTGTATGTGATCTGATTACACTAATCGGGTCTTAATCAGCTAACGGTCGGTGACGAAAACCTGCATCATATCCAGCTTTAATACATTTTCCCGGCACACCTGCTATGGTTAGCCATGCTTGGCTTAAGAAGAAATGAATGTGCATACATTAATGACAAGAGCCCAGTGCATACCATCCTAATGCGTTTTTTGAGGTGTTGTTTATTTATCGTATGTTCGCACCACTTTCACCTTCATTTTATATTCTTGTACCACATTTGGAGGGATAATTTTCCTTTCTGACACCCTAGTATGAAGAGGTCTTGGGCCACTGGGATATTACCGTCACATTGCAAGTCAAAATGTAGCCTGAGATTGAGCTGATAGTCTCGTTTGATGTGGCTTTCGAATGGTGGCAAATTAATTATTGCTTTTCTAGCATTGGTGCTTGAACGCTACTGCGATTGTTCAGTTCCACTTTTATAGGTAAAATGATAGGAATGACATTATATATTGGGCATATGTCAATTCAGAACATGTTTTCTCCAACAAAGATACATTCAAACCGTTCGGATGCCAAGCGTAAAGGGACCGTAGGCAATGTTTACGGGACATGTATTTCTCTGCGCCTTCAGGCTGTCCAACTTGGCCAAAAGCGTCGGTTTGTTCATGACGTGTTCAGCTTCCCACGCGTAGCGTAATACCGGCCGGCGCGCCGCCTATCGGCGCGGCGGCTGTGAACCGTGCCCGGTCCGCTGTCCACCGTGACCAGCCGTCTGCGCCCCTCCCGGCCGGCAGACGACTGCGTGCGCGGCCGCGGCCGCTACTACCAGGGCCGCGTCAACACCACCGCCGACGGCACGCTGTGCCAGCGCTGGGACGCCCAGCAGCCGCACGAGCACAGCAGCCCGGTGGCGCTGTTCCCCGAGCTGGCCGGCGCCGAGAACCACTGCCGCAACGCCGGCGGCCAGGAGCCTCGGCCCTGGTGCTACACGGCCGACCCGCACATCCGCTGGCGCTACTGCCGCATCGACCGCTGTCGTGAGTCGGCCGCCGTGCGCACCGCGCGGCACGCGGTCGTCGCTCAGCGGGCCTGGGCTGCTGTGCTCTGCGTACTGACGACCACATTTGTCTGCAGTCGTCAGTACGCAGTCAACAGGCCTGGGCTGCTGTGCTCTACGTACTGACGACCACATTTGTCTGCAGTCGTCAGTACGCAGTCAACAGGCCTGGGCTGCTGTGCTCTACGTACTGACGACCACATTTGTCTGCAGTCGTCAGTCGCAGTCAACAGGCCGGCCTCTCGCGTACACGACCACATTTGTCTGCAGTCGTCAGTACGCAGTCAACAGGCCTGGGCTGCTTCCTACGTACTGACGACCACATTTGTCTGCAGTCGTCAGTACGCAGTCAACAGGCCTGGGCTCTGTGCTCTACGTACTGACGACCACATTTCTGCAGTCGTCAGTACGCAGTCAACAGGCCTGGGCTGCTGTGCTCTACGTACTGACGACCACATTTGTCTGCAGTCGTCAGTACGCAGTCAACAGGCCTGGGCTGCTGTGCTCTACGTACTGACGACCACATTTGTCTGCAGTCGTCAGTACGCAGTCAACAGGCCTGGGCTGCTGTGCTCTACGTACTGACGACCACATTGGTCTGCAGTCGTCAGTACGCAGTCAACAGGCCTGGGCTGCTGTGCTCTATGTACTGACTGCTGCATTGGTCTGCAGTCGTCAGTGCGCAGTCAACAGGCCTGGGCTGCTGTGCTCTACGTACTGACGACCACATTTGTCTGCAGTCGTCAGTACGCAGTCAACAGGCCTCGACTGTTGTACTCTACACACTGGCGACTACATTTGTATGTAGTCTTTAGCACGCAGTCAACAAACTTCGACTGTTGTGCTCTACGTACTGGTGACTGCATTTGTCTGTGGTCGGCAGGACGCAGTAAACAGGTCCCTGCTGTTGTATTCTGCATGCTGGTGACTGGGTTTGTCTGTAGTCGTCAGTACGCATTCAGTAGTTTCCAGGTGTGCAGCCGCATTTGTGTGTGTCGTAGTCAGCACACGGCCGCATTTTGAACACATGTTTGGATTATTTGCACGTCTTTTGAACCATGTGGCTGGGTATGCCTACATTATGTGCTATTATTTTTCAGTGTTATATATCTCATTGACACATGTCGGAACACATTTTACATGTTCTCAGTGTCGAGCGCGATGAGACCTTCGTTTCTGGTATTGTGTCCGTTTTGTAGGCCATTACAGCTCATACCGATCGACCTGTCGGCTGACCTCAGTATGCTTGCTCGTGATCACTGGTGACGTCCGGCGTGTGACATTCACCTCTGACTCTCATCTCCAACCGCTCATCTCTGTCGTATGTTATCTCACCGTTGACTTGTGACCTCTTGCTTCTGATGTGTGACCTCTTGTCACTTGCCCGTGATCTCTCGTCCTTGACGTGTGACCTCTCGCATCTGATGCCTGGCATCTCTCCCATGATGTGTGACATATCGCGTGTGGTATGCGATCTCTGACCTCTGACGTGTGACCTTTCGCTTATGACATGTGATGTCTCGCGTCTGAAGGATGACCTCTCGCCTGTGATGTATGTTTCCGATCTGTGACCATTTGCCTCTGATCTATGGCCTATCGCCTCTGACCTGTAACCTCTCGCCTCGAACATGTGGCTTCTCGCCTCTGACCTGTGACCTCTTGTGTCTGATCTTTGGCCTCCATCCTCTCTTATTGGTCATATAGGACCCATGAAGTCAGTGAGCCCTAAGGCTCAAATAACTAACTAGCTAACTGTGACATCTTACCTCTTACCTGCGACCTGTCTCTTCTGACCTACGACCTCTCGCTGCTGACCTGTGACCTATCGCCTCTGATCTGTGACCTCTAACCTCGGACATGTAACTTCTCGCCTCTGGCCTGTGACTTGTCGCTTCTGACCTGTGACCTCTCGTATCCGATTTGTGACCTGTCACTTCTGACCTATGACCTCTCGCTGCTGACCTGTGACCTCTAATTTTGGACATATAGTTTCCCACCTCTGACCTGTGAAATGTCTCCGACCTGTGACCTGTCGTCTCCGACCCGTGGCCTGTCGTCTCTGAACTGTGACCTCTGACCTCGGACATGTAGCTTCTCGCCTCTGGCCTGTGACCTCTGACCTCGGACATGTAGCTACTCGCCTCTGACCTGTAACTTGTTATCTCTGACCCGTGACCTGTCATTTCCGACCTGTGACCTGTCGCCTCTGACCTGTGACCTGTCATCTCCGACCCGTGACCTGTCGCCTCTGACCTGTGACCTCTATCCCCGGACATGTAACTTCTCGTCTCTGACCTGTGACTTGTCGCCTCTGACCTGTGACCTGTCGTCTCCGACCTGTGACCTGTCGTCTCCGACCTCTGACCTCTGACCTCGGACATGTAACTTGTCGCCTCTGACCTGTGACCCGTGACCTGTCGCCTGTGACGCGTGACCGGTGCGGTCGACAGCCGACAACAGCACCCTGTACGCGGACGACCCGGCGGCGGCGGCGGCCGGCGCGCGGCCCGAGCCGCCGCCGGGCGGCGCGGCGCCGTCCGACTCTGTGTGGTCGCTGCCGCTGGACCCGCTGCTGCTGCTGGTGGCGGCCATTGCCGGCGCGACGGCGCTCATCATGCTGGCCATGGCGCTGTACGGCTGCCACCGGTGTCGGCGCGCGCGCCAACGCAGCCGGGAGAGAAAGGTGGGTGGCCCAGCGTTGATGATTGCCGTCGATGGTTGGACGTTGTGCACACGCCGTGTGCGCAATGCGTCATGGCTCAAAACCGGACGGCGAGCGCGTGTGCACCGCTGTCGTACCAGCGGCGCAATATATAGCCAAAGCAACTGACGCGCCCCAAAAAGTCTCAATTACACGCACACTGTCGTACCAGGGTGCCACAACATGAAATAGCTGCCGTGTGTAAGGTTTGTGTACGCGTGTGTGTGCGTATCGCAGATAGTCCCCAAGTCGGGCTCCCCCTCCGAAAAAAAAACGCCAACCACAAACTGCAGGGATCGTCCTTGATCCTATAGTAGCGATCTTGCGGTGAGTATAAATTAATTGAGGTGTCTTTGAGGCCCTCGAAACCTGACAGGAAAATACGTCCTCACTGCGGAGACACCTGGTGACACTGATGCCATTTCCACGTGATCAGTTTGAGATGCAGATATCACCAAATCGTCAGAGTTGCAGATTCTATTATCCTGTTGCGGCGCTATTTCCCACGTATTTTGGCGTGGACAATGTGGCATTAGCGCTGCTCAGGGCATGCTTATTTCCTCTGTTAGGCGCCCCGTCCCGTCTGTTTTCAGCGCGGATTGGGTGACGTGTGACAAGTGACAGCACTTGTGTATCTAAATTCATTTTCACTTCAACTTCAGATGCAAATAAACATTAATTTTGCTACTCAAGATGTAACTTATATGTTGGGTGGTACATAGTTAAATTGCATACAACTATGTAGTATGATTATGTGTCTGTGTGCAGCCCAACATCATTTAATAGCCTATGCACAATTAAAGGTCATTGCCTGCTGTGTTTTATTATCATTTCTGGGGTACAATGATATTGACCGTTGGAAGTTGTGAACAAAAAGCTAAATATATGACTTCAGATTTTTTTTTTAATTCCTACCCCTTTATAGGTGCGCAGGAGAGCCCGTCCTTACCCATGTGACCTCACTACGTTAGTATTCCTTTAGGTAACGGGAGGCAAAGTAAGCTAAGTCGCGTCACTCACCGCTCTTTCTTGAAGTTTTTTTTGCAAGGAGGGCTGCCACCAGGATTACTAAAAGGTGCATTCCGAGACCCAAGCCAACAGATGGCGGCGCTAATAACATCAGCCTAGATCCCCGAACGGACTATATTATGGTATTAGTTGGTCTAATTAAACACCATAGCATAGTGCATTGTCAAAATGTAATGGCAGCTACACTAAGCACCACAAAACGGCAAAGAAACACAATTGAAAACAAAAAGTAGTAAGAGAAGAGCCAGAACACACAAAACCAGAGACAATGACAAGAACAGAAAACAGGTAATAAATAGTAAAAAGTATTTCCACGATTGACCATCTATTCATGAATTAGGTTACGTCAAGTCTTTGATATCGATCCACAAAATACTTTCTCACATACTTAATTAGCGTTGCTTTGCTATGCAGGACTTCATCTACGCTCCTAAATAAGTTGGAAATAATTTTGTTTTGTTTTTTGACGCTACGCATCATGATAAAAATACTTACTGTTTGCGTCTGAAAATGGAACGTAGAAGTGCTGTGTGGTTCTCATGTTACTTGATGCTCTTAGTTTATAATAGCTAACATAGGTAACGGTAAATTTCGAGTAAGAGAGCTAAGTAAGATAAATATGCATTGTTCAGCAACCATATCGGGGAAGCTAAGCAAATTATGCTTAAAAACAATCGAGAAGATGGATACAGGTAGCTGCATCACCTTTGCAGTCGGTGCGCCCCTAAACCCCAATGGATACAGGTCTGGTTTTGTATCTATAATCATGATTATTCGTGCTTTGGGAGTTGACCAAACTTCTCTTCCTGTAATTACTGTCCCAGACAACAACACAATGGTTGAATTGAGGAAGGACTAGCGAATTGTACAGTATAATTATTTCACGTGACAAGAGAAAACAGCCTTTGCAATTACTCCAATATTCGTACTACGGCTTTGAAGAAGCGAGGTCGATGCAACTTAGATATAAATAATTGTCCTGCTGTGTTGTTTTCCACTGAAATGTCGGACTTTGGACACGCTGAACAGCACAGTTGACACGTGGTGGCAGGCGGCTGAGGCCTTCGATCTGACCAAGCTGCCGACCAACGCCAGCTACCTGCAGCACGCGCCACTGCTGCCCGCCAGTCTGGAGCCTCTCGAGTACGCGCGCAACGACATCATCTACGTGCGCGACCTGGGGCAGGGCGCGTTCGGCCGCGTCTTCCAGGTGAGTGCCAATCGAGCACGGCCTGCCGAACGGGTGGGGGTGAGGGGGGACGGGCTGCAGAGACCACCCGGCGTCAGAGGCTGGCCCGGCACTCGAATGCGTCGTAGAAGGCCCCAGGATTCGACACGAATTGGCGTCCGCGATGACGGTGGTGACTTGGCTCGCATACAGACACAGACAGACATACAGACAGCTGCATGGCCACTGCAGTCGATGCGCCCCTGAACTCCAATGAACAGACAGACAGAGACATACAGACAGACACAGTATGTCTGTTGCAGACAGATATACAGGCTGATACAGACAGAGTATGTCTGTCACAGGCAGATACAGACAGACATACAGACAAATGCATACATACAAACACAGTCTGTCTGTGGCAGACAGACACATATGTGCACAGATTAGACACAGCCAAGCACAGACAGACAGACATAAGCAGACAGATAAACAGACACAGACAGAGCGACCGTCGAAAACGAAATCAGTTGTTACATTATCCACCGATTGCAGGCGAAGGCGCCACATCTGGTCGACGGCGAGGACCTAACCACGGTGGCGGTGAAGATGCTGCGCGAGGAGGCCAGCGAGGACATGGAGAAGGACTTCGAGCGCGAGGCGCGCCTGCTGGCCGGCTTCGACCACCCGAACATCGTGCGGCTGCTGGCCGTGTGCGCCGTCGGCAAGCCGCTCTGTCTGCTGTTCGAGTTCATGAACCAGGGCGACCTGAACGAGTATCTGCGCCAGGCGTCGCCCAAGAACGTGATCATCAAGCACGAGACGGGCGAGATCTTCAGCGACTCGACGCTCAGCCACCTGGACATGGTGGTGATCGCCGAGCAGATCGCCAGCGGCATGCAGTACCTGTCGGAGCGGCAGTTCGTGCACCGCGACCTCGCCTGCCGCAACTGCCTCATCAACGAGCAGATGGTGGTGAAGATCGCCGACTTCGGCCTGTCGCAGAAGATCTGCTCCAACTACTTCCGCGGCGACGAGCGCGACGCCATCCCGGTGCGCTGGATGCCGCTCGAGAGCATCCTCTACAACCGGTACACGCTGCAGTCGGACGTGTGGGCGTTCGGCGTGGTGCTGTGGGAGATCTTCTCGTTCGCGCTGCAGCCGTACTTCGGCATGGCGCACGACGAGGTGGTGCGCTACCTGAAGGCCGGCGGCCGGCTCAAGCGTCCCGAGAACACGCCGCGCACCGTCCACCAGCTGATGAGCGACTGCTGGGCGGCCGACGCCACCCAGCGACCCACGTTCGCCGCCATTGTCGCGCGGCTGCGTGACTTCGAGGAGCGGCTCGACCAGCAGATGGGCGTCTACGGCTACTGCACAGCCGCCAACAGCGCGGCGCCCAGTCGCGCGCCCAGCCGCGCGCCCAGCATCGGCAGCCCGTCCACCTCCAGTCGGCGCTGATTGGTCGGCCGCCAGGCGGTCGAGTCGCCCGATTGGTGGGTGGCGGTCGGCGGCAGGTGGCCGGCCCATCGGCCTCTCGCCCGATCGGTGGGCGCTCTCGGCTGCGATGGGCTACCGGCGGTGGATATTGGCGGATGGCCCCTGGCGATTTCCGAAAGGTAGATGGTGCGTAGGTCTTCGCCAGTAGCTGCAGCTCAACTACCGGTGATTGGCTGTTGGCGGTGGGTGGAACCAGATCACCGACAGGTGATTGGCTGCCAGTATAAGATTGCGGCCAATGGCCTACCAGTGATTGCCCGCCGGCAGAAGGTGGCAGCACATGGCTTCAGTTGGCCGTTCGGTGATGTGTGGTCTGCAATGGATGGCCCAGAGCGGCAGTGAGCAGGGAACTTTCGGTCGACCTGCGGTGCTAACGGTCGGTATCAAATGTCTGGCCCTGGCCGACGGCGATCGCCGCGGCCCGGCGTCAGTGCAGGCTGGTGGAAGATCTCGGACAGTGGGGAGCAGTAGCAGACAAGTGACCTAGTGGCGGCCGACGCAGGCAGCAGACAGGACTGTGCGTCGTCGACGGAGGGAAGGACTCTGTGCTGCGCAGGCGGCAGGCAGGGCCGGGCGCCGCCGACCGGGGGAGGACTCTGTGATGCACACAGGGTAGCGACGCAGTGTGGCGGTCACAGTTGTGATTTGTGTTCGCCGTCGTCGCGGCGGCCGGCGTCGCGACCGACGACGTGATGGATGTGTTTCTTTATGGCTCGTTACGGTGGCAAGGCGTCGGGCATATCGTATCATTACTGAGGTCATAATATCGCCGCTTGAGTTGCGCCCACCGACCAGTCGCGTCAGCAGACGCGTGTAGGTGGTCTAGTCTAGTCCCGCTCGGGTAGCGCTTGCCGGCCGCAGCGGTGGGCGTGCGGCCGCGACATTGCTTTGTCTGTGCACTCGTGGTCATAGTGGGTAGGTGTGCGTCGATAATACTCCTGCTTTGCAACAGGCGCCGGTGCACGCCGGCGCACGCCCAAGTCGGACGGACGGGCTTTGCGTCGCGTCCGTCGGCGACTTGAATCGAGTTTCTTGCAACGGTCGTCGTAGCGTCCCGTTTTTACACTTTTGTATCCGCGCCCGGCTTTGTGCATGCGCTGTCCCGCGCCGACGGTCGGCCTGGACGTTTTCGTCATTCCCGGCTTTGGCGGTTCAGGGTGTCGCCCCCGCCCCCGCCCCCGCCCCCGCCGCCGCCGCCGCCGCCGCCGCCGCCGCCGTCGTCTCCTGCCCTGATGTGTCGCGTCAGCGCTCGCGGCCGAATCGGCGTGTCGGCACTCATCGACCGGTGTTTGTTGTAGCGGCTGTCGCCGTAGACTTGTGGCTGGCGGCACGGCGGCCACGCGTGGGGCTCTAGTCATGAACCGCCCCGGCGGTGTCCCTGTGTGCCGCAGCCACGTGCCGCCATCCCCCCCCCCCCTCCACTGGGCCCTGCACTGCACCTTGTGATAACGACTCGCCAAATATACATGCCGTCGGTAGCCGCCTGTTGTGTGCCTGGCGTGGCGATGCGGCGCCGAGTATGTGGCGTGTGGAGTGGCCCTGACCTGGCCTGGCCTGGACTGATCGTATCGACGGCGCCTACTGCCGTGGCCGACGGCAGCGCGGCGCAGCGTAGCGTAGCGCAGCGTATCGCAGCGCAGCGTAGCGTAGCGCAGCGTAGCGCAGCGCAGTCTGTGGAGAGCGGCGGCACCGTCACAGCGCAACGGGTAGCTGGAAACGCTGGAGACAAACAAACAAAACCGGGCCAAACCCACCGGGTCACACCGGTCGACGAGGTGGACGTCGATGAGGATTCCGCGCAACAGTTGGGAATGAGACCAGCCTGAGGTTCAATGCAAGGTCACCACTCGCCTCCCATCGCACTACAAAATGGAATTCAGGTGATGAATGATAGCCTAGGTTTACCACTTTCAGAAGGTGCACCTCCTGAATGTGAGTTGATTGGCGCCAAAGGTGACATTTGGCAAGTTGCTATCCTGGTCTTCACCCAAAGTGTGTCTCAGGGTGCACCATAGCTGCTCCAGCATATCGGCCGCTGAAGTGGCACCATAGCAGCAAAAAGTGAGATTGCGAAGTCCATGTAGAAGCCTCGAAGTGCTGTTAACTACGAGAAGCTAACCCTCGCAATGTGGGATAATTTCCTCCCCCTCTCGGTGCAGGGTGATGGAATCTTGACCTCTACTAACGTTTATTCTAAGCGAGATAGAGACGTGCTGGAAACTGCGTGATGTAGCCAGTGTCGTAGCCAAGGGAGGGGAAAGGGGGCAGGCGCCCCCTGAAGGGCCGGAGGGGACTCGAGAGGGCCCTTCAAGACGCCAGTGCAGGGATCCCGCAAGATCCCCCTGGGCCGACGTGAAGGGGTTCTGGACCGACGAAATGATCGTAGCCTGACCCGCAAACCGCAGTGTACTGCGGCACAGCATACATACCCATACCTAGGCTGGGGCTCGGGAGTGCGTAATTCCAACCCTTCACTTTCTGACGTGACCACTATATTTTTGTGTACTTGCTAACACTGCAGCTTAGGCAGGATGGAGAGGGCAGGGACGCTGGCCCGCCTCCATTCCTGTCAGGTTACCAAGGTTGAGAGAAAATCGAACGTTCGAGCAATTTTTTTGCCGAAACGCTTGAACAAAATTATCACTCCTATTCGGACTCTCCACAAAAATAATTCCCTGTGCTGCGCTTGTCCTTGCCAACCGGTAAATCCCGTTAACTGTGAGCGCACCAAATTGTTAGAATGAGAACAGCATAATGATCTTCAGCTTTCGGACTGGAAATCACTAGCCATGGTAAGATCAGAGATAATGAAGTCTCCTACATATACGTTATTCCGGCTAAGCGCCTCGAAATAAATAGTCCTATGCCAATTCGGATCCGTGAATAGAACCCGAAACCAGCCTGTCGATAAGGGCTACTGAAAGTTACATTTTGGCCGCCCAATGTGCTCAGAACCTGATTGACATATCGATAAATCATAATCTTCATATTTGTCGTTGTGAAGCGTTCCACTTCCGTAATCTGCAAAATAAACATGCGTGGAGAATACAATGGCACGTATAGTGGAGTGGTGACCATATACACTACGATGAAGACCTGACGATTTTACATATTTTCGATACCTGCTCCATGGGGGTAGAATCTGGGAGGCTGTAGAGGACCTGCACTCAACAATGATTTTGAAAACCATACATTTGTCACCCATATTTTGAAGCAACAACTTGTCTGTTTATTTTTGGTCTCCTATGTTTCTGAAAAACAACTTCCACCTAGATTATATTTGTGCCCAGAACTTTGAAAACAACAATTCACGCAAGTCATTGTTCACATCAATCTGGTCTTAATCCTCCATGGTGATGGCGATATATGCGCAAGATGTCACTGATAGTTCAAGAGATACCATTAGAAGTTACAACGTACTTTGCTTAGCAACCAACTTTCGTACATTTATGTTCGGACGCTAACGCCACGCCAACCTTCAACAAACGTCGACCCAGGTGTGTTGTTTTGCATACTTTTGAGGAGGAAATTGCCCCCTCAATGTTGGCTTCCCCCTAGTACTTTCAACTTTTAGTATGGTACCGTATGGGGTGTGCTCATGATTAATTTGGGCTCGCTCATTGCTCCCATGTATTGTGCCCGCTTCAAAATTTCATAAATCGACTCCCCTAGTCGGCCCTGGTTCCCCAGCTACGAGGGCGAAACATGGAAATGAAATGTTTTTGAACTGAAGTGGGTGTCAATGTCAGGCTGCACTGTTGCTACCTCATTCACTAGCATAACGTGAATATCGGATAATGAGTTAAGAATGCAGATGTGACAATTTTTGGAGGTTTATATTATCTGTTGTATGGTACAAGATACCACAATCACCGGGTGAGGACTCAGTGGGTCTCAGTGATTATATTTTATGGAGACGTTATTTGCTGTTCACTTGTCAGAAGTTTGGATAGATCAAATTGGATGACGCAGACCGTGGTGATACCATTAGCCTGTTTCATATACATTTTACTCCGGGCTAATTACTACACGGACGCAATTTTAGTTTGCTACTCACAACTTTACTCTGTTTCATATCAATATTGTGCATGGTAAACAAATCGTATAAGATTACCTCGGTTGCAAATACGTCGAGTTTGATGCGTGAGTCTCGTTTTGCACGATTTAATCCACCAATCTGTCACGAAGACTTCCGGAAAGCATGATGCAGCACGTATCTGTTTGTCATCGTAAGTACCAGGCTGTCGAAAAAGACATGTATAATTCGTAATATTTTAGCCAATTCAAAATAACAAATGTTGTAAAGAAAAACTCCCAAAATGTAGGCTAAAAACAATTACAGCTCGGGCCATTGAAGTAAATGAGAGCAAGCGAACTTCAATAGCTAATTGCTATTTTAAGGCACCTTTTTACTCGCTTGTGCAGACAAAATTAATCAGGGAGTTCAACAGGAAAAAGCTTGTCATCCTGTCTTCTAGAAAAGTCTAGAAAGCCTTCTTTATCCTCTAGAAACTTTATGGGCGGGAGGTGATCGGTCTTCATGTACCACGTCTTGGATTATACATATATATATATATATATATATATATATATATATATATATATATATATATATATATATATATATATATATAGTATGTATATAAATATCGAAGTGCTGTCATCTGTTCCACTTTCAATTTGTTCTGGTATCAATAGCAGTGCTCCTCGTTGCACGCAGAAGAGAATGCGGCCTCCGTTGTGGAAGGCAAATGATCGCCGCCAGCGAGAAGCAGCACGAGGATACGCCCACAGCGCATGTCAAACACTGCTCGGGTTGTAGAAATGTTCCGTTAGAACGTGAATCACACAGATGCTGGTACTAACAACACGAATTAATTCTTCGACATTCCACCTACTTTACATTGACACAGTCCCCCACAGTGCACCACTTCCACGGCTTCACCACTTCGACCGGTTCACCTCTACTGTAACTGACTGTAACTGCGGTAACATGCAAAAAGTGCGCGTGCGGGGACAAAAACGAAGGCTGCGCGCACCGCTGCGACATGGGCGCCACATTACGGACATGCGATTACGGTCGTAACATCAGCTGATTGGCTGAGTGGAATAGCCGTATCAAACTTCCTAAAGACTATTTGGACCAGGGGTGGATACCGGTGACACTTAGAGCATGTGCCCCCCCCTCCATGGCGTCCCTCAGGACTGGAAAGCGTCCCCCCTCAAGGGATTTGTCTGCTAAAGGTGCCCCTTCCAGAGGAAAAGGGGTTCTTTTGAGACGACAAGGCGCACTTCAGTATGCTTCAGTGCACCTATCCGCTCAACGAAATTTCCGCCGAAGTCGTCCTTTCAAAAAAAATGTGCTACCCTATCAGCTATTTCACTGCGAGTCAGGAACGAATTTACCACCATCAATGCAAACTGCTTGCCTTTCATTTGACAAAAAGAGCAGCATCAGCCCTCACCGGAAAGGATCAGGTAGATCCCGATTCATGTTCACCCGTGATCTTGACTTCAAATATATTGGGAGCTTGGGATGCATTGACGTGCATTTACGGTGGCTCAGAGCAGAGTAAACGTTTTGGTAAGTATTCCTTCATAATTACTACTGAGTTAAAGTTGTAGTTGTAGAAAATAAATTGCTGAGCTTTCATGAAACAGACGGTATTTATCCCAGGTTAGTAGTTAATAGCAAATTGAAAGTAGGATATTTAGGGAAGTAAATTCAAAATGTAGATTTTGCTTTGTGAAACTGAATTCTACAACTACAACTTGCTACTTGCTACTCACACCGAAATTTTACTCTATGAAACAGGCTGCTTGTAGGTATATGTGCATAAAACGTTGCAAGCTCATTTCTTTTCAGAAGTATTCATTCATTGACTAAGCACGTGGCAAGCTGCGTTATTTGCACGAGATTAATTTTACAATCATCGCCAGGACGGCCGCCTATCAACTGTGTTTTGTCCAAACTAAATAAGAATTCGAATGCGCTTAAATTAATTGTAGGATGTACGCATGACTATGTTGCAACTATGAGCAGCACGAGGCAACGAGGGAGCAGTGGAGCGTATTCAGCTGAGCATCTCACACCGATACCAGAGCAAACATCGGTCAGTGGTGATCCTCGGAGATCGGCCAGGTCATTGCGCAGTGATGCAAGATCATCCCGAAGTCACTCACGATCGTCTGCCATGGAGAGTAGATCTCCACGATCCGAAATTGGAGATTCGACTAACAACGACAAAGCGAATGACGACTTCCATGAGAAAACCAAGGAGGCTCTTGGAAATCTGATCGTTCGAAAAGATGAACTAGAGTCAAAAGGTATTGAAACAGAAATTATGTACAAGGAGCTAATGAATTGCGTGTCACCGTGGCGTCGAAAGAAGCTGCAGCAGGAAGCGGAAGAATCTCAGTCGGCTTTAGAGGATGCTCTCCGAAACGCAGATGAGCTGATGATTCAGGCCAATAGTGCTTTTAAGGTAAGTTCGTCGCTTCACGCCTAATAAGGAAGATGGTGTAGGAAGGGCGATGAGCCCAACAATCTTGAAATTAAGCAACTTTACCCTTAAGCAAAGTTTAGGGTTATTAACACACGTGTGAAACAATTACGGAAGCTGATTAGCAGGACTGGTCTTCCCGCATGCTCAAGATCTGCTTGTGTTGTTCCCATGTGCACTCGTAAAATATCTATGAGCACACACTACATCATAAGTGTCCCGTACTAAGGGAATGGACAAGCTTCGGTGAATAGGCATACTTCGTTTGATACCATGGGTGCTGATCGCTAATACGAAATACGAGGGAGCCCTCCGAGAAGGAAAAAGGTCATCTGAAACTAACATGATTCTGAGCTTGAAGAGAGCCCTCTGAGCCGGGAAAAGGCCCTCTGAGCATAGAGAAACCCAATGGGATGCGAAAGGGTTTTCAGATCTTGTATGGAGTCGCTGAGCTTGGAGAGCGTCTTCTGAGTTTAGATAAAGGGATAAAGGCTAATAAAGATAAAGGCTAGATAAAGGCTGCTAGAAGTCACCCTGAGATATTATGGCAGCAGAATTAAGAGCTTAAGCACACATTTATCTCTCGAATTTCGTCCGTTTGCATTTGCGGTTCTCTACACGCGCCAAAAAAGTTCCTAGTTTGGTCTCCCACAACCCTAACGGTTCCCCCTCACTCTTTCGGACTGCCGGGGCCCGCGGGGCATCGGCCCCTCACGTCCTCCACAAAATCGTCAGCCTTGATCACAGCACATCGAGGCTGGATTCCTAAAATTGTCCTGGGAACTGGTTGGAACTTCCCGAAGTTCTCATCGTTGTGAACACGAAAGCTGAAGCATATAATCGGTGTTCTCATGACGATCAAGAAATCGCGTTCTAATGAGGACCGGTTGGGACCGATATTCATGTAATTTTCTCCGGAAAACATCGGACATTAATATGATTTGACACCGAATACGGATATCAATTTGGATTGATGCTCTTTTATGCGCACGGTGTGTGCTCCAGACATTTCATCTAAAATATATTAGCTGCTGTGAACGCCCCTCTTATCTTTGCGCACATGATCACCACCTCGTCGAAACGTACTTGAGTACAACTTCTCACCAATTCTGAATGCGAAGATGAATATGTTGCTTACTTTAATAATCTATGTGTCTCTTCTAAACCCTCGGGTGCGGACGATGGTACTCGCCGTCAAACCGATAGGAACAATTGTTTAACGTCCGTAGCAAAGAGCAGTTACACCTTCCACTTTGTCTGCTGCTCTTGAAATTCTCGAGCACCCCAGGCACTTTAGATACATAGTGCTGCGCATAGAGACAGAGCGCACTTAAGCGAGAGAAGTTAAGGTGTATTAACATTCTAATATTTAACACCCTAAATTACCTTGAGAAATCGAACCCTAACTTGAGGGTAATTGTAAATATAGGTGCTATTTTACGATGACGAAAATTATCATGTTTGCAAAGTCATTGTACATTATTTGGGGTAAAATCCTCCTCAATCTCACGACTAGAACCAATTCACCGCATAACCTCCCGCCCCACTGTAGTACGTTAGGCGTCATGAGCGGACATAATACCGGTGGCGCCGCTCTGGTGGTGGGTTTGTGAAGGAACACCACCAGAGTGGGCTTGCAATGATTAATGCTATATTCTAGTTTCTAGAGGAGATGCAAGTAATTTCCAATGGTCAAATTTGAACAACACTGAAACAAGCTCTCCTATGATGTGTAGTTCGTTTTATTGTCAAATCATTTCACCCTGTCACTTTGTCCTTAAAGTGAAATAGGAGCAATTGGTCACTCAACATCTTGTAATAAAACGCATCATACATCTTCTGCGTGATGTGCTGACAATTTCCAATGTTCTTAACTAAAAGAAAATCGAACGTGATACATTTTTATATCATCTTGAATAACTTCCATGAAGGTTGAGCCCTGTCACTTTTGCACTAAATTCCAGAATTTGTGTCCCAAGTTATCACATTGTATTCCTTTAAATTGTATATCAGATGTTCTACATTACCAAATTAATTTCAAATGGTCTCAAATAAGCCGGCATAAAATCAGATGCCTTCTGATGTCATACTCGATTACTTTTATAGATATCTAACCCTGTCATTTTGTCACTCGATTTCAGGATTTGTATCTCGAATTATCACATTGCATTTCTTTAAATTGTATATCAGATGTTCTACATTAGCGAATTCATTTACAATGATCTCAAATGAAACGGCATAAAATCAGCTGCCTTCTGGTGCCATACTCGACTACTTTTGTACATATCTAACCTTGTCATTTTTTACTCAATTCCAGTATTTCTGTTTCGAATTATCACATTGAATTCCTTTTAATTGTAAATCAGATATTCTACATTACCGAATTAATTTCCAATGAACTCAAATAAACCGGCGTAAAATCAGCTGCCTGCTGATGCCATACTCGACTACTTTTATAGATATCTAACCCTGTCATTTTTACACTAAATTTCAGGATTTGTGTCTCGAATTATCACATTGTATTCATTTAAAATGCATATCAGATGTTCTACATTATCGACTTAATTTCAAATGGTCTCAAATAAACTGACATAAAATCGGCTGACTTCTCATGCCACACTCGACTACTTTTATAGATATCTAACCCTTTGACTTTTGCACTCAATTCCAGGATTTCGGTCTCGAATTATCATATCGTATTCCTTTTAATTGCACATCAGATGTTCTGCATTAGCGAATTAATTTCCAATTGTCTCAAATAAACTGGTATAAAATCAGCCGCCTTCTGATTTCATACTCGACTACTTTCAACGATATCTAACCCTGTCATTTTTTTAATTTTAACATGAAGCTTTCGGGCATTATTGAGGTACTAGTATGGTTGGATGCACATCAAGCGCCGACGGTTACTGCCCGGAGGATTCGTAGGGCCGCCCAGCGGTGGCACGACAAAAAGTAAAGTTCCACCCTTCAACAATACTAAACAACATCGACTCTGCCACGCCAAAATGGCGTATGTGAAATTCATGGCTGTAGATGTATTCTTTCCATTCAACGCCCATAAGCGTAATGTTCTTAAGCAACATCGAGAAAACCTGTCGGGCTCAACTCCAGTGGTGGCGGAACTCATGCCAGGCACATCGCTTTTCGCTTTAAATACGAAAATATACCTGTAACTTTGGCGTTGGGGCCCATTAACATTCGGGGAATGGTCCGCGCTCCACCACTGAATGTCGGGCGGTCGTGGACGGGCCGCGGGCCGCGGGGGCCGCGGGGCCCGCCGGCTATGGTGGAAAACAGTTCCATAAGCCAATTCGCAAAGTAACAATATGCGCAATATATCACTGTAAGTAGCAATGCAAATGACGTCTGAAGGCAAGCTAGCTTTCATAAATGCACTTCGCATTATATTTGATGGAGAAAGAACCTCAGAAATTGTAACTATATTCTTCGCGCATACACTACTGAACGTCCGGGCGCTTGTCGCGGGCGCATGTTTCAGAATCCTTGAATGGCATTAGGAACCTACCTGTTTTCTTTCTTTTCTGGAGATCCTCCGATGTCCGCATTAACATTGCGTCTGACGCCTAACGAGAGCCCTTAGCGCTTGATATCAGCGCAAAGGACACACAAAGGTCATCAATTGAAACAATGTGTGTTCATGTTTTGGTCAACGTCATAAATAACAACTCGAATAAATATAGCAGGCAGAAGGAAAAACATTTACCTTCGGCCACAGCATTCAGAACAGTTCGGAGACGCATACTTTGGGCTCACCAAACAGGCTTTGAGCCTGAATAATTTCTGGATGCATATGCCCAAGGGAATGTTGTAGTGGCAGCCTCCTCGTTGTCACCCCTTTTGGAAACACCTGAGCAATTTCTTCACTAAGGTGTGCAAAGTGACAAATTGTAATGCAAGGTCGACCATTTTAATAATTCAAAACTGACCTCGTTCAATAGATCCGACAGTATCTTCGATAGGCCAAGTCAGGAAGGGTTTTCGTGCAGCACTACCCTAAAAAACAGAGAGCCAGTGTAAATATGAAACCACTGAAGTGCATGTCCACCCATTGCAGGCATACCAGTCAATGCAAGACCCGAAACGCAAGGAGGCAGCTGCTGGGGACCTGTTTTGGAAGTCCAAGGTCATGCACAAAACACTGACAGCATGTGTTCAGGTCGCATGCAATGCCGAAAGCGCTCGAGATCAACTGGCCTGGGCCGACAAAATGGGAAAAATCATGAACTCCATGATGGCAATATTCCGGATCATGGATGACTTGAAGCAAAATTTATCGAAGGAAAGGTATGTGCTTCCGTGAGACAGGTATGTATCGCATCTTATTCCACTTCAATACTGCCTGTTTTGAAAATGATGTGATGTTCCCAGTAAGAACTACGCATTTACCCTGGCTGAAATAAGGGTATTTGCCAACGACCAGGTGCAGTGAAAATAGGTAACTAGCATCTGACATCACCACGGGGTGTCTAAATTCGCTCAGATGCAAATACAAAGGATTGTTTCCCAAGTCACGAGATACTGGATTAACATTTTTAAACATGGGTTTACCGCCGGTTGGGTGACTGTTGCATTGCAGCTAACATACTACTTGAGCTTGGTGCGCTACAGCGACCACAGACCACCGCAGACCGCAGATCGCAGACCGCAGACCGCAAACCGCAGACCGCAGACCGCAGACCCCAGACCGCAGACCGCAGACCGCAGACCGCAGACCGCAGACCCCAGACCGCAGACCGCAGACCGCAGACCCCAGACCACAGACCGCAGACCGCAGACCGCAGACCCCAGACCGCAGACCGCAGACCGCAGACCCCAGACCGCAGACCGCAGACCGCAGACCGCAGACCGCAGACCGCAGACAGCAGACAGCAGACAGCAGACAGCAGACAGCAGACTGCAGACTGCCGGCCCCCGCAGTGACCCCGTCACGCATTCCAGCACTGGCCACGTGATCGGTGGTCAGACGGGCGCCGCCAAGTCGAGCTGTGGCGGTGGCAGCAGCAGGCACGACCATTCTCCTGTGTCATCCTCCCTGAAATGATGCACTACGATTCTGTGGCAGGGCACTCACGAAGTCGCTCACGAACATGATGCAGAAGCACGGCTGCGACGGTCTGCTGGACCCGAAGGACATGGACGGCTGCGGCGACGAGGTGAACCTTGCGATGCTGCTGGCCAGAGCCGACGCGTCCTCTCGGAAGGCGCCGGAGGCCACGATGCTGACCCGTCTGCTTCAGCAGCGCATCCCTCGGCCGCTGCTGGCGGCGCTGGCCGGTCTGCTGGCGGCAGGCCTGCTCTGGGGCACGCTGGCGCCCGAGCTGGCGCCCGCCGAGCTGGCGCAGGCGCTGCTGACGTCACTGCTGACGTCACTGGGTCTGGCGCAGGGCGCCGAGCCGGGGCTTTTGGAGACGGCCCAGCTGTGGACGGCCAGTCTGGTGTATGGTGTACTCGGCTGGGTGCCGGGCATCTGCAGCAGCGGTCAGCCCGTCACAGCCGCCTCGCTCTGGTCACTAGGCGAAAAACTGTGCCCAATATGATCCAACAGCGAGTGCTACCTGTCTCTACTGTCAAGGGTAACCGTACGGGAGGTTAAATTGTCCCTTTGTGTACTACGTCTGGCTACTTAAA
This sequence comes from Ashinkailepas kermadecensis, assembly GCA_034440615.1. Lineage (NCBI taxonomy): Eukaryota > Metazoa > Arthropoda > Thecostraca > Neolepadidae > Ashinkailepas > Ashinkailepas kermadecensis. Next base: position 115,086 of record JAOTOM010004737.1, on the reverse strand, counting down.
AATAAATTTCAAGCGATAATAAAGTCTCACCTTTCACTTGCGAAATCGCGCACATCAAAGATGAATATCTATGTAAATAGTGTTTCATGCACACACGCATAACCCGACTCACAAAAAAGCACAAGAAGTTCAGAAAAACAGGCCCCAGATTGTAATGGATATTTCAATGGGTTCCGTTGGGAGTTTCGCAAGCTATCCACGCAACCCATCAGGGTCCGGTTGAATCAAACTTCCCCTCTCCACCCGCGAGGGTTAGGAAGTTCAGACTTCAGTGAGCCTCTTCAGTCTCAGGTGTCCTTCAGGCTTCCATGTATTCCTCCATTTCAAGTGGCATCTCCCACTTCCATTGGCCCCTCCTGAGGGGGAGGGGGGACGTGCCCCCTTGGCTGCGCCACTGTCTAAAATGTGATGACACACTCAGACAGCTCGCGGATAGTCTCCGCGCAGAACACAGAGCGGCATACATGCCACATGTATTAACTCAGGCGGTTGGCTAATGCCGGCCGCACCGCGGCGGTCGACCGCAGATCGAGTCCTCCACCACGCCACCAGGGCGGCGCTGGTGTCGCCCGTCCCGCCACACCGACCAGCCCGCGCCGTCGGCTCTGTTTGTACATCTCCAGTCGCAAAACAGACACCCAGATCTACAGTAACGGTCGACATCGATAAGCGAGGACATCGATATATAGGAAACACGTGACACCAATAGAAACCGGCCCGGGTACAGCCCAGGCCTTTGCTCGACATGCGCAGCGTCAGTCGCCAGTCGGCATAGCGAACGGCCGTCGGCTACTGCGCACGCGAAGCTTCCGACTCCTGTCGGCGGCAGACTCGATCGGCAGCCTCTCCGGTCGTGAAAGCATCGAAGCGCTGCGTGCTGAGCGAAGCCGTTCGACACAGTCGCCCGCCTCTCGGAGCGGCCACGTTAGTAGCGGGGCTGCGACGCACCTGGACTCAGTATGGAGATGCGAAATCATGACGCAACGATATTGCTGCACGCAATCGACGCATCACCCGACACTGGCTGTCGGTCCCGAGATTCTCGAGTTCCGGTTCGATTCGTTGTAGAGATGTTTTCTCGGCCGTGTCAGCTGACACGCGTCTTCCGAGCCGCGTGGTGCGCCACGCGAACACGTTGTAAAGCTCATGTTACGACCACCTCGGACAAAATGCATGGATACATGAAACTCGACTGCGCACACACGACAGAGTTGCGCGGCTGTGCGCGCCTTGTACAGCATACGATACCGGATTTACCCCACTTGTCACCTCATTCTGTCTGCTCACATAGTCAACCGGCACATTTCAGGAACAGTGTTCTTTTTTCCAGACGTCCAATGCACTCACCACTCACACCAAGCTGTCAACAGGCAACACACTGTTGGCTTGAAATCATAAACTTTCGCTAGCGGGGCGTGTTGGCGCGAAGCTGACGCGACCCGAGCGCCTCTGGTGGCCGGCACTTGTACCGGCGCGTGCCAGATGCTGCAGCTTCGGGGCGGGCGCAGTTCTCGTGGTCTCGACGGCGGCCGGTGACGTCGGCGCCAGGTGACGAAGCCGACTGGAGAACCACCGCGATATGCCGCTAACGAAAGTTCGCACTAATCATAGTTTCGACTCCTGGTCCTGAAAAGAAGCGCACGGTTTGTCAGTGCCGTCGCAGATTGCAAAACAACGTCTGCGTGAAACTCACTTGCCGATCATAAGTTATTCAGCTGTTCCTTGTTGGTTGGTTTGACTTTGGGGCCCACCATCTGCATTGGTTGCACACAGCCCCGGTATTGGTTGCACACAGCCCCAGTATTGGTTGCTCACAGCCCACCGGTATTGGTTGTACACAGCCCCGGTATTGGTTGCACACAGCCCCGGTATTGGTTGCTCGCAGCCCACCGGTATTGGTTGTACTCAGCTCCGTATTGGTTGCACATCGCTCCGTAATTGGTTGCACACATCCTGGTATTAGTTGTACACAGCCCGGTATAGGTTGTACATAGCCCCAGTATTAGTTGTACATGGCACCAATATTGGCTGCACACAGCCCTAGTATTGGTTGCACACAACCCACCGGTATTGGTTGTACACATCCCCGTAGTGGTTGTACACCGCTCTGCAAGTGGTTGTACACATCCTGGTATTGGTCCATAGCGAGAAGACTAGGTAGATCGCACCAGCAATGACAGGGCAGCACAGAACTGGACAAAGCTAGCATTTCACTTCTGTGCTGATCTTTTCGGACAATAGCATGACTCGGCCTGGCGTTCTAATACTTAGTTTATCACGATGCACGTATCTTGTTCGGTACAATCATGGTAGTCCTCAAGCACGAGCAACAATTGTTGAAGCTGATCAAATGTTGCTTAGGCGTTGTCAATAATGGTCGTCCCAATCATGAATGCAAATCCTGCATGTATTGCATGTCTTTCTGAACCCTCCAAGGCATGCTGTCCCATATGCAATCTGGATACACTCGGCTCTTATTTAAACAGAAGCGATATCCCCAGAATTAATAAGTGTACCAGGTCTTATTTTGAACCAGCTCTAAGAGACCTTTGATGATCAATTTACCTTTACTATTATATTATGCAATTCATTGTGATAAATCGACGCCCATATCATGATCCTTAGCGGGCCTATGACCTAATGCCCCAGCTGGTGGTCAAGCTGCTTCGGCTGGTCGTCAGGCCCCTTTCAGACCTATTTGCATCTTTCATCGCACATTTCAGTCCACTTGGCGGATATTGCGTTTGATTAGTCTCTTCTTCAGAAGGTCCATCTGTGCCTCCCGGCGTCCTCGGCAGGCATTTTGTTTATGTCTCTCCCCCCCCCCCCCTTTCCGCTGGGCGTCCTCGGCAGGCATTTCACTCGCTGCTATGTCTCCTCCTCTGGACTCACAGTTTACAATGAGCCTGGGCTGGGGCGCGCAGGGCAATAGTCATCTCACTCGCTGCTATGGTCTGCCTCCTGCTGGAACTCCACAGTTTACAATGAGCCTGGGCTGGGGCGCGCAGGGCAATAGTCATCTCACTCGCTGCTATGGTCTGCCTCCTGCTGGAACTCCACAGTTTCGCGGACAGGGCAGTCCTGCTGGAACTCCACAGTTTCGCGGACAGGGCAGTCCTGCTGGAACTCCACAGTTTGGCGGACAGCGCAGTCCTGCTGGAACTCCACAGTTTGGCGGACAGGGCAGTCCTGCTGGAATTCCACAGTTTGGCGGACAGGGCGAGTCCTGCTGGGATTTGGCCGAATGACACATGGAGTTCCGAGCGTTGTGCTTCTATGAAGAGCAGCATACCCACCCACAGGACCTTCCGCGGATGTACTTCTCCGCCAACATCGGCGACACTGCGGGCACAATTGCTGGGCGGCCGGCGGCCTACGCTGCCGGTCAGATGGCGGACGGGGCTGACACGAGTACCATCCGGCCGGTATTTGACGCCGCCGGGGTCTCTGGGTCTCCAACAGCTGACGATCACAAACCAGCGCCAGAAGATGACTGCAGACTGCTGCCGATCGCTACTGACGCTGCAGGTGACACATGACTTGTCGGCCGCTGCTACGTCTGCCCTTTTCCGGTCGGTTGGTTATTGGTTGGTTGGTTATTGGTTTTACGACACGTCGACCGTTGAGTCATATAGCGTCACCAATCTCTCACGCCGATTGGTCGCGGGCGAAGAGTAGCGACAGGTGAGATTCGAACCCACAATCTTTTGATTGTGAGACGAGCATCTTACCCCTTACCACTCGTCCCCGCCATTTTCCGGTCGTTTTCCGTCGTGTGTCACCTGCGCTACTGACGCTACAGGTGACACACGACTTGTCGGCCGCTGTTACGTCCGCCCTTTTCCGGTCGTTTTCCGTCGGCCTGCTGTCGGCCGGCGCAGTCGGAGCTGATGGGTTATGACGTGGCTGTCAACTGCTTGGGCCGGCCATCGGCTGCTGTCCTGTGCTTGGCTGCGGCCTCTTGTGATATTAGTTGGTCGCATGTGCGCGCATTTTCGGAGCATCAAGAAATAACAGCCAAGGCAACTTCTAGCTTTGCCAGCGGCAAGGACCAGCTGGAGCGAAGATTGTGCACAAGCTACCCTGCGCTCATTTCGCTGTTGATTATGTTCAGCTTGAGTTTCCGAGGAATTGACATACAACAGACTTTTGAAGATGAAAGAGCTAATTAGTTTTAGGGTAGTTTGGGCTGGTAGGTTTTACAATAGTTATCTTTCATGCAGGCCCGTATGGTTAATTGCTAGCGAGCGCGAAGCCCGAGTGAGTCTATTCCCATGTACACACGACAAAAGTTCACCTGAGCGACCCGACCCGACCCGGTCAACACGCCTGGGATATCTTAAGAGCTTCTTTGTTACAGTGCTCGAGTACTGACACTTCTTCACCCTGAATTACACCTGCTCTTTTGATCTTCATCTTTACCAGCATGCATTCCAATATTACATTTGCAGTGCTCGCTGTCTTTGCTTAAAAAAAAGCGGCTTCACGGCGCAATTTCGACGGTGCCGGCCCAACGGGCGCGGACGAAGGTCAGCCGGCTGTGTGGCTACGTCATGTCACGTGACCTGCGTGCCCCGGGTCCTGCCGGCCTCCCGAGCCGTCGTCGGTCGGCTGCGGCTGTACGACGCACCAAACAGCTGAGGTGATATCGCGTCGCCAGCCTCTCACCCGGGTAGGAAGGGCGGGCACCGCGGGAAGTCGAGCCCCGCATCTCTGGCGTGCCAGACCTGAGCTCACCACCGAGCTACCGCCCCTGCCGGCCTGTCGTCAGCGTTGCAGGACGCGTCACACGGCGTGGATGCGCTGCGCCAACTCAGCAGGGTACCGGCGGACGGACGGGGCCGTGTCGTGCCGTGACGCAGCATGACGTGACGTGACGTACCGCCACGCAGCATGACGTGACGTGACGTACCGCCACGTAGCATGACGTGACGTGACGTACCGCCACGTAGCATGACGTGACGTGACGTACCGCCACGTAGCATGACGTGACGTGACGTACCGCCACGTAGCATGACGTGACGTGACGTACCGCCACGTAGCATGACGTGACGTGACGTACCGCCACGCAGCATGACGTGACGTGACGTACCGCCACGTAGCATGACGTGACGTGACGTACCGCCACGTAGCATGACGTGACGTGACGTACCGCTACGTAGCATGACGTGACGTGACGTGCTGCGCCATACAGTGACAAATTGGCACAGTGTGCGTGCGAGGCGTGCCGTCCAGCACGCACAGTCCTCGGGTGCGTGCATACCACTCGTAAGGAGAGCCTGGTTCGACTATGTGCAGCCGATTTCCACTGCACCCGATTGGTACTCCATGCGCTTGCACTGCAACTGTGTGCGCCTCTGAAATCCTGTGCTACAAATGGCAAAGCGCAATCGCATCTCTATTCGAAATCTACATTCTCTGCCGAATGTAGTGCACTTAATGCACTACGTTCCTAGTGTCGAATGTAGTGCACTTGTAGTGCGCCCGGTACATGAATGTACTCGGCCTAATTACCGAGAGCGGTTGTGATTGTTTCTAAAATGCGCACAGCTTCGCCTAAATCGGACGCTATGACTTTGTGCGTCTCCACGGACCGTGAAGAGAGCCCAGCTGCAGTGCGTTCGCAGGTGCTCCGACCGCTGCGACACTCGCTCTCGGGACGGTGGCTCCGAAGTCGCATGACCAACACCTTGCTCTCGTGCGTCCAGCATGACTGACGGCGCCTTATGCTGGTATTAAAAGCGCCCAACGATAGCATGCAGGCGTGCGGCCTGTCCAATGGGCTGCTACACCCGTGCTTGGTGTGAAGTGTGAAATATGTTTTTTTTTAAACATTTGTGTGGATTGCTGTTATCGAATTCTGTGGTTACGTTTGCGAAATCCCACTTGCCGAAGAAGTCGTGACATTTTCTGCTGGCGCATTCACGTTAAAATGACTTGCGCGTGGGAAGATCGCTTGCTTCATTCTTTAAGTCATCGAAGCTTCCCAGAAACATGGATGCCGCATGACCAGTGTTCAAGCGCATGAACAGCGTGTTGTCTTAGCAGTGTAATGAAAATGCACAATATGTTTCCCAAGCCAGCTGATGTCATCCAAAAAACGTATTCTGCTGAAAGCATTCTTAACTGGCTACATGCAAGCTCCAATGCGCCCTAACGCTCTACTAACAACAACACATCTTCACGGATGGCACGGCGAATAGTATCCATCCAACGCCCGTTCCAATGAACAGTCCACGTATAAAAGTGAAAAAACCACTTGTATTATCGGTATCGATAAACGTACTTGTGGTTTTTCGAGTAACTTGGTCAATGTAGTGCCTTGACTCAGGAAAATAGAAGAAAAGAAACGAAACGAAACTGTGCCTTGGTCCTCAGTCAAGTTCTTGCACAGCGGTTCGAGTTGAGGTGAACTGTCGGCCCTTATAAGTTAAGGTGAAGTTGGAAAGCATGTAATATGATCAGTAAGCACATTCAACCTAATTATATTACTTTTCCTAAAACTCGCATCATCCCAATACTTAACTCTATGCTATTCCGTATACACCCTATGATCCCCACCAATAACATCGTTCAAGGTATCCATTCTCCTGTTCTATCTTTCTCATTCTGAGAGGCACGACAATTAGCTGTATAACTTGGTGGACATGTCTGCAGTTGTGGAACACAGTACTACGGCTACCATCAGCTCTGTGTGGACGGCCAGTGTGCTTGCACGGCAGCCACTGGCAACGGCCCGTGCATCTCCTCTCCCCGGGAGCGGCTCTCCTCGGCGCCACTCAGCCTGGCGCGCGGCGGCTCCTTACGTAGCTGAAGCGGCGGGTGGTCGGAGATGGCGAGCGCTCCTCGGCGATGGTCTCCATCTCGTCTGCCGTCTCCTCCTGGAGCGAGCTCTCGGAGCCCACCTCCTCGAAGCGGTCCGAGAAGGCGGACGGCGCCGCCGACGCGGAGACGGACATCTCGCGTGCCGACTGCTCCTCCTGTACAACAGTCGGCAGTCAGCAGCACACCTCCGTAGCGCGGAGACGGACATCTCGCGTGCCGACTGCTCCTCCTGTATAACAGTCGGCAGTCAGCAGCACACCTCCGTAGCGCGGAGACGGACATCTCGCGTGCCGACTGCTCCTCCTGTACAACAGTCCGCAGTCAGCAGCACACCTCCGTAGCGCGGAGACGGACATCTCGTGTGCCGACTGCTCCTCCTACATAACAGTTGGCAGTCAGCAGCACACCTCCGTAGAGCAGAGACGGACATCGCACGTGCCGACTGCTCCTCCTGTACAGCAGTCAGCAGCACACCTCCGTAGCGCGGAGACGGACATCTCACGTGGCGACTGCTCCTGCTGTACAACAGTCCACAGTCAGCAGCACACCTCCGTAGCGCGGAGACGGGCATCTCACGTGCCAACTGCTCCTCCTGTACAACAGTCGGCGGAGATTATGAGCGTATCTACCGCGACCAGACCGACGCTAGCAGGCTCGGGATCTACTGCACAATCCCCCTGAAGGTTGGTCGTACGAGTGTGTTCGTCGGGATGCGCTCCGGCACATGGGTGCGTCTCTAAAGGAGAGCGATGATGCCAAGTCGCTGCGGTGATTGCCATGTGTGATGTGTTACAGGCACATGCACGAGCAGTGCATTTTAAGAGCAGTCTGCCAAGGTCCCAACAAATATGATGGAACATCCTACGGTGCTAAGTAGTCGGCCGCCGAAGGTAACGTCAATACCTCTGTTCGCAACCATCCTGGTGGCTTCGATGAGCTCACCTTGATGACCTCGGTCCAGCGCGCGTGGTTAGCCATCAAGTGTTCGGTTTGGATGCAGAACACATTCCTTCGCCTGCGATGTATCTTCTGCTGCTGCTGCTGCTGGTAGTGGTGGTCGTCGTCCGAGTCGGATGGGCACGAGCTGCTCTCGTCGGAGCCCTCTGCCGACAAAACGCCGACATGGTTAGAGACGGCCCCGGCTGTTGGTGGGCAGCAGGCGTCACGGGAACAGGTCATGGAAGCACAGCGCTGAAGATATAGGAGTTTGGGCATCAACAGACTCGGACCGGAAAATCAACGCAAAAGTGCTTAGGCAAATCTGCCAAAAGAGAATTTGTACATGTTATGCACGGAAGAAATATTACGCTGTACGCTTTACGCTTCCTCGGTCCATACCAGTACCCGTATTTTGATCATCCCAAAGGCTTCGGCATTTTAAAATATGGACTTCTAGAACTGCGTTCCCATTCTTCGTTTTAGTTCCTTGAGCAAAGCTAGAAACTCTCTCTGGTATGTAGCCAAGGTGAGGAATAGGATGCTGTCAGTACCGATGCCAGGTCACGGGTGTATATATTTTGTATTGTAGTTGCTTTTAGGTTCTCATCAACAAAGTGGCTTTTCGGACAACCTCGTCATTCAGGTGCATGCATGTCAACCATAAATGATAGATCAAAGAATGATTAAGTACCAAAAGGATCACTGACAGCTTGGTGACAAAAGACACGAGATTAAATGACAAACGCTGGTAGAAATTGCCGGTGAATTAGCTAAAACTGTCATGCAATTATAAGCGACTACTGTAGGCACTTAGTTGAATGGTGCTGACACGCACTATCAGTCGTCAAACCAACGACCGGAAGCAGTCTCGTGGAGACAATTTGATGTCGGATACCGGAAGTCCCATGGAGACGAATTTAATGCCAAGGAATCTGTGTCTCGTGGAGACCTTTCTGTACTACCGAGATCACCTGAATGATGATCGTTTGCAATCACGTTGAATTCATAGGTGAGGAAACACGGCAACTTTGGATTACACACTTCACGTCATTATAATTGAAGTGTTCTTTATGTCGCTTATCTCGAAATAGTACCCTGTTCCCTACTATTCGTTTAGTCTTGGAGGCTCCTGAACCAGCCGCATGAACAACGAGCTGCCAATGAAAGGGCAGCGAGGTACCATTTAAAGTCATTGCGTGCAATACAGTGCGAACTACTTGCGCGGGAAACTTTTCAAATCAACTTGCACAACCGTGCAGCTTTGGTCTCGTCTCCAGAATCATACCCTCTGTAGCTAAATGGCTACCGGGCCCAAAACCAAGTCCATTGCATTGCAGTCAAATGGGCACCATAGCTTGCCGCTGAAGGCACAAGCCTATCAAGATCGCAGTGCAACTTACCGTCTTGCCGCTAAAGGCACGTGCTTGTCAAGATTACAGAACAGCTTACCGTCCTCCACCCAGATGCCCGGCATCAGCCCTGACTCGTAGTAGGCGTTGCACATAGGCCCGACCAAGTGGTTGATGAAGGACTCCTGCAGCTTGGCCAGCTGCGGGTTCTTCCTGTCCATGTATGGTGACACCGGCAGCCCCAAAGCCAGTTCCTCGTCGCCTGGTGAGAGGTCGGAGGCCAGGTCAAGGTAGGTCGACTCCGGTATTAGGCAGGGAAGCATCTGCATTCCGAGAGTTGGTGTTTTTTTTGTCACCTGGTGAGATGTCAAAACTCAGGCGAGTCTAGATCAGGCGATGTATGTACGTCGTGATGTCAGTCAGATGTGCACAAACTCCGTGTCTCGCCGACCCCAGTTAGGCGACAGCTTTCGAATGGTGAGCTGAGACACAACATACTCAGACATATAATAGGGCGAAATATATTGTTATTTTTAATAAAAGCTCATTTGAAACATGTTTCCACAAACACTGAATATTCCGGTTTAACTTGGATCGATACATGCAAACAGAGACGCAGCCAGGGGTAGGGTGTTCAGGGGCACGCTCGTCCTCCTTCAAACACCAGCAGCAATACACCAAATCGCAAAAACAAATGCTGGGAATTGCACGACGCCAAACAAAAATTGCTCAAACTCTGCAATTGTTCAAAAATGTCCCCAACTGCTCAAAAGATCTAGCTGTTCATAACCCACACTCGGATAATACGGTCAAAGTCACCAAGGCTAAAATTCCCCAACTGTTCATAATCCCAAATCGGCTAAAGACATTTCAAATTTCCAATGCTCAAAAGCACCAACTACTTCATTGGACAAGGGCATGAATGGGTTCGGTCCCTCGACATGTAAGAAACCCATATTTTATATGTTCACAGGAACGTTATGGGGAGGGTATGCTCTCAGTTTCGACTCTACTCGATAGAGGATGATAACAATTGTGAAGAAAAAAACCATTGTCCTTCCTTCCATTTTTGAATTGCTGTCACACACATTACATAACATAACCCGAGGCTGACGCACGTCAAGGTGCAGTGCCACCAACTAGCGATATATCCTGCTGTATGCATTGGGCTTCCCTTCAGCACATTTGAATCTTTCTGAAGGCTTGCACATTCTTTCATTGGTAGACGACGGGTTAGTTGTTTTTGCATCTCTGGTGTTGACTTCTAATGTCCAATGCTTGGCGGACAAATGCTCAGGCCTAACTATTTTCACTGCGAATGGTGCACAAAGTTCTGACGACAGGGCGAAATCAGGAGTGGGGTCCATTCGCCAATCTGGTGCACACTTCTCAGGTAGTGCTGTTCGTCTCAGCGAGCCAAGCCGCCCGATGTCTCACCCTGTTCGTAGAACTCCTCAGATATGCGCTGCGTCCACTGATAATGCAGCGGGAAGTCCTTGCACGGCCCGTTGATGTCGGCCAGCTTGATGGCCATCTCCATCACGAGCAGGCGGTCGGTCTCCGAGCGCCAGTCGGTAGTCGCCAGTCGCTCACCGGGGGAGTCGTCGAACTGCAATGGCCGGGGGTCACGGCACGGGCGGCCACTCAGAGACACATGGCCAACAACCAGGAGGCACGGAACCACAGGCACGGTCGTGGAGTTGGCGACACAACACAGTCACGGAACTGCCGACGCACAGTCACGGAACTGCCGACACACAGTCACGGAACTGCCGACACACAGTCACGGAACTGCCGACACACAGTCACGGAACTGCCGACACACAGTCACGGAACTGCCGACACGCAGTCACGGAACTGCCGACACACAGTCACGGAACTTTCGACACACAGTCACAGAACTACCAACTCAGGGTCAATAAACTGCCAATACGGAGTAGAAGAGCAACTGAAGTCCGACACAGCATCACTCAACTGACAACACAGGACAAAGGTCATTGAGGTGCGACAGGGTAACTGAACTTTCAAATCAGGATGCATAATAAATGATCGTTAGAGATAAGGACCTGTCGTCACGGTAGCGCAAGGACATTTGTGACTGCCCATACGAAGAAAATAAGCTGAATAAAGTCACGGACGACCGCCACGGTGCAGGTTGTTAACCCGTCATTCCGGTCCTCACACCCTCGTCAACGTGGAGTCATTATAAGCTCTCCTTTAATATTCCAGCTAAGCGCCGCACGAAGACGACAGAGGTGTCATCGGAAAGCATTCGACGAGTAGAGCCAGAAATCACACCAAAAATTGTTCACACTGAAAAGTGACGTCGCTAGGGGGTTTATGTAGTCACGATTGACGTCATGTTTTTGGCTCTGGGGAGTTCATTTTGGAGGCGATTTTACAAACAAAACATATTTGGAATAAGAAAAGGAAGGCGAAATGGACCATAGTCCTAAATGTTTGCCCACCCATTAAAAAAAATATATTTTGGTTCATTTGAGGGAAAAAACCTCAGCTTTCGATTGAACATTTTTGGTTTTTCTAATGGGTAGAGCACATCGAAAAACATTGTTTTAAGTAAACTTAACCTCATACAAAGTGCTTACCTTGGCTATAATCTTCGATTTTAGCTCAAATACGCAAATATGCAAAACAAATATGTCATGAAAAACTAAATACTTCAAACATTCCTCTGGTGCGGGTTTTTGCGTCCCTTAAGTTATGTAAACGCTGAAAGTTTCATTAAAATATTATTACCCTTAAAGCGTGACGACTGATTAAATTTTTGACGGTGTTCTCATTTGACCTTGATTAACTCGATGACCGTTGATGACCTGACCTCAAAATTTTCACACCACATGTCAAATTGATGTGGAAAAGGAATGCCAATTTCGGCGCGCTGCTGTGTGCCGATTTGTCAATATCCGCGGAAAACCTTAGGGTGGCGTAAAAAGACCCTTCCGAGACGGAGCGGGTTAAACCGCGCCGTCTCGGGGGGGGGGGGGCGTTAACGACCCCCCAAAGGTTTTCCGCGGATGGTGAAAAACGGCGCGGTAGCGCGCCGAAATCTGGCATACTTTTTCCCACATCAATTTGGCAAAGCTATACCAATATTTTGAAGTCAGGTCATCTAAGGTCAACGAGTTAGTGAAGGTCAAGTGAGGTCACCTCCAAAAAAGTTCAACCAGTCGTCGCGCTTTAACGGATAACGATATTTGAATTAAACTTTCAGCGTTTGCTTATCTTTAGGGATGCAACAAAACGCACCAGATTAATTTTTAATTTTGTTTTCCCGTTTTTGATTACTTATTAGTTTTGGATATTTGTCCATTAGTGTTAAAATCGATGAATCTGGCTAAAGTAAGCATTTTTGTATGGGAGCAAGTTGACTTTGAGCAACGTTTTTCGGTCCGCTCTACCCAGTAGAAAAGGAAAATGAAGGATAACTTGAAAACTCAAAATTTGGAAGTTTCAAAAAAATATTATTTTCATTTTTGGGTGGACACAAATGTTATGGCCCTGGTCGATTTTGCTTTCCTTTTCTGATACCAAATATTTGTTTTTCTTCACAAATCTCCCCCAAAATGAACTCCCCAGAGCCAAAAACATGATGTAAGTCCTGAAAACCTAGGCCCCCTAGTGACGTCACTTTTTTTTGGGGGGGGGGACATTTTTGGGGGGTGGTGTCTGGCCATACTCGTCGAGAGCTTTCCGGTGACACCGGATTCATTTTCGTGCCGCCCATAGTTTGGAAGATAGGTTCGGGATGGGGTGTGAGGATCTGACCGGAGAGTGAGGGTTAAGGAGCGACCGTCACGGGGCAGGTTGTCAAGGACCAACCGCCACGGAGCAGGTTGTCAAGGAACCACCACCACGGGGCAGGTTGCTAAGGAACCACCGCCACGGGGCAGGTTGTTAAGGAACCACCGCCACGGGGCAGGTTGCCAAGGAACCATCGGTATGGGGCAGGTTTCCAGGGAACCATTGGCACAGGGCAGGCTATCAAGGAACCACCGCCACGGGGCAGGTTGTCAAGTAATCATCGCTAAGGGCAGGTTGTCTATGAAGTTCTTTTCGGCCGAACTGCAGATGTGAATGACGGCAGTAGTTCAGGTACCTACTGCCGCTACACCCGGATTATTAAATTTTCTTAAATAATAAAACATCATTTATTTGCTTCTTATTTTGTATTACGAGAGATCGTTTGCATTCATCTTGCCTGGAATGGTATCAGGCAGCAACGCCTGAAGCGCCAGCGTCAGCAGCAGCAGCCCTACCTGAACCGTTCGCCCCATTATTCCATAACATAACATTTCCATAGTTTTCCATAATTTAGCCTCGCAGTAGATCCCCAGCTTCCAAGTGCTCTCCGAAGACGAGAGCGATCCGGACCATAAGTGTTGCCACTGGTGGGACAAGGACGCGACACCTGAACAATGCCTACCGACCCGGACCGTGATTTGTTTTGCACATTGTGCAAATATTGGGTTTTAGGCTCTCAAGGTAGTGGAACTAGGGCGAGACAATTTCTAATCATGTATTAATTGGTTCTTAGGTGTGCAGTGACTTTTCCATACAGAATCCATTCAAGGTACAGTGAGAAGTGAAATGCGGGGAGCACGTAAATCAAAGAAAAATATGTTCAAAATGTGATCTCACTTCAGGTTTCTAGGTGAAATAAAGGTCAGAGTTAGAATAAGTAGCTTTGTGTCTAACTTATCATCAATCAATATTTTGGGAACTAGGAATACATGTAATGGCAAATTATGTCAACTAAAAGCTTACTCGTTTGTCAGTCCATATCAGGTCAGGTTATTGACATATTACCTGAAGCAAGGTACACGTATTCCGGACGCTCTGGAGGTTAAACTGCAGAATATCATGAATTAAATGGCTGAGCAGTGGCTTTTTTTGCAATTCATTTCGGAGGTGATCGGTGTCAAAAAAATAAACTGGATACTTTTGATGTTTTTGTCCAAATTGTCTGGATTTTCCTTTATTCTTTTCGCACAAATTATTTTAAATAGACTGAAAAACACATGGTGCTGGCTAGGCAGCACTGACTATCTTTCCTGACGTCCATCAGTCTAAAAAATTGCCATCTTCAACGGTTCATCACACATTTCCAGGTATTTAACCTTAGCCAATCGGTGAACTTCACCTTTTCATGTTTCATCTGTGTTAGAGTAAGTCATCAGTTTGCGTGCCACCAAAATTGAAGCAGGAAATCGCATTTGTTTACGACCAGGGTTCGAAAAATGCGACGACGAAGAGACGAAGGCCTCACCCCGACACTGACCACCCTGAACTTACCTGTGAGTTGCATCAAAGGGCATGGATAAAAATGTTTCAAATAACTTTAAAAGTTCAACGATGTAGCTACATCATACTGTTTATCGCATCTCTCTATCTTGCTCAAAGCAAAAGTTAGTTCTGGAGGGATTAAATCGACCCTCTCCCGCAATGTGAGAGGTAGAAAAGCACCGCGCCATTCGAGCGTTAACATGACATTCATTATTGACCCTCCCCTCACTGCGAGGGGTAGAAGAGCTTCACGCACTGCGAGCGTTAATGTGATATTCATTATTCTGATGTATTACATTAAAGGTGAAAACAGCTTCATGAAACGACTTCGAGTACGCTTTTTTCAAAGCCAACATCGCGTTTCAAACACGTGTCAGATTATCGTGATGCATTTGCCCGAATTGACACCAAGACACCGTTCAAATATGCCTGGAGGCAACCTCCACTCTTTCATGACGAGTGGACAAATAGCATATAATCGGATATCGAAGCGCAGCCTGCGTAGTGCATAATGCATGAGCTCGTACTCGGCGCGTTAGGCGGCTTGGGTTGATCTCATTTTAAAGACAAGCATACTGCGAGAATTGCGGTCCAACTGCGCCTCCAGATTTACGACGTAAGTTCGCGGCGTTGCAGCTTCATCCCAGCACAGGTCGTGTCTGCACAGCCCACACCACCCGTCCCCGCGACGGTACCTTGGCGGTGAACT
This sequence comes from Ashinkailepas kermadecensis, assembly GCA_034440615.1. Classification (NCBI taxonomy): domain Eukaryota; kingdom Metazoa; phylum Arthropoda; class Thecostraca; family Neolepadidae; genus Ashinkailepas; species Ashinkailepas kermadecensis. Next base: position 99,960 of record JAOTOM010004737.1, on the reverse strand, counting down.
CGGCGAGTATTTCGAAGTGCCGCTTCAGATCTGTCGCCAAGATCGCCTCGATGACGAGGAAGCGGAACCGCTTGAACTCGGACTTCTCGAGGTGGCAGAGGAAGTTGTGGTCGGGCGTCGCCAGGAACAGGTTCCACGCGGCGGCCGCGTGGTGGTTCTCCAGCACCGACCGGTCGTTGTACAGCACCGCCTGGCGAGAAACGCAACCGTGTCGTCACACGAACAGGTCACGTGCGCGTGTGTGTGCTCTGACCTGGCGCCGACACTGGCCTGCTGCGGGACGGCAACACTATCGCAGTCGGCAGTCTGGCTGAACGCATTCGAATGCATTCGATAAACGCTCGCTACCGGGTGGACTCCCGTAAGCATGGGTGTAGCCACGGTTTCGAAATTGGGGGGGCATACCAGGGACGCGGTCAGCTTGGACAGGATAGAGGGGTAGCCCCCCCCCCCACCACAAAAAAAATCCTTGGAATTCAGCCCCTTATTTTTCAATGTCTGGTTTTCAGATCTGCCATTGTTAAAAATGATATTTTGCGGAGTAGAAGTTCCGCCAAGTTAGCAAGTTTCATTCCTTATCACTGCCTATGAACATCTAGCATCATGTCGTATGTGCTGCGCCCGATTTCACATCATCGTAGAGCCATGCTGTAAGTATGTTAAACGTTGCCCTCTTGTAGCAGGAAAAACATAAAATATTGGACGATGGTTTTATTGTAGTAAATATGGACATACAATAACCTTTCCCATGTTTTCCTGTTTTACGGGAACACATTTTGATAGACAAGGCAACCAGGACGGATACAGGGTACTGAGGGGGCACTGAGGTACAGGGGGGCACTGAGGGCATGTGCCCCCCTGGTGGAAGGTGGCGTCCCTCAGGCCGGGAAAAGGCGCCCCTCTGAAATGGTTCCAGTGTAAAGGGTGTGGCACGAGGGCATGTACCCCTGGTGGAAGGTGGCGTCCCTCAGGCCGGGAAAAGGCGCCCCTCTGAAATGGTTCCAGTGTAAAGGGTGTGGCACTGAGGGCATGTGCCCCCCTGGTGGAAGGTGGCGTCCCTCAGGCCGGGAAAAGGCGCCCTCGAAATGGTCCAGTGTAAGGGTGTGGCACTGAGGGCATGTGCCCCCTGGTGGAAGGTGGCGTCCCTCAGGCCGGGAAAAGGCGCCCCGAAATGGTTCCAGTGTAAAGGGTGTGGCACGAGGGCATGTGCCCCCTGGTGGAAGGGGCGTCCCTCAGGCCGGGAAAAGGCGCCCCTCTGAAATGGTTCCAGTGTAAAGGGTGTGGCACTGAGGGCATGTGCCCCCCTGGTGGAAGGTGGCGTCCCTCAGGCCGGGAAAAGGCGCCCTCTGAAATGGTTCCAGTGTAAAGGGTGTGGCACTGAGGGCATGTGCCCCCCTGGTGGAAGGTGGCGTCCCTCAGGCCGGGAAAAGGCGCCCCTCTGAAATGGTTCCAGTGTACCGGCTCGAATTTTTCAGCCAGAAACGCCCCTATAAAAGAAAAAGGCACATCCTTGGAAGGAAAGGCGCCCCTTCGGGAAGGGACGAGTACATCCCGCCCCGTCGAATTTTGCAGCCACAGGCTTTCTCAGTGGCGCCGTTCCAAAGAAATGGCGCCCCTCCAGACAAGTGACAATTCCTGGATCCACCTCTGAGTACAACATTGCTCTCTCGTGGTTATGAACTCCGGCTGGTTATAAAATTGTGCGCATTCACGTGTGGCTTCTCTTCCAAATTTGACAACTTCCGTTGAACCATTAAGAGGAAAGCGGACAATTTGAAAAAGATCTACATTTTACATGCCCAGAACAGCAATGGGGCAGTGTAAATTAAAAACCAGCGACGAGAGCGCCGTTCGAGCAGGTTATGGTGGGATTTCTTGGGGAGCTCCTAGTCCTATAGGATATGAGTGCCTGCTATCACAACGGCTGCAAACAAAAACAGATTTGATCCTCCTATTCCTATTACACTCGATCATTGTACACACAGCGGACCTTCGACACTTCTAAAATTATTTCGATATCTCAACATTCTGATACAGTACGGCAAGCCACGTCAAATGACACCCAGATAATGCAAATTGAAGCCATAGCGACGAAACGCGAGGACTTTGAAAAATTAAAACTAACCTTGACCTGAGGCTTGACCTGACCTGTCCCGGGTTGAAATGTTGCTCGAGGGTTGCCCACGGGCTATCTCTTCATACCAAACATGGTTAGCCTTGGAAGAAAACGAAGAAACGCGGGGCGACCGAAGAAATGAGCTCGACATTTAAAGTTAATGTGATTTCTGAACAGTTCGCTAGAGTACCTCACGGCACGTCGAATGACTCCCACTTGATGAAAATTGAAGACATAGCGACGAGTCGAGAGGACTTCGAATAATTTAAGCTAACCTTCGATCTTGTTGTTTGACATTGACATGATCTGGTTTGAAATGTTACTCGAGGTGCACCACGGGCTATTGCTTGATACCAGATGTGGATAGGTTAGGACGAAGACAAATAGGAGGCGAACACAGAAATTGGTTTAACCTTCGACCTTTGAAATTAGTTCCATTTGGTAATATTATAACACGGTACAAGCCACGTTGAATGACACCCACTTCGTGCAAATTGAACCCATAGCGACGAATCGCGAGGACTTCGAAGAATTAAAACTAGCATTTGACCTTGAGGTTTGATCTTGATATCCCGGTTTCAAAATGTTACTCGAGGGTTCACTATGGGCTATCGCTTGATATTGGATCTGGGTAGGCTTGGACGAAAACGAAAAAAAAACAAATGTGAGGCGACCGAAGAAATCAGCTTCATTTTTCACTCGTCGAGATTATTTCGAATTATCAACTTTCTGATACCTCATAACAAGCAACGTCGAATGACATCCATTTTCTGCAAATTGAAGTCATAGCGATGAAACGCGAGGTCATCGAAGAACTCAATAAAACCTTTCACCTTCACATGTCCCGGTTTGAAATGTTACTCGAGTGATCACCACTGGTTATTGGTGATTACCGGATACCGGATTTGGATGGGTTTGATCGAAAACGAAAACAAAATTGAGCGGACCGGATGATCAGCTTGGCCTTTGCCCTTGACAAATAATTAGATTGCTTAGCTTTCTGATACCGCATAACAAGCCACGTCGAATGGCGCCCATTTGATGCAGATTGAAGCGATAGCAACCGGACCTCGCGTTCGGTCGATATTGTTTCAATATCGCCATCTAATAAACCAAGCTAACCTTTGACCTAGAAGGTTGACCTTGACATGTACCGGTTTGAAATGTTGCACGTTGGTTCACCACAGGCTATTGCTTGATACCAGATTTGGGCAGGTTTGGGTGAAAACGAAAAAAAAATGGGAGGAAACCAAAGAAACCGATTTGCGTTGGATCTTGACCGTTAAAGCAGTAGTGTGATACCTATGTAGTTGCTTCCAGCGTGTTCAGTGCAAGCAGAAGCAATTGTGGTAATTGATTCGAACGATCATAAACCCGTCGCTGAATGCCGATGCCAATACAAATACGTCTCTGTCGAACACGTCGTTGAATACGAGTACGACGTTAACTTGACGTACTTGCTTAAGGCTGCTCATGACTCCCCTCCGTGGTCTTGAAGATACCCAAGGACACCCAGAGTCACGTTCGTTCAAGATATATCAATATATGCGCAGGGAAATGCAACCTAAGACTTGCGATAATGCAAATTTGTTGCCTCGCAAAGCACAACTTTCCACCCAAGCGAAACATAAGATGGTGAAGGTTAATGATATTCAAAAATTGTCTGGAAGCAGAAATTTCTAACGTTTGCTGATTTACCATTCGGATATTTCTTGACGACAGATAGCCTGTGAAGCCCGTTGATTGGCTAGATCGGCTTCTAGTATTTTTGGTGATTCTCTTGCATATATATTTTCACTTTATAAATGATTAAGTATAATTTTGCAACGATCATACTCAGGTAGCTGAGGCTTGGGGACACGAAAAAAATTGAGGGGGACAAATGTCCACTTTTCAGAAATTGGCGGACATGTCCCCCTTCAGACCCCCCCCCATGGTTACACCCATGCCCGTAAGTATTCTTGTTGTTGTAGTCAAGGTAACAACGATTATCCTCACCATTCGGATAGTATGCATGCAGTTATAAGCCAAAGCTTTGTATGCAAAATATTTCGTTGCGGAACGTGTCACCCAGCTGGAGCAGGTGACCAGGTGTGTGGGGTGGATCTGGAGCGACGCCAAAGCGGGAGGCGGGGCAACCGTCCTCAAAATTTCGTGAAATTCAAGATTGCGTCGATGGCGTTGCATGGAAAGAACCAAGCGAAACAAACGAGTCGTCCCCCGGTCTGAAATCCTTCGTGACGTGAATAAGTTGGACACTAGAAACACACGGGCTACGGAAACTGACATGTAACAATTTTTCAGCATAATTAAACGAATGGACTTTTATAGGATCAAACTCATATGCAACGCAGTGTTGACATTCATCCGTGAAGTCTTAGGCGGTCACCTTACTTCTGTGCCGTGGGAGGGTTACCGCCCATGGGATCGTCCGCATGCCATTCTCCCACCTGGTCCAACTAGAGCTCTGCAACTGGGCGACTTTTCCTAGCCACCCTTCTGATGCATCCTGTCAAAAGTAGTAAGTCATGGTCTTACCAGGAGCCACTCCAGGGGCATCAGGGTGGCATGCTCAGTCATGTCCACCGTGTCTGGCAACGTCACATCAAGCAATAATACATACGATTGTGTATTGTGGTGTACAGGAAAGTGATCTGCAACGCATATTTTCGCGCCATTCCTGCACAGGAATTGGGCTAAAACCATCGCACGTGAATATTGTTTGTTTATTGGGTGAATCACGACGCACTTTATGCACATTCACGGCTAATGGCGCCGCCCACACTGTTTCGCCGGTGGGACGTGGGATTGGGAAATGTCCCAAGCGGTGCGAGTGTTGAACCCGGGATCTTTGGTATCCAGAGCTCAACACGTTAACCACTCGGCCATCCCCGCCCCAACGCACATGGATAGGGTTCACTTCCGGCCACTGTGTTCATTGGCCGTGGAGGTTCGGCTGAAAGCTCTCCATCATCCAACAACAAGCATTCATGGGGATGGCCAGAGTCAATACGGCCGCGCGACTAGCATGCACAGCCTTGGGACTTAGGGAGGAGATTGCTTCTTTTGAATGCGACTGTCAGTCTGCGGAGCAATTCAGGTAGTCTGCATGGCTCTCAATACACTCTAGTGGAACTGAGTGTCCTGGGAAGTCAGCGGCATGTCAAGCAGTCGCAATGTACGCAACTTAAAAACCTCAAAGGATAATTAGGTGATTTGAATATGAAAGGCGTACACAACCTAAGGCTCTAAGACATCAAAGTCATGCTATGCATCAGACCAGTTTAAGGGTTACATTTTCTTCAGGTGTGTCCAACCCCATTGCTTACCAGTTCAAATGTCCTTTTTCTCATGCTATATTATAATATGGCACTAAATGAGACGGTGCAGTAACTGATGTGCCAAAGTGATGCAGTAGCCCTATATGGAACTGGGAGATGCTACGAAGCCTGCCAAATGGAACAAAAATTCACTTGACGTGCAAAATTCAAACCGTCATTACAAAGGTATCACATATTCCACCGCCACCGTCCACCGTCCGTCCATCGTCCACCGTCCACCGTCCACCGGCCACCGTCCGCCGTCCGCCGTCCACCGTCCATCGTCCATCGTCCATCGTCCATCGTCCATCGTCCATCGTCCATCGTCCATCGTCCATCGTCCATCGTCCATCGTCCATCGTCCATCGTCCATCGTCCATCGTCCATCGTCCATCGTCCATCGTCCATCGTCCACCGTCCATCGTCCATCGTCCATCGTCCATCGTCCATCGTCCATCGTCCATCGTCCATCGTCCATCGTCCATCGTCCATCGTCCATCGTCCATCGTCCATCGTTCATCGTCCATCGTCCATCGTCCATCGTCCATCGTCCATCGTCCATCGTCCATCGTCCATCGTCCATCGTCCATCGTACATCGTCCATCGTCCATCGTCCATCGTCCATCGTCCATCGTCCATCGTCCATCGTCCATCGTCCATCGTCCATCGTCCATCGTCCATCGTCCATCGTCCATCGTCCATCGTCCATCGTCCATCGTCCATCGTCCATCGTCCATCGTCCATCGTCCATCGTCCATCGTCCATCGTCCATCGTCCATCGTCCATCATCCATCGTCCATCTTCTATCGTCCATCGTCCACAGTGCATCGTCCATTGTCCACCGTCAGTAAAACAGCGATGAGATAATATAAATTAGCCCGGAGCCACTGAAGGGAGGTAATCTGAAATCTACCCGAACGTTTAAAAAACAAACAATTGAAAGGTATTTGCGTTCGCCACACTGAAGCGCTAAGCACATGTTTGAAGTAGCCGATTATGCACTTCATAATTCCATATAGCATAGGGTAAGCACAGGTTTCGGTCCCGGTCAGGCTATGTCGATGTGATGTCGCCAATAAAGCCCAGCTCTGTGGTTGTGATTTCAGCCTTATTTTGTATTTCTCGTTTCACGGACAATGGTGGCTCGTGAGCATTTGTCAGTACGCTGACCGTGGGACAGGAAGAGGTAAGTTGGCCGTGGGGCCGTGAGAGAGTTAAAAAATGCTTCGGCAATTATTCGCAACACGGTGTGATGTGCTGGATTAGTGACATCACACGCACCGTGGTACAAAGAACGGTGGTGACCCCCGACCTGCGGCGAGACGGTGGCGACCCTCGACCTGCGGCGACACCGTGGCCATCCCCGACCTCGGTGGTGACCCCCGACCTGCGGCGACGCGGTGGCGACCCTCGACCTCGGTGGTGACCCCCGACCTGCTGCGACACTGTGATCACCACTGACCTGTGGCGACACGGTGGTGACCCCCGACCTGCTGCGACACTGATCACCACTGACCTGTGGCGACACGGTGGTGACCACTGACCTGCGGCGACACGGTGGTGACCCCTGACCTGCGGCGACATGGTGATCACCACTGACCTGCGGCGACACGGTGGTGACCCCCGACCTGCAGCGACACTGTGATCACCACTGACCTGCGGCGACACGGTGGTGACCCCCGACCTGCGGCGACACCACGATCACCACTGACCTGCGGCGACACGGTGGTGACCAGGAAGGCGTTGGTGCGGCCTGGGTGGTCGTAGTCGTGCATGGCGGCCGCCGTGTACAGCGCCATCATCTCTAGCGGCGGGAAGTTGGCACCCATCACGCCGTACGACTCCCTCGCGGCGAACGACAGCGCCGGACTGCTGCACGTCGCCTCCTCTGCACGTGACAAGTGCACGTCAGACGTGGCCTCCGACCGCACAGGCTGTGGCCACAGCAGCCAAAGTGCGGCAGGTGTTGATCATCACGGCATTGCGACAGGTGTTGGTGGATGGTCGCTCGCTTGTATCTCCGGTAGGAACACTCACCGTCCGGGTCGGCAGGTGTTGATAGAGTGTCGCGTGCTTGTCTCACCGGTGGGAACACTCACCGTCCGGGTCGTTCTCGTTTTCGGAGAGCACTTCGAAGCCGGGGATCGGCTGCGAGGATAAGTAGTAGACGGCCTGCAGCACGTCGGTCGCGTGCATCCGATTGTGGTCTGAAAGCGCGCGTTGGGCCGTCATCCAACGGTGTGAGACCAGCAGTTCAGTGCAGGTGACATAGCTGGTCGGGCAGCTTGTAGACTTCCTTTCATTACACCTCCCCCCGCAAAACAAGAATACTGGAAACACTTCTTATCACATGTAAGGCTGCACTGTGGTTCTGTTTGGAAGCCAAAGCTAAAAGTCACGTCTGCTGGCGTACGACGTCTACACACCAGGGCCAAATGTGCAGGCCTTCATCGACCTTTTCCCGATCAGTGATCGCTGGGACTGGCGCCACGTGGCCGATAGCCTGTCAGCCACGAGCTTACTGGAGCTTATGGGCGCATCGACTGCGTCGGTCATTCGGCAGCCGTGAGCATGCGCATGTCACGGAGTGTACGGGCGCCCCGTGTCTCCCCCGAACCCCAACTCCGGCTACCCTCTCCCGAACCGTGACTCAGGCTCCCTGACCACGACTGCCCTCTTCCGACGGAGTGCACGGGCGTCTCGTGTCTCCCCCGAACCCCAACTCCGGCTACCCTCTCCCGAACCGTGACTCAGGCTCCCTGACCACGACTGCCCTCTTCCGACGGAGTGCACGGGCGTCTCGTGTCTCCCCCGAACCCCAACTACGACTGCCCTCTCCCGAACCGTGACTCAGGCTCCCTGACCATGACTGCCATCTTCCGACGGAGTGCACGGGCGTCTCGTGTCTCCCCCGAACCCCAACTACGACTGCCCTCTCCCGAACCGTGACTCAGGCTCCCTGACCACGACTGTTCCCTTCCGACGCAGTGCACGGGCGTCTCGTGTCTCCCCCGAACCCCAACTCCGGCTACCCTCTCCCGAACCGTGACTCAGGCTCCCTGACCACGACTGCTCTATCTCGAACCCAGCCATCGGCTGCTCTTAGCCCAAAATTCCAGCTCCAGCTGCCCGCTCCTGAGCCCTGGCGCCCGCTACTCGGTGCTGAATCCCAACTTTAGGTGGCCTCTCCCGCGTCCGCTCCCGTCGGCTGCCAATGACAGGCTTTACGCCACCATCTCAGCTTGCTATTGGGCGATTTAATCTTTGACGCCTGCCATAGCGAGCGCACGATGGAAAGGGTGAATAATTCATATATATACATATATATATATATATATATATATATATATATTCTGTCTGCAATGGGCTACAAGGTGAAGCGCTTAAATTATCACATGGTCTCCAATTCCGACATATAGTAGAATGGGAAGCGGATTTCTTGCTGATCTGTTTCAGGTTGTCAGAGGTCCACTAGACCGACATTTGACCCCCAGTTGTTCAAGTATCTCCCTGCTTGAAACCAAGTGTACTATCTCACAGGCAGAGTTCCCTGGACTGGGTACAGACTGGGGACTGGGTACAGCTTTCGGCGCATGAACATCAAAGGTACAATTGAAAGCATTACACCGGGTGTAAGCGAAACTGATTTGACAAATGCGACGCCGTCCTAGCAGACAAATGTACGAGTTAGCAAGATGTACACAGCTGGATAATTTCCTTCGTCAACGGCATCTATTTAGGTATATCTGCTGATGTTCGGTCGTCGGTGATAAGGTGAATACTAGGATCTCAACAGGCTACAGTCAACTCCCCTCGTCTGGCAATTGCGATCAAGGTTGCTTCAATTTGGCCATATTACGACCTGGAAGCTACACGACGGTACGGGTGTCGATATTAGACGAGAACTTGGTCTGGATATCAGACGGCAGTTCGGTGTAGGTCAAGCTCAGGAGAACTCCCTTGCGTAAGGTCGACCATGGCACCGCTCAGCGGTCAGGCCATCATAGGCCAATCGAGGGCAAACCATCATGATATGTCATTCTCCGGAGTTCGATCGAGCTGTTAATATTATATATTGTATGCGCTCGAAGGCATAGTCACTACGATACATAGACGAAAAGTACATAGGTAAAGCTCGCGATCATTTCCCACTACTCAACCCAATAGCCTTGATGCAATGTGATCACCGCAATATGTCAAGCTAATATCAACACGACTTACTGTTCATTCGCCTTCTTCAATAATAGATGCTAGTGCAGCTGTCAGGCAGCTGTCATTTTGACAGCTGTTTCACAACTTACAGGGTTTATCTCTGTATCCTATTTCCAGCGCATGGAAGTAGTTGAAGAATTCTTGCAGAGGAATGCGAAATGTTTCCAAGAGCCCCGTGTCGTGAAATACTCGGTAGCACATCTGAAAAATAATTACAGTCGTAATACACGAAATTGACAACAACTTAATGCATTCATCATGAACTTGTACATCGGATGTCACACAACATATTAAAGCTACATAAAGCTAATTTCATGCCTTTATCGACAAAGTTCAGGCACATATTGGAGAATCTGCAAAATTCAGGCAGATATTGGAGGATCGGCGGAGTACAGGCAGATACTGGGGGATCGGCGGAGTACAGGCAGATGCTGGGGGATGAGCAGAATACATTTTTTACTCCCACTTGCACTAAGCTCAGGTAATTATGCATACACGGGTGACCGAATGTGTAGCTATGTCCGTGGTGTTCCTAAGGGTCAACACAGGAACACAGCATGGCATGGTTCATGCTGGGATGTGCTCGGTATTGGCAGTGTCGAGCTGGCTGCACGTCCGCCAGCATTCTTCACCTGGTGTCGGTTGGAGCGTGCGGACTTTGCCTGTTTCACAACGGCCGCTAGCCGCATGTAATCGTCATCACATGCCAATGGCGAATTCAGGCCACAAAAAGTGCGGTGATCTGAGCGTGCGAAGTCAGACCACACGAACCTGACTTCCCGAGGAAACGCAATGACAATAGCTGTTTGCGAATTCAGTGGTCTTCAAATGTCAAGCCTTGCGAGCAGGTTGCCGCGCTGGTCAATATCGCCAACCAGCTTCGACTACCATAAGTGATTGGCTCATTGTGGTAGTTATAATCAACTATAATTCACGTCTATAAAACAATGACGTCATCACCTGTACTTCCATCAGTTGCGGATTTAAGAATTATCCAAGGGGGTGGGGGCATCTCGAATTTTGGTGTCACTAGACTTCAGTGCTCCTAGCATAAGGTTTCGTGTTAATGGCGGGGCGGTGGGGGGGGGATGCGATCCGAAAATACTTGTGCTTCCGTGTAGAATCGTGCCATATGGCGTTAATCTCCTTGGATTTTGTGGCATCGAAACAGTTTGCAGCGCATATTCTGAGCACACAAGGGGGAGCAAGGGACACACCCCCTCACAGCTTCGGATAAAAACATTTGGGGGGGGAGGGACGACAAGGTTTTCAATGAAAATAAATCCATAATGCAATAATCGCCCGAAGGTCGATTTCAATCTTTGAATACGAACAAAACTGGTTCAGGAGTTGGAGGGGCCAGTGGGAACTAAAAGACCACTTAAGACATGACGGGACTCCTACCCCAATTGGGAGCTGGTGGTCCTAGTGAGCTGGAAGGACTTTGAGAGCTTGAGAGGCTGGATGGCCATTCGAGGCCAGGTACCGATGTGAAGTGCCTCTGGGCACTTTACATCGGCGCATGAGTGGTCCGGGCCGATGAAAAAGCTCCGGGCTGATATGGACGGTCCTGGGAAGATGAGTAGGGTCTCAGCGTCGATGGAGAGTGCCAACGGGCCGACGCTGAAGGACTCTGGCCGGGCCAGCGTGAAGAATCTCGAGGTGGACGGAAGGTCCCTGTGTTGGTGGGAGACCCCCGAACAGACGGAGAGAGTCTTCCCAGCAACACAAATGCCTCTCGGTAACGGAGAAGGTCCCTCATCGGAAAGAGAAAGCCCAAGCCACTTGAAAGGATATTAGGTCATTGGGGAGGGCCCGAGCCAACATTTAGGGCGCCTAGGCCAACAGGGGGATCCAAGCCGATGTGAAGGAGCCTGGACTGACGAAGGGGGCCCCGGGTCGTCGAAAGGACTCTCGGCCTGATGCAGAGGACCATAGTCAGTGTAAGGGGACCCCTGAGCCAACAGGGACGGCTTCTCAATAGCTAATGGGTCAACATTACTCAAAGGGGGCCAGTCTACCAGGCAACCTTTGCAATCATGTGTGTCACCTTACAACAATGCTGTGCGCCCCCCTGAGCCCTGAGCGGAAATGCTGCCAACAATGCTGCCACCAATACCCAAGTGAATATTCCGTATGTATATGTTCCACTTCTGTGCTCTTCTGGTCTTTGACTTTCTAGGAGGATGTTGTGCATTGCACCGTATGGCTTACCAGTGGCTATTGGTGGCTATTGACACATAAGCATCATTGCTATACATTGCTATATATCGTAATATATTGATATGTTGCTGAAAGCATTTTATTCAGCAGCTGGTAGCCAGTCTCAATGAAAACGATCCTTCCAGCACTAGTATGGGGGAAGATAAAATCATGTTTGCTGTTTGTAATACACGATGCTATGTAATAGATGCACAACCATTTCAAAGGTAACACATATTGAAAGAAAAGTCAGACAGGCACGCCGGGGGCCATGGTAGTATTTACCGCGACAGAGACCGCCGGGCGGACCCGAGGCGGGACCGTCGGGTGTGTCCATCCATCCGATGCAGATGTCACTTGAGCAGAAACTGGAAAACTTCGGGAAGATATCGCATTTTCCCGAAGCTTACCAGTGTTTCAGGTGTGGTCGGAACCCGCCAATGAAATATCATGTGGGAGCTGGACCCTGGGAACTCCAGCGGTAGCGGCGCCCATACCTTGCAGTATTTACAAGATATTTAACTTTCTATTGGCGTCGGAGGACTGTTTTTCTTTCTGAACTGCAAGCAGTCCCGCTGAATAGGAATGCAACTGTTTAGGTGCCATTTCTAAATGCAGATTTATAAATAGATTTAAAACATTATAATCTGAAGGGAGCTTATCACTTATTGTATGCAATGATGTGGTGTTGACCGCAAATATTGAGTATGATCTCCACCATTTGACAGGCATGTTGCTGTTGGCTGCTTCTTTGCTGTGCAGTGCAATGGAGAATTGCTTGCACTTGATACGTACAATATACCTGAATTGCACCATGTGGTGGAACGTCGGAAAACGTATTACCGTACCATACCTTACCATAAGCGTTAAGTTTCGAATACTTTAGAATGTCATTTAGGTTTGCAAACTTGTGCCTTTTTGTTTCGCAAACTTGTCCTTCGCCAGACAGCTGCCGTCTGGTTCGGTGGCACGACACGGCCAGCCAGTGTTTGACCCGGCGACATGTGAACGGCTCCGGTCTCCCCCCCCCCCCCACCATCCTGGTGTGTACGTACACACTCATGCAACACACACGTATTACACACACGCATGCAGGATGCGTAGTGTGTCAGCTTGGTCATTTGGACATTGCATGGAGGAAAATAGCCCGCACGGCACTCCATAATGTCATAGATGAGGAAAATAGCCCGCACGGCACTCCATAATGTCATAGATGAGGAAAATAGCCCGCACGGCACTCCATAATGTCATAGATGAGGAAAATAGCCCGCACGGCACTCCATAATGTCATAGATGAGGAAAATAGCCCGCACGGCACTCCATAATGTCATAGATGAGGAAAATAGCCCGCACGGCACTCCATAATGTCATAGATGAGGAAAATAGCCCGCACGGCACTCCATAATGTCATAGATGAGGAAAATAGCCCGCACGGCACTCCATAATGTCATATATGAGGAAAATAGCCCGCACGGCACTCCATAATGTCATAGATGAGGAAAATAGCCCGCACGGCACTCCATAATGTCATAGATGAGGAAAATAGCCCGCACGGCACTCCATAATGTCATAGATGAGGAAAATAGCCCGCACGGCACTCCATAATGTCATAGATGAGGAAAATAGCCCGCACGGCACTCCATAATGTCATAGATGAGGAAAATAGCCCGCATGGCACTCCATAATGTCATAGATGCCAAGCCATATATTGGTGTCAGTTGTATTGGTCCTTTGTGCGAGAAGGATCGAGGTGTTTGTGTATTTTGTTTATTGCAACGTGTCATTGAAGCAATCCTGAAGATGGTCTAGGACCAAAACCGTTGAGTATATAATGCATTCTTTCGTAAATATCTTATGTAAAACATCATTGGTCCCTGTACGAAGAAGTACGTCTTTTCTTTCCTTATCGGTGTTATCGGTTACAGTCAGTGACGGTCAGTGTTATCGGGTACAGTCAGTGACGGTCAGTGTTATCGGGTACAACCAGTGACGGTCAGTGTTCTCGGGTACAATCAGTGACGGTCAGTGTTCTTGGGTACAATCAGTGACGGTCAGTGTTATCGGGTACAATCAGTGACGGTCAGTGTTATCGGGTACAACCAGTGACGGTCAGTGTTATCGGGTACAATCAGTGACGGTCAGTGTTATCGGGTACAATCAGTGACGGTCAGTGTTCTCGGGTAGAGTCCGTGACGGTCAGTGTTATCGGGTACAGTCAGTGATGGTCTTCTCTAGCATTCCAGTGACTACTCAATAACGTTGAATTAGGAATGCTGCTTGACAGCTGGTAATCGTTTCGATAACACGACACCTCTGAATTTACCATTATAATTCCACGAGTCCAGTCGCAAAACTTGGAAGCATGTCTGGCATGTATGAATTTTTCAGCCGCATGGCGTCTCCAGAGGGAATTGCAAGACCATTGCGCTTGAGGTACGCAACGCCATTCCGAGACCTAGGATGCATGCTGCTAAAGAGCGCAAGCCCTCCAGAGTGACAGAGTCAAATGTTGCGCGCCGTGGATCAGTTACATCGTTGGACGGCACGGCAGACTGCTGTAGTGCATCGCTCAATAGCTGGCTGTAATGATGGGGTGCCATGCACAGACCACACAAAACGAAGACGACGCACAAGCCGACCGCTGTAAATGTGTCCAATCAAACTGCCAGAATTGCAATGGGGTTGGGAATCTTCATTGTGTACAAAGGGTAGTCATTGCGTGTAAAGAAAATATACGACCTTCAATATACCAGGAGGTGCTGAGTTGACATCAAAAGTAACGTTAAGGATTATACTTTATTGCTCAACGTTTCGGCCAGGGGCCATCGTCAGGAGTGATAGATGCTTGTTGATAGATGCTCCTGGTATATTGAAGGTCGTATATTTTCTTTACACGCAACGTCTAAAACCCAGGAGCATCTAAGAGCCATTCTTCGCTGTATTAAACAAAGGGTAGTCTAACGTTTTCAAGTACATATATTAGCACGAACCTTTTGTAACAGGTAAGAGGTATTCACTATTTGCGTGCGCTTGGCAGGTCCCTTGGCTTTGTTGATAGCATCTGAATTCAGATATTAGCATGTTGCGCTACATTGCGCGCTTCCACTGGGTGGATATTTAAACGGAACCGAAATTAGTGCATGCTTATAGTTTCGTCCATGACGTTGTACTTGTGTGAAGTAGTCAGGGATACAACCATGGTTCCGATTTGCAACACAAAAAAAAAAATTGGGGCTGATTCTGGTTGTCCAGAATCTCAGAACTCATAAATCGATTCCGAATCACCCACAAGTCTGCATCAGGTGGCCCGATCCACCCCAAGTTTATCGTTTCACTTGACATTCCCGGCACCAGAACCAATATTGAGCCAGTCGCTGGAACGACGGGCTTCTCAGAGGCCCGCATTTAGAGCCAATGAGATCCACCCAACAGCCGCGGCCACCACCACGGTCGGGTTACGGAGGCTGTGGGTCTGGGGCCACACCGCCCACGACTCGCACCCCAGTCGGGTTACGGAGGCCGCCCACGACCGGCACCACAGTCAGGGTACGGAGACCGCGGGTCTGAGGTCATGCCGCCCACGACTCGCACCCCAGTCGGGTTACGGGGGCCGTGTGACTGAGATCACACCGCCCTCGCTGCGCCGGCCTCCATACGGTGGACGTTAAATCGACAGCAAGAGAGCTGCCAAAAGTTGGCGTAATCGTATTATTGTTGGCCAATAGTTCCATCGACTGGGAAGGCGCACAAGCACCAAGCGTTCACACGACGAGCCACGGCCCGATAAGTGTGGGCACACGCTGATGTCTGGGACTTGCATAGACAGTCGTGCACCGTCTGTGCACTGTCTGTGCACTGTCTGTGCACTGTCTGTGCACCCATCATTACACGGGCACACGGCAGCGACATTTGGAGGGCAGTGCGTCTTGCGCAGCAGTTCCGATAGCTGGATCGATGGGGAAGCTAGTATTTGGTTGAACTATTCCTAGCATTCCTGCGCGAACTTATGAAGCGGCACGTGCTGATGTGTTCTCTGGCGCATGCCGAGGCCAATCGCCGGTACTTAAGCACGCCCGGAAGCTTGTCTGATTACCACTTCAGGAGCTCAGCATCACTTCAAGTAATGGGCCATAATGCAGTGCTATTTTCATGCTGGTGCTGTGTGGCACACTACTTCAATTCAGCTAGCAGAGGTCCATGAAGGAAATCATTCGGCAAACATACTCGAATAATTTACATACACCATGGACTTGGGTTATCCTACCGATCGAACAGAGGCGAAGATACTTCTGGCGTTTATTCTGCGACCTTATCTTTTTATGTAGCCAAATATATGCCTGATAGAGAGGACTTCAATGGATCTTATTTTGCACTCGGCGCGTTCCATTTCGCAACACTCATCTTGTCCAAAACGGATATGGAAAGACGAATCGGATAGTCCGCAAGCGCAGGCAACGATCAAGGCGTGTTCCAAAAAGTGAATGAAAACCAGAAGCCAACAACACGCTCCCGCACACGAACCAGTCGGACGTCTCACCTGACTCAGCATGAGGGTTTCGGCCTGCTTCTGCAGCTCGAAGATCTGGTAGTCCCAGAGGTGGATGCTGGCCAGCAGCGGGTCGGTCTGCAGGAAGTCGGTGTTGTACCGCGATCCGTCCAACAGCAGTATCGTCTTGTCGTCCGTGGGCTGCAGCGGACGCGTCGAGTCAGGTCAGATCGGCGAGGCATGTCGTCGAGTCAGGTCAGATCGACGGCTCAGCGGCAGCAGGTCAGCACACCAGCGCGGCACAGCCCCGGAGGCACGACCAAGTGGGATCCATCCCCACTCCTGAGCAGAACAATGCTCCAGATCGAACGAGACATTTTGGATTTGCACCATGGCAAACGGACATTTTCGATGCGCTTCGCGCGCAGAAAACGATGTCTGTACAATTATATTTTTGAGTCGGAACAACCTGAAGAAAATCTTGGCTGCGGTCCTCGGTGCAGCTTACAGAGGAATGCTGGTGGGAGAAACGCTGGGAGATTTATGGCGCAGTTGGGTTCGTCTCGTTTGCGCTGTTTGCACCACATAGCGTTGCCACTCCTCCCCCTGTGTGGACCACATAGCGTCGCCACTCCTCCCCCTGTGTGGACCACATAGCGTTGCCACTCCTCCCCCTTTGTGGACCACATATCGTAGTCACTCCTCCCCTGTGTGGACCACATAACGTCGCCACTCCTCCCCTGTGTGGACCACATAACGTCGCCACTCCTCCCCTGTGTGGACCACATAACGTCGCCACTCCTCCCCCTGTGTGGACCACATAACGTCGTCACTCCTCCCCTGTGTGGACCACATAACGTCGTCACTCCTCTCCTGTGTGGACCACATAGCGTCGCCACTCCTCCCCTGTGTGGACCACATAACGTCGCCACTCCTCCCCCTGTGTGGACCACATAACGTCGTCACTCCTCCCCCTGTGTGGACCACATAACGTCGTCACTCCTCCCCCTGTGTGGACCACAGCGTCGCCACTCCTCCCCTGTGTGGACCACATAACGTCGCCACTCCTCCCCTGTGTGGACCACATAACGTCGTCACTCCTCTCCTGTGTGGACCACATAACGTCGCCACTCCTCCCCTGTGTGGACCACATAACGTCGTCACTCCTCCCCCTGTGTGGGCCACATAACGTCGCCACTCCTCTCCTGTGTGGACCACATAGCGTCGCCACTCCTCCCTTGTGTGGACCACTCTTCCCGCTGCGTGGCACACGATTGCCGGTCAGCGCAAATCCCTGAAATTCGAGCCAGATACCATAAAGCTGCTGTCCATTAGCCCATCGGTTTCCCCGGAACACCCGTGCCAAAGTCACCAACAGGAGGCACCAACAAGCTCATCGTTGGTTGTATACGAACGAAATGAGCATGCTTTTGGACATCCGTCAGATCAGTACGTGTGCTCGAAAACGTAAGCTTGCTCAGAATGGACGAAGCCGCACACCGTACCTGGAAATCATAGCACTATATAATATATATGCTGCAAATTTTGCATAGGCCGGGCGGGATTGGTCGGAGATGGATGGTCAATTCAGATGCCGTGCTCAAATTGTTTCCCAGCTAAGCTATGCTTCTCATTCTGTGGATAGCCCGATGAAGCGCTTGAGGTTGCGTGGTATAACATTATATTTGCAATCGTCTTCTGCTTTCTAATTCAAACCGCACCTACTAGCAAATACCACTCGGCAAAGAGAGAGAGAGAGAGAGAGAGAGAGAGAGAGAGAGAGAGAGAGAGAGAGAGAGAGAGAGAGAGAGAGACAGAGACAGAGACAGAGAGAGAAGAGAGAGAGAGAGAGACAGAGACAGAGAGAGACAGAGAGACAGAGACAGAGACAGAGACAGAGACAGAGACAGAGACAGAGACAGAGACAGAGACAGAGACAGAGACAGAGACAGAGACAGAGACAGAGACAGAGACAGAGACAGAGACAGAGACAGAGACAGAGACAGAGACAGAGACAGAGACAGAGACAGAGACAGAGACAGAGACAGAGACAGAGACAGAGACAGAGACAGAGACAGAGACAGAGACAGAGACAGAGACAGAGACAGAGACAGAGACAGAGACAGAGACAGAGACAGAGACAGAGACAGAGACAGAGACAGAGACAGAGACAGAGACAGAGACAGAGACAGAGACAGAGACAGAGACAGAGACAGAGACAGAGACAGAGACAGAGACAGAGACAGAGACAGAGACAGAGACAGAGACAGAGACAGAGACAGAGACAGAGACAGAGACAGAGACAGAGACAGAGACAGAGACAGAGACAGAGACAGAGACAGAGACAGAGACAGAGACAGAGACAGAGACAGAGACAGAGACAGAGACAGAGACAGAGACAGAGACAGAGACAGAGACAGAGACAGAGACAGAGACAGAGACAGAGACAGAGACAGAGACAGAGACAGAGACAGAGACAGAGACAGAGACAGAGACAGAGACAGAGACAGAGACAGAGACAGAGACAGAGACAGAGACAGAACAGAGACAGAGACAGAGACAGAGACAGAGACAGAGACAGAGACAGAGACAGAGACAGAGACAGAGACAGAGACAGAGACAGAGACAGAGACAGAGACAGAGACACAAGACAGAGACAGAGACAGAGACAGAGACAGAGACAGAGACAGAGACAGAGAGACAGAGACAGAGAGACAGAGACAGAGACAGAGACAGAGACAGAGACAGAGACAGAGACAGAGACAGAGAGACAGAGACAGAGACAGAGACAGAGACAGAGACAGAGACAGAGAGAGAGACAGAGACAGAGAGAGAGAGAGAGAGAGAGAGAGAGCGAAGCCTTTGATCATGGAAAATAGGCAATGCTGTTACAGCCAGTTCTCTGCTTGCGCTAAGAGCTCAGCTTGCATCACCGTTCACAATCACAATCCAGTAAATTGAAATCCGCTTCAACTCAACGGAGACATGCGCCGATATGACTTGGAAATCAAATGGGCCGGGCAGTTGACAAGACGAGGCAGTTTTCGATCATAGGGTGGGTATCTCACCTTGTGGACCTGAACGGAGGGCATGCCGTACGGAGATCGATGAGACCGTGACTAATGCTCATAGCAATTCCTGGGCAAGTGGAGCACTGGAAATGTCATGGGTATAAAAATAGTGATGGACAGAAGTAGTGAAGCACCATATTTTGCACAAGACTACAAAATATTAATATTCAAACGTAAAAGAATGGCGTGGGTAGGCTCGTGGCTTTCATGTTGAAGTGATCCATTGCGGGTCTAAATACGTCGGTAGGCATACAAGCTCAGTTCATCGAGTACAGTGGGAGCCGATGTACTCACAGAGAAGTGACAAACCACACCCCGCCATTATGTACCCAGTTTTCGGGGGCCAAAAAGATGTTCGGTCACCAATCAGTGATAGCCATACCAGCAGGGGTGCAGAATCCCCTCATTGTGGGGAGGGACGGCTACCCTCCCTCCCATTAACTTTGTGGGCTGCTCCTCGACTTTGAACAGTCAGGTTCAACTAACACTAGGGTTGGTATGCTTTGTTGCTTATTTACCCCCCCCCCCTGGATACATGTCTCTCTCTCTCTCTACCGCTGCATGATGCATCCCAAGAAAAATTTGAATGGAACTTCTTACAAGACAATTTCTTAACGACGATCCGCATATATGCATTATGAAACGCGCAAATAATCATGCAATATATAAATCATGCATACATTCATCTCGAAATAATTTTCCATTTCGCCCCTCAACTAAGTTTGCGAAACTTGTCCCCCTGCATGCCAGTGAAGCGGAACCTCAACGGCACAGGGTATATAGTATTTTCTGTGAAAACGTAACGCTGAAAACGTAAGCACTCAATTTTGTAGCTGAGGGAATTATAAGTGATGAGAAATTACTGACACATCTTTGCTATTCGAAGTAATATGGACGACGAGGCGCATGACTTGCAAGATGTGATAAGTTTGACCACAGGAAGCCGAAGTCATCAGCAAGTCGGCCGAGTGTTGGAATGATACACAGCTGGGGCTCCAACGTGGCCATGATAACATACGTTAGCATGGACAGCGCGCCCCGAACCGGTTGTGCCAGAGTTGTGGCATCAGTATAGAGCGGTGGTGCCAGAGCTGTAGCATCAGTGTAGAGCGATTTTGTCAGAACTGTAGCATCAGTGTAGAGCGGTGGTGTCAGAGCTGTAGCATATATCAGCGGTAATGTCAGGGCTGTAGCATCAGTGTAGAGCGGTAGTGTCAAAGCTGTAACATCAGTGTAGAGCGATTGTGTCAGGGCTGTAGCATCAGTGTAGAACGGTGGTGTCAGAGCTGTAGCATCTGTGTAGAGCAGTGGTGTCAGAGCTGTAGCATCAGTGTAGAGCGGTAATGTCAGGGCTGTAGCATCAGTGTAGAGCGGTAGTGTCAGAGCTGTAACATCAGTGTAGAGCGATTGTGTCAGGGCTGTAGCATCAGTGTAGAGCGGTGGTGTCAGGGCTGTAGCATCAGTGTAGAGCGGTAGTGTCAGGGCTGTATCATCAGTGTAGAGCGGTAGTGTCAGGGCTGTAGTATCAGTGTAGAGCGGTGGTGTCAGAGCTGTAGCATCAGTGTAGAGCGGTGGTGTCAGAGCTGTAGCATCAGTGTAGAGCGGTGGTGTCAGAGCTGTAGCATCAGTGTAGAGCGGCATTGTCAAAGTTATAGCATCAGTACAGAGCGGCAGCATGAGAGCCGAATCACAGGTTTCAGAACTGTAGTATGAGTGTAGCGCTGAAGTGTCAGAGCCGACTCGGTGGTGTCAGGCCCCGCCCACCTCTTCGTGCGTGCTCCTGTCCCACCCACACCTACGCCAGTGCTCTTGTCCCACACCCACCTCTTCGTGGGCGCTCCTGTCGGACTCGTCGTCCTCGCGCGACGCCTCCTTGATGAAGCTGAACTCGGTGCTGACCACGTCGCAGCAGCGGGTGGGGCTGAGCGGGATGCGGCAGTCGCGCGCCGCCAGCCGACAGTGGCAGGCGACGTGACCGGCGCGGCGGCCGTCCGTCTCGTGCCGCATCGTGCACTCGAGGTTGGCGCTGTGGCGACGCGGCCCGGCGCTGTGGTTGCACACGCGCAGGTACGGCTCGCTGGGCCGCCGCCGGCTGTGCGCATCGCACAGCGGACACTGGCGGCGCGGGTCGGAGTGGCAGAGCGCGCCGCGCGCCGAGCCGCGCTGCCGACACCGGTCGCAGACGACGGCCGCCGACGGCGGCTCCTCCTGCAGCACGCTCAGCTTGCGCGGCGAGAACGTCTTCGGCGGCGGCGGCGGCGGCGGCGGTGGTGGTGGCGGCGGCGGCGGCGGTGGCGGCGGCGGCGGCGGCGGCGGCGGCGGCGGCGGCGACGGCGGCGGCGGCGGCGGCGGCGGCGGCGGGGTGGAGGCTCGAGCGGCGCAGCGGGCGGCGCCGGCTCTGTGGGGCTAGGGCTCGGGCTGCGCGACACCGGGACGCGCGCCGCCAGCGCCGAGTCGCGCTCGTCCAGCTCGGGGATGGCGTCGTCGTCGCTGACGCGGCGCGACTCGTCGTCGGCCGTGCTGGCCGGCGACGCGGGCAGCCGACGCTCGCGCAGCCGCTGACGCAGGCTGAACGGCTGCAGCGAGCTGGTGGACAGGCTGCGCGGCTTGGTGTAGCCGGCGGCGGGCGGCGGTGGCGGCGCCTCCTGGCCCAGGCTGGTCAGGTTGTTGGAGCTCTGCGACGGAGACGTGGCGGGAGACACGTCTGTAACGAAGGCGAAGACAATGTAAACGCTCTGCTCACGCTCCGCCGCGCTTGGTAATCGCATTTGAATCTAGCGACACGAGATCATCAGCATAGGGCTTGGTACCGTACAGCCTGCACAAACGGTGCAGGTTCTACAGTGTCAAGCGGCATTTAGTGGCATGACCACGGTTGGTATGGCCATTGGTATGGCCATACCAGGTGCGACCATACTAGGTGTATTAATTTTTTAGAACCATCTGATGTATGCATGGACACGCTCAAATCTTGGTCATGGTTCTATCATGATCATTACACAATGGTAACAATAATCATCCACGACCTTGCACAACAGCATGAGTCGAATGTCCCCGATGAAAACTTGCTTAATCTCCGCCACTAATACGCGTTGCAAGATGGCACTGGAACGTTTGCATTGCTAAATAGTATCCTTTACTACATCTGCTCAAGACAAAACGACAGGACAAGAAGACAAAACGACTCATCAAACGACGTCCCATATCACATCTGAGTGCACAGCCTTGTTTCCCATCAGTTCTAGCATACTAGGATGGTACACACTACAGAAACGCTGGATGTTGAGTGGATGGATATGGGATGCAGAATATTAAATACGAATTATCAGCGATGATAAGTATCGCTTCCCTGAAATATCTAATGGGTAAATATACAGCAGCAGAATATCGGCTGAGGTAAATATGAGAATACCTAAATATGAAAATAGAAATGTGGCGACTACCACAATTTCGCAACTATCTCTCTTTCTCTCTATCTCTCTCTCCCCCTCTCTCTCTCTCTCTCTCTCTCTCTCTCTCTCTCTCTCTATATATATATATATATCTCTCTCTCTCTCTCTCTCTCTCTCTCTCTCTCTCTCTCTCTCTCTCTCTCTCTCTCTCTCTCTCTCTCTCTCTCTCTCTCTCTCTCTCTCTCTCTCTCTCTCTCTCTCTCTCTCTCTCTCTCTCTCTCTCTCTCTCTCTCTCTCTCTCTCTCTCTCTCTCTCTCTCTCTCTCTCTCTCTCTCTCTCTCTCTCTCTCTCTCTCTCTCTCTCTCTCTCTCTCTCTTCCTCTCTGTCTCTCTTTATCTCTCTATATTTCTCTGTCTCTCCTTCTCTCCCTCCCTCACTCACTTATTTCATCTTTTATTTTCTCTCTACCTCTTCTTCTTCTCTCTCTCTCCCTCTCTTTAATCATGCATCTCTTCATCCCCGTGGATATTTGGCATCTCCTTTTATCTCTGTGCGTCTCCGTGGGCTGACCGCCGAGACCACTCACTCCTCCAGTGTCTCTATATTGAATGATAAAGAGCAGTTACAAAAAGCATTCGCTTCGTATTCAGTACGCCACATTTGAACGTCTATCCACGCGTGGTGCGAATATTTTCATGGTCTATCAACTGAAAGTGATATGCATACTTAGGCGAACCGGCAAGACAAATTGTCCTATATTTCTAATATCACATTTACGCTGCGAAAAACAAATGTTTTTAAGTATTTCTACCTGCTAGTTGACCCTTCGTGATAATTTATTTTAAAATACACAACAACGAAAAACCAGCGAACGCATCTCAAAGCGAGGAAACAATCTAGTTCTCTCGATGAAGGGGAATCACGTTGTAGATCAAAGACGAATAACACCTCCAGGAGACAACCAAATGCAGAAGCATGCAGTTGAAATCAGCCATTTTCTCACATCAGTCGTCTTCTATTTTTTCCGGCGTGTTGACAGTCACACCAGCTCGCAGGTCGCTACGTTATTGACATCGTGGGGACGGGGCGTCACGGCCAGAGCCAGCTGGCGTCCAGCAGCGGCACAAGTTTTCCCATCGTCTGCCGCACACCGCGCCACCAATCTGTTTGCCGGGTCTTCTGCCGCTCCGCCCGCGCAGCACGGGCAGCTTTCAATTTCGTTCATCGTGCTGCGACGCGTGCCGGGGTGTCCCGGGGGTGTCTCGGACGTGTTCCCGGGGGTGGCCGAGGGGCAGCGCAGCGGCCCACGCGGAGAAATACAATCTTTCCAGGCCTGCGCGGAGTTTGGGGAGTGTTCACCGGAACTAAGCTGGCGGCGGCTCGTCCCGCTCAGAAAATAACGCAGCAGCAACTTGCCGGTTGCTGTCTGGCCTTACAGCAGCTCACGTCAGCTCCCAGCCTGGTCTCCCAGCAGCTCACAGCCTTGTCTTCCTGTAACTCCCAGCCTGGTCTCCCAACAGCTCCCGACCTGATCTCCCAGCACCTTCCAGCCTGGTCTCCCAGCAGCTTTCAGCAGCTCCCAGCAGCTCCCAGATTGGTCTCCCACCGGCTACCAGCAGCTGCCAGCAGCTCCCGGTCTGATCTCCCAGCAGTTCCCAGCTTGGTCTCCCAGCAGCTCCCAGCAGCTCCCAGCAGCTCCCAACCTGGCCTTCCACTGGCTCTCATCAGTTCCCAGCAGTTTCCAACCTTGTCTCCCAGCAGCTGATCCACCTGCCCAGTCAACTAACACTTCTGACCAGCTGGCATGCCCTCAACACCGTTCCGGCCAAGTACTTGATTTCACCCCAGAAGTCAAGTCAAGTCTCATTTATCGGCTGAATTCGCATTAACCCGGCATTAGCCGGGGAAGGAGGGTTAAATCCCCCTTGTGGAATACTCGCGTTATTACATGGGTGTGTGTGTGGGGGGGGGGGGGATTAAATAACTTGAAAACGCGTCAATATATCTCCACGAAATTTTTCATAGATGTCCATTGATTAATTATACGCCAAAGACGAACTCATCAGGGCATGATAGGTCAGGCGTGAGTGACGTCCGGGTGACGTCATGTTTGCCGATTTCCGACAGAAACACATCGGTGCGCACACATTGACATAGAATGCGAACAAATTAAAATATTTGATGTTTCGTAAATGGCAAGCGATTGACAATTAGTCGGTAAGTAACATACTATATCGTTGTTTTGTTCTAATATTTCACGTTCAAATGTCCGCATGATAATTTTTTAATGATGGAAATGTACACTCGATATTTTATCCTTAATTCAAAATTTCTAGGAAAACACGACACAAATTCTCGAAGACATATCCATGAAGAATGTCTGTATCAAATGTTAAGCAATTACATCCAAAAATGACTGCGTGATGGTTTGAAATGTACCGCAGTGCACACCACCGCGGTGGCGAAAACCGGCCGCATCGCGGCGGCTGCCGTGCGAAGTATAACTTGCTCACAGACAGACAGACACAGACAGGGCCAAGACATAGCCATACACAGACAAGCTCACAGACATATATGTCTGTGAGCGAAATATGGCATGGCATCGCTGTTCTCATATGTGCGGTTTGTGCAAACGCCCTCAGACCGGAGCCAAGTGTCTGACACGTGATGTCTCATGTGAGCTCCGTAACACATTGTTGTGCTTGCTGTTTGCATGCATTGTTTGTTCGACACTTACATGATGCATGTTGATATGTGCATGCATGCATATCCAGTAAACAAGGAATGTAGAGCTCAAAGATACATGATGATGATGATGATGATGATGAAAATATTGTTATTACTATCACTGCAACGTTTACAAGATCGTGTGTCACAGAGCTGTGGAATATTAATTTGTTCATTCAACTCGCTCCACTAGTTTCCGGGCGATGCATATTTGTTAAGGCTGGTCTGGTACGACCTTGACCTTCTCCTTATCCTCCTGAACATCCTCCATCTCATTCTTCCGAATCCGCTTCTTTTTATCTTCCCGAACCCGCTTCTCCTTATCCTCCCGAACCCCATTCACCTTATCTTCCCGAACCCACTTCACCTTATCCTCCCGAACCCCTTTCACCTTTTCAGGCGATTCCTGCAAAGCTGCATGAATAACAGATGCTTGTAGTAAACGTGAATATCACAAACGAATTGGACAGTCTGGTTTCCCATTGCAAACATGATATGCATGTGCATAACGCTCAATGCCGCTTATTCACCATCAAGGTCATCCATTTGACCTTCATCTTATATGGCTTATGAACAAACAAATGCTCATGTGCCCGATACTCGTAATTACGGCCAAGCACTCCCACTTTATGCTTAGATGGCCCAAGTAGGGAAGCAATGGTCGAGATTTCAGCTCTCCTTTGGACTGCACCTGACCTTGTTCTGCAACATGATGCGGCACGCTTTATGCAACATGTTTATCAGTGTTCAATGAATTCACACCATCAGACACACTTGTGAATACAACGCATTGTTGAGACAGACAAATATTCCAATAATTCACATATTATAGCTTTCACCCTGACCTGCGACCTTAATACGCACGCAGGCACAATTTCGCAAGTAGTTTGCAATCGAACGTCACGGCGCCATCGGATACAGTTTCAATCTTTAAAATCGGCTCAGCCGTCCTTGAGATAAAACGGGGAAATACCTCTCCGCCTTCAGGTCCACGGTGTGCGGCTGAAGAGCCCGGTCAATGCCGGTTCAAGAACAGAACAGTAGGAAGATATAATTAAACACAAGCCGCTGGCGGGCAGAGCAGAACTCCTCATGGCGAGCATCCCCGTGCCTTTGTCCCGTGGTCGCGAGTTCAGAACTTACCAGCTGCCTGAGCTATGGATGGACTGTGGCACAGCAGTGCAATGTGAGGGCGGTGTACAATGGCTCGCCTACAACAGTGTGGCACCTGCAGGCTGGCAGAATGAAGACGTCATACGGCATGTGTCGTCATGCGGCATGCGAAATGCGTCGTCATGCGGCATACGGTATACATCGTCATCCGTCATACGGCATACGTCGGCATACGTCATACAGCATACGTCGTCATGAGTCATACGTTGTCATACGTCATACGTCGTCATGCATCATACGGCATACATCGCCATACGTCATACGTCATACGGCATACGCCGTCATGCGAAATACGGCTTCAGCAGCTGTTCATATCGTCAACCAGGCTACAATAGGGGTGTTAGCATGCGGAAGTATACGAATCAAGTGTACTAAAACCATTGCTGCAGGGACTTTGACGATGCTTCTCAATGTCGACGAGTCATCATGTGGTTTATCGTGCTGTGTCAAACCACATCGCTGGCATATTTTCGTGTTGCTGCCTTCGGGACCGCAGTGTTTTCACTTGTGCTGCACGGGGACGGTGGTTGGCAGCTTATTTGTTCTCGCTGCATCTTTGTGTACTCTACCGGCTTTGATCTGTCAACTTTCTTCGTCTTCTGATTATTACGAGTGAAGTTGAAACTCGAGCGAGTCTACACGCGTTTGTATGGCACAACTCATTCATCTGAGCGGCCTGGCCCGGCTTGGAGACCACGCGTTTGGAGCCGTCACAACTGTCTGGTACAGCATTTCGCGTTCTGCTTTCTTTCCTCGGTTGGATGTGCTCTTTTAATGTTCGCTCTTGCCAATTTTACCACCATGTTTGTCATGTAGTACACTCAATATGTGATCACATGAGACGTTTGCGGCGGCAGTCACCTGCGTTGTCTCCCTGCAATATGCGTTGTCTCCCTGCAATATGCGTTGTCTCCCTGCAATATACGATTGTCTCCCTGCAAGGGCAGCCTGCCACGCGTCTCGCACCGTAGCGAGCACTCACCAGACGTTCCGGCTGGCACAGAGGAGAGGTGCTTAGATTGTGAGCCGTAGTCTCGAGCTCAGTCCAAGGGAGGGGTGGCGCGCCGTATTTATCTCCGATTGGTAATGCAATGTCGCGAATGCGTCGCATCCGAGATCACGCCAGCTTTCAACGCATATTTGAAGGCGCGCGGCTCAACACTCAAAGCAATGCGTCCATGACTGATATGCACAGACATTGGACTGTGTGCGGGTTTTGGCACCTGCCCTCGCTGGTACAGCGTCTTGGACGATACGACACATCACGTGGTGCGTCCTGCAGACAAGCCAACAGCACGGCGAGCAAATCATTTGGCCAACAGTAGTGCGGACGGACACACTTAGGCTTCAAAGCGTCCAACAATCCAGCTGTCCATTGGAAAAAGTAGGCATGGCAAGGCAAACACATGAACCGCTTTAGTCATTATTCTACGACAGGATGAAAGGAAAAATTCCTTTTCATGGCAATAAATACATTCGTGTCGGCATGTAGCATTCGTTAACTTCGCAGCCCTTTCACCTCAGACTATATAAATAGAAACGCGGGAAAACTCCCCTGCATTTGTCTCAGCTTAGTTGCTCAAGTGGTGAAAATACTTTTTAGATGGTCGCTTCCGTCAATTCATCTGCCCATTGAACAATTGTTGCCGCGCAGTTGCATTTTTGCTATGGGGAAATATCTGGAAAACATCCCATACAATATATAAAGCTTTGTATGACGCTTTGTACACTTATGAGACAACTGCCTGCTACTCGTTATATGGAAAGGGCCAGAGTGAAAGCGCACGCTGCTCAAAGCTGGTCCCAGCTACACCGAAGTGCGATTACACCAAGCCTTACCTCTTACTTCCAACACTTATTTATTATTTCAGTTCTTTGATCAAGGAATCTTGGGTAATGTACTTTCCAGCTAGATTAACCAACAAAGAAGTTTCTCAGTCATCCAATAAAACCAATCCGCTGAGGGCTTGCGGCGATGCCACGCAGCGAAAACGCGAGTAACTTCTGTAGAATGTAGTAACTCCAATGTCTGATAGATGCATCGTTAGCTCCGTTTGCCAATATTTAGCTGCTACGCATTCGCATCTATGCTGAAGCACTACTTTTTCCTCACGGACAGGTGACTGTTTCCTCACGGACACCTGTGTGTTACATTCCTGGGGTGGCAGCGTCGGCAGGTGACTGTTGCCTCACGGACACCTGTGTGTTACATTCCTGGGGTGGCAGCGTCGGCAGGTGACTGTTGCCTCACGGACACCTGTGTGTTACATTCCTGCAGCTGGCTGTTTCCTCACGGACACCTATGTGTCACACTCCTAGGGTGGCACCGTCGGCAGGTGACTGTTGCCTCACGGACACCTTTGGCGGTAGGTGTGGCTGGCGGTGTTGGCACTACCTCAGCACAACCCCCCCCGGGTGAGAGGCGGGGCAGTACGGCGCGTCGGTGCCCCTGTTTCTTTTGGCGCCGAGAGGAAATGGCGCACGTTGGCCACTGCGGTTCAACGATCGTCCACCACCAACAAGTACAACAAGCTGTTCAGGAACACGCCCGTACTGTCCGCCGCTCACCCCGTCAGCCGACGTGACTGGAGGGCAGGCTGCTGTCGCGACTGCCGCCGCCCGAGCCAGGCTGACGCTGCCAGCGCCGACGCGTCGTGGCCCAGTTACCGGGAGCGGTCTATGCGCGCATTCCGCGGGGAATCACGTCATTCAATCAATCAGGCCGGCGTTCGTCACGCATTTCACGCTGAATTCCCTGCGATATTCCGCGTGTAGTCGGGGAATCGCATCCCCCAGTCACATCCCCGGAAAGACGGCGGCGACCAGCGGCCGGGACACGACGGAGATGTAAGTAATGCGCATTGGGAACAATGCGCATTACTTACATGCGCCAACTATACATGGAGTGTAGTTACCAGATTCTTTTTCATTGTCGCAAGCCAAGGGAGTTGAATACGATTTATTCCAATCCAGGCGTGCCCCAAAAGCAAACAAACCCCTGTCCCTGAAATAACATGTGCCCTTTGGCCTTGCAGGTCGTCCTCATGTTATGTGCATTTGACATATTTGCCCCAGGCGTCAGAAATATTACGGACAGACCCCAAATCAAAATATCCCGGACGTCGTCATCCACAGCAGCTCTTCTGACAGCCACCATTGACGCCCTTGCCATGTGAAATGGCGCCGTTAAGGAACACCACCGGACGCCGGAGGGATTTTGGGTCTGCTCCTTTCACTCCGGGAATTATCGACGTAAAGAGCCCACCAATGCAATGACGTGACGTTCGCGCAGTGTGTCGCCAGGCTTCGTAGACCGGTGCGCTTCTCGCTGACCCCTGGCGAGAAGCGCGCTGGTCTATGAAGATAGACGAGAAGATAGCTGAGAAGATAACGCGTATACTCGCTACATCCCTGGCCCAGACGGAGGAACAGAAAGATTGCTTATAAAAGTGACCACGAACGGTGCAGGAATCCCGAACCCATTAGCTGTGCGAGCATGGGCAGCACCGGATGAGGTGGGCCGCACCGGATGGGGTGGGCCGCACCGGATGAGGTGGGCCGCACCGGATGAGGTGGGCCGCACCGGACGGGGTGGGCCGCACCGGATGAGGTGGGCCGCACCGGATGAGGTGGGCCGCACCGGACGGGGTGGGCCGCACTGGAAAGGATGGACCGCACTGGAAAGGATGGACCGCACTGGAAAGGATGGACCGCACCGGATGGGGTGAGCCGCACCGGATGGGGTGGGCCGCACCGGATGGGGTGGGCCGCACCGGATGGGGTGAGCCGCACCGGGAAGGATGGACCGCACTGGAAAGGATGGACCGCACTGGAAAGGATGGACCGCACCGGATGGGGTGGGCCGCACCGGACGGGGTGGGCCGCACCGGATGAGGTGAGCCGCACCGGGAAGGATGGACCGCACTGGAAAGGATGGACCGCACTGGATTACGTGGGCCGCACCGGACGGGGTGCCGGGGCGGATTCCCAGCATTTGTGCTTACGCTAAGCCGCAGCCTAAGTACGCTGCTTGACCGGAGCGCCTATGGCCACTGCGCATGCAACTGAGTGCCGGTATGTCACCTGCTGATACTTTGCTCCGTAGCGAAGTCCTAGTTGAGAGGCTGCGTTATAACCCCCTTTCTTTGGGATGCCTTGAATCACTTCATGCCAGTCTGTGTAGTCTGAGGGTAGGCTATCTGAACTTAATTGTTGCGCTGCATGGCTACACTGAAAGTGCAACCAACCCCGATATTTTCGGTAGAAGGACAACACGGACACATCATTTGGCAAACGTGAGAGCGAGCTTTCACAATTAGCAGCCAATAGACCAGCCTTTCATTCGCCAAAAAAAACACACAAAGCAAAGGATAGAAAGAAAAGAAAAGAGTAAGAATGCTTTCACAGTGCGGAGGAGCGAAACACTCGCGAAATTTGCATTGAGAAAGCTTCAGCTGCTCCCCGGACAGCAGTGTTCCAGTTATTACATTCAGTCCCGAGTGATACGTGTATAGCTGGGAGCCGCGCTCCTTCGCGTTCTAAATTCAGCCTGGAATCTCGTGGCGCGGGAAAGTGTCTCCCGGGTACGGACTAGACGCCATAGAGCTTCTCGCAGGGCAGCCAAAGAAAGCCGCTTACTTTTTCCCACAGCGTTCTTGCGATTGCATCTCTCCACGCAGAATTGTCGCAGGAGGCGTTGTTGGGGTAATAATAACGATGCCGGCAAGAATATTACTCAGAGTCAGCAAATACAAGAATGATCAAAGCCCCAGGCACCAAGCCTGACTATGTTTAATTAGGACATGTGCATGCACCAGGTACAAGGCACCAATTGCAAGTATGGCACAGGGTCCCCGGCAATGGGGCATACGGTGTCAGATTGAGGCACATGGTGGGCATAAGGGCGTAGTTGCGCCCAGGTGAGGTTCAGATCATCGAGCGTTTGCTGAAATAGCTGGTAGCAAATTGTACGTAACTTGCCTTTTTTCACATTAAATGTATGGCGGTAACAGCAATGCTAGATATGTTTTTGTGTGTAGTATCAATTAGCATTTAATAGTCCCGGGCCAGGCTCCAATGTATCCGGCTTGGCCACAATTAACCCTAGCCGAACCAGGGGGGGGGGGGGGTCTCTCGATACCCCCATGGTTTATCCGCAATAGCTGCCGAATAAGTAGACGCAGACACCCAATTTTCAATAGTTTATTACACATCTGTTTTGCATGTCTTGGAAAACTTTCAACTCCAGGTCGTCAAAGGTCATTGACTTGGAACTGGTCAAAAGGAGTGATGTTCAAAAATATTCACAAAGTGCCGCCAATCAGAGTAGTTGCAAAATATATGCACCAAACTCAGAGCACGCTGTCCTTTCATCAAGACGAACAAACTGCTATCTGGACATGTTAATTTAGGTCAAGGTTACTGACTTGAGGCCAGTTTAATTTCCGCGAATTTCTGCCGTATTCAGTGATGAAAATTTCACCTTCGGAGTAATTTGTCACGCCGAAGATGATACCGGGCATGAAATAAGCATGCTGGGCATCGCATCGCATCCCGGCATCGGGGAC
Source organism: Ashinkailepas kermadecensis (assembly GCA_034440615.1). Taxonomy (NCBI): domain Eukaryota; kingdom Metazoa; phylum Arthropoda; class Thecostraca; family Neolepadidae; genus Ashinkailepas; species Ashinkailepas kermadecensis. The sequence goes on along the minus strand of JAOTOM010004737.1, from coordinate 67,694 downwards.
CAATCTCCTGAAGGAGACCGTTATTGGACCAATCTCCTGAAGGAGACCGCTATTGGACCAATCTCCTGAAGGAGACCGTTATTGCACGGCTGACCATGTCAACGTGTGCACAGTACCGCACTCCTTTCAAGCAATAGCCAAATTCGCTCTCCGACTGAAAGCTTCAGGCTTCCAGGGCTGTTTCAATAGGATAAAGACATTCGCTGTGAACTTAATACTGGACTCCAGCGACGGGCAAAACAAATAGAATGGCAGCTGAGAACACTGAAAGTGCATTAAATCAGAAAAGGAAGCCAGATTTAAGATGACAGGTCGCTAAATTGGTTGGATTCGCGCCGAAAAGGAAATATAAAGAAGAAGTGGTGAGTTAAGTAACATACGGTCTCCCTGATATTCAATTGGCAGGTAGAGCATCAAAATCCACGATACTTGTTGACAAAAAGTCCAGTGTGAAGTATCCTAGTTTTAGAGCGGTGCTGCTGGAATTCGGGATCATTTTCCCGCCAACATATTATGCGATGCAAACTTCACACCACGTGACAACAAATAGTAGAATGATCGCATGCCGAACATATTTAATTTCGTACCATCGTCGGTAGCTGACGTGCTACTTGCAACACACTCCCTCAAAGCCAGCTCGGTAATCCAATGGTGGACCAGTCCAACAATGGGCTCTTCACACAGCGGACAGCTGTCGTCTGTTGCCACCAGCTGTTGTCCGACTGACACCACCGTACACAGTAACAAGCCGCACTCGGTCCTCCCAGCTCTGCCAATACATCAACATCAGACTTGGAACTGGCCGTTATTGGAACCAGAGTGGCGCTGGACAGGGCAATGCACGCTTCATATTGCATGATCTAGCATTTATCTGTGTGTCCAACATACCTGCATTTCGATACATGTGTTTCGTTATGTTTGATAAACCGGGTGTAGCCGTTGAAACGCTCCAAAAGGCCGATGGTCAGATCCATTGAAAACAAGTTGTTCAATGGAGAGTGGCTTAAGTGAACGACTTTACCTTCTTGCTACCTTACCCTACCTTACCTTACTTTTACTACCTTCAGTGTTTCTGAATCAGGTGCAATTCTCATGGGGAGGTATTTGGGACCCGCTTGGAAAATGAAGCCAAAAATGAGCGCATGGCAAGATCAGCGAGACATAAGGTTAGCGAAGTATCGCAAGGTGGCAAGATTGAGCCAGGTATGCGTAACCATGCACCATTGCCGTTCATTTTTATGTGCTACATTTAATCCAGGTTTCCTTAGCTTTACGATTTAAAGATGAACAATAAGCCGATCATGATGCCAACCGTCGCTATATTTAATGGCGTGTCAGTTTTCAGCGGCGAGGCGGTGATGAGCTTGTGTGACGTTGAAACCAATGGGCTATCGCCATTGGAGATAGTCCTGGCGATAGTTGGGCGCGCGGATGTAGCGCGCCCAGCTGCGTCTGGGGCCGTTGTCGCGCCACTGGATGTAGCGCGCCCAGCTGCGTCTGGGGCCGTTGTCGCGCCACTGGATGTAGCGCGCCCAGCTGCGTCTGGGGCCGTTGTCGCGCCACTGGATGTAGCGCGCCCAGCTGCGTCTGGGGCCGTTATCGCGCCACTAGATGTAGCGCGCCCAGCTGCGTCTGGGGCCGTTGTCGCGCCACTAGATGTAGCGCGCCCAGCTGCGTCTGGGGCCGTTGTCGCGCCACTGGATGTAGCACGCCCAGCTGCGTCTGGGGCCGTTGTCGCGCCACTAGATGTAGCGCGCCCAGCTGCGTCTGGGGCCGTTGTCGCGCCACTAGATGTAGCGCGCCCAGCTGCGTCTGGGGCCGTTGTCACGCCACTGGATGTAGCGCGCCCAGCTGCGTCTGGGGCCGTTGTCGCGCCACTAGATGTAGCGCGCCCAGCTGCGTCTGGGGCCGTTGTCGTGCCACTGGATGTAGCGCGCCCAGCTGCGTCTGGGGCCGTTGTCGCGCCACTGGATGTAGCGCGCCCAGCTGCGTCTGGGGCCGTTGTCGCGCCACTAGATGTAGCGCGCCCAGCTGCGTCTGGGGCCGTTGTCGCGCCACTAGATGTAGCGCGCCCAGCTGCGTCTGGGGCCGTTGTCGCGCCACTAGATGTAGCGCGCCCAGCTGCGTCTGGGGCCGTTGTCGCGCCACTGGATGTAGCGCGCCCAGCTGCGTCTGGGGCCGTTGTCGCGCCACTGGATGTAGCGCGCCCAGCTGCGTCTGGGGCCGTTGTCGTGCCATTGCTCGACTATTTAGACAATGCCCAATCATGCCTTGGGGCGACATAGTGAACATTGCTCTTCAATCGCATGTCCCAGATCCTTTTCGTGGCGCTGATGGATTTGCGCTTCTACCTCTTGATCAGAAATCCGACGCTATATCGATTACAATTGGGGTGACGTCCTGAAGTCTGGAAGTTCTCTTTTCACCAGCACAGTGTTTGTTATCCATTTATCGATACGTTCTGATTGTGAGGCAGGAAACTGGCGTGGCAAAGTACACATTAGCGCGGCGAAGATGGCGGCCTCTCTCCCTCCGTTCCGAGCGTCCTGTGCGGTTTGTGCCCGATTGTCACGCTGTTACGCAGTGAGTCACGCAGATGTGACTGGAGAAGTGATGCGAAACCGTTACGAATGGCTTGCGTACACCAATACTTGCATCAAGTAACCGGTGATATATCACTTACGCTGGCAATGCAATTGGAAATACAATGCCTCCCTGTCATCACCTCAATGAACACGCCGTGATACTGCACATCAGTTTGTTTTTCTTGGCGGGGAGAATGCTTCCTGTGGCGTGTGAAATTGAGCGCAATGGTGCGGGCGTTAATCAATGCTGTTGTGAGCGTATTCTTATCACAGATGAATTTCATGTCCGGCAATATTCCCGAGAAGAAGGGTGAGGATTTGTATGGTTATCCTTTGTCACATCAGAATATGACGCTGTCACATAACACACTATGACACAATGGCACAATGACACAATGACACGATAGCAACATGCCACAATGATATACGACACAATGAAATGCAATACGATAGAGTAAATGATGTTACCCCAAAAAATCCATATGCTCTAAAGGATGCCTCCATACCAAATTTTTGGAGAAACCGTGACATAATTTGCACACCAAGATACCGACCGACACATTTTGCACACTAGGATACTAACAGACACATTTTGGACACCAGGATACTAACGTACACATTTTGCACATCAGGATACTAACAGACACATTTTGCACATCGGGATGCTGATTGACATCCTGTTATGCACCTTTATAGAGTTATGAGGAGACAAATGCTGTGCTTTTTTACATCAGCATGAACGCCGCTAGGGGCGCTAGACGAGCGAGGACAAGAGGCCGTCTATGGCACTATCTATGGGACCTAGACTGTCCGTAATAGCCCCTGTACGTGGAGAGCATGCATCGTGAAATAAATAAATAAATAAATAAAGAGGTGTCGCAAGCACAGAATCGGGCAGCATACCGTGGCAGGAAAGTTGTGGACTGCCAGCAACTGCGTTCTCTTGGCAGCCCACAAAGACACACGAGAAACCTCGAACACCTCATTCCGCCCAATTTGTGTGGAAGTGACAGCATTTCAGACTCAGATTCAGCAGTGTCACGGCCAGTATTGCCTCACAACGCTGCCGCTCAGTGCATGTCGCATCGAACCGTTCAGCGCGGCACCCTCCATCGGACTGAGGCTGGCCGCGCAGTCGCCCGTCCTCGAGGCACGGTCACACAGCGTGACGTCATCGCACGACCGAGGGCTGAACTTAGCCGGTGGTGGTCCAGTCGGCACTGCTGTGTTCCGCCATACAATGTCTTAATAAACCGAAATGGCGATGGCGGATGGCGGAAAAAACCGAAACCGAAACGTTTCATATACCATTGGCGAATAAAGCTGATAATGACTAAGATTAAGGTTGATTAAGATAAAACCTAAAGTTTTGATTCTGAATGAAGGAATTACGACTTGAAGTGCTAAAGCAAAACGCTCTAGGTGTTTCAGAGGCCTGATGGTCGGATCGAGCCGGGTGGGGTCTCTCAGACGACCTTTTATGGTATACATATGCGTGGGAGACTCACTCGGGCTTGGCCCTCGCTTGTAGCCACTTGAAATCGCATGTGAAAATACCCTGTAAATGCATATTTTGAACCAAGCTACATAGCTAAGAATGAATACTTGCACGGTAATAAAGCCTTAGAAGACATGCGCCAACCATGTTCATAACAACCACAGGACCTGTGGTTGTTGTGCAACAACCAGCGATATTTACTTGATAACACCTGGTGTTATCAAGTAATATCGCTCATACCTTCCGTCCCTCTTGTGCTGAAAATCCCTGGCACCCCATCTCCAGCAACCCTCATGTGCTGAAAATGCGCTTGCTGTCTTAAGTGAGCTGCACAGACAGAACACGATACTACATATATCAATGCGAGCGCGATGGCCGCTCCAGAGCCTTCGTGTGTGGTCGGTCGAGCTGGCACCTACAGGGAAAAGCATGTTGCTAGAGCAGTTCCGATCAATTCTTCCGACAACAGAAAAGAAGATCACGCTGGAATACCCGCGCAGAGCACGAAACACCTTGAAGTGCCGACACAGGTGATCCGATAGCCGAAATGCGGGAGAATCAGGGGCGTGCGCATCTGAAGCCAGGATCTGAAGGCCGATGTAGACATTTGCATTCACCGATGAACGGTATTTGACAGCGGATTTTGGTCGCGTCTGCTCACATTACACTGCGTTCTGCTCAAGTCTACCAGACGTTGGCACAACATGCTGTCATCAGCCATCAGACGACGTCCACTCATCGGGTGAGAGCGTACATTTTACATAAATGCATGGCCAGCACCTAAACTATGTTCGCTCGATTCACCATGTTTGAGAGAGTGGGGCAAACGCCAATTTGGTGTCATTGTTGACACCGAGATCCCGGTCCAGGCTGCCTGGACCAAGCAGAATCTTCGATTTCTGAAGTTTCCTCCCTCAGTCCATATTGCACCGATACTGGCCGCTCTGTTTCGGGGCGCACAGGTCACGTCTCATTAAGTCATACTCACGTACCCGGCGGCAGGCTTACTGGCATTTAGCCGAAGCCAGCTGGACTGGCACCGCTAAGCACCGCTACAAACATTCATTCATTCTTTGAATGAAAAATGCGCATATTTGAAATACAATATTCCGGTGAAAGCAGCTAAGAATCATAATTAAACGGGCAGGACATGTTCTGAATACGGAATTGGAAATTGAAGCATTCCAACAAAAACGTATTAAAGTTTGCAAAATGATTACGGCCGTGCCGAGCCGGGTAGGGCTGCTCAGATGAGCGTACATTGCATACACACGGCAGTAAGCTTGTGCGGCGATACAATCTGACCCGCAAGCCTTATTGGGACAAACGTTATCGATAGCTTTCTCAACCGCGGCGGAAGAAACCTGCCGAGAGCGCATGCAATCCAGCGAGTATTCAGTTGCGTCGAGTGGCGACATACTGCGGTGTCTGTACCGCTGGCAGCAGATACATGATCAACATCACAACCAGCTCAGAGTCAACTGCCGCACGATCTTCACATCTATCACATCGATCGGGAGATACGACCGATGTTTTGCGCATTTAAGATAAATCGATGCCTCTTTGGGCTTAATATAAATTCAGTGGTCAGCTTTTGGAGGTTTGCAAAATAACTTGCGCCTAGAGCTCTTAAAAATACACCACATTCCCACAAAATCGCCTCAATCCACGGTTTTCCACTGGCCTTCATCAGACGAAATGTCGCCTACCAGTCGTAGGACCGAAAGTATAGGTCTGTCAAACCAAGGAATCGGTCTGTGGTGGATCGTTACCCTTGGGATGTCATCAGCATCTGATCGTACACACTTTCCAACAGATCAGGGAACATTTCCACGAAAACTCGGGAAGGATTGGTGGAGATAGGGTTGTTAGGCCCAATTGGTTGATTGGGGGGGGGCACAGCATGGGTGTCCCATGTTAAACGTTGAAATTATTTAGGGCCCAAGCTAACATTGGTGGAGTGAGGAGGCACCCACGAAAGCATGCAATTCGACACCCCGATGGTTCGACGAATTGGTCTGGACGCTGCTGTTAGACACGCTCGTAACCGTATCATTACCTCAAAGCTATTAAACAGGGCACCTCCACACCAGCTGGCCTCACAGCTCCCTACGGCAGATGCGAGTGTCTGGCTCTGATCCACCACACGGGTTGACGAGTAAGTAGCGTCACCGTGTTGCCGGTCGGCGTGTTGTAGAGCGTCCGCCAACCGCTGGGCGCGCGCCGGTGTCGACGATCGATGAAGTCGCGCCACCGCGCTTCGACCTTGCAAGTGGCAAAAGTTAAAGTTGCCAAATGACTTTGAAACTCGCCGCCGGTTCGCGGTGCACAAATGTGAGAAAAGCAGAGCGGCACAGCGGCGCGGCGCCGACCACTCCTGGCATGCTGGGGGGGGACACACGGCACAGTCCAGTCCATCACCTGGCGCCGGCCGAGCGTCGGCAGGGTGTCACCCAGCGTCAACCTGGTCACACAGTGAACACTCCGCAATACTGGTGCTCCCTCCCTGGGCGGCGACAAGGCAGAGAGGTGTCCACCACGGGGCGGCAATGGCCGAGTGGTTAAGGTGTTGAGTTCCGGGTACCGAGGTCCCGGATTCAACACACGCGCCGCTCAGGACGTTTCCCAATCCCGCGGCCCACCGGCGGAACAGAGTGGGCGGCACCATTAGCCGTGATTGTGCATAAAGTGCGTCGTGAACCACCCAATAAACACACAGAGGTGTCCATCACCGGTCGGTGGCTCAGCACGGTGTCACCCAGCGTCAACTTAGTCACACAGTTAAATATTGTGTACTCCGCAATACCGGTGCTCCCTCCATGGGCAGCCATTTTTCCGCACGCTACTCCCCTCATTGCTGCTATCTTAAAGTAATACGACACCTAAATAAGCACTGGAGGCATTAAAACGCCAGTGGGAATGAACATTGACGGCAAGGGTACGCCAGTGAGTGCATTTGGGTATATTTACAGGCTTAGAATAGGACCGGTGGCTTGTATTAATAAATACCATACTATTATATTAATTTTGTAGCTGAACCACCACATTAGGTGGGTGCAGATGTTTATGGACGGCGTTCTAGAAAGGAATATCATTAACGCAGACCATCTTCACCGGAAACAAGCGGTGACGAAGCGAGAATCCTTTCCAGGGTTTTCATTATATCATCACAAAGCTCTGACACCGAAAACACCGGATATGCACAGCAGAAAAGTGGAAATGGTGCTGCCCTTCCGTCTTTTCACCAACGCATCCGATGTTGAAACACCTTACCTTGACTTTTGCATGAATTTCATGTCAGGAAGCCATGAACGTGGCTGCTTCGGGGGAATCAAATTTGATTTCAGCTTTGGACATAGTTAGTGGACTTGCCATTCTCGCTGTGCCATGTCAGATACGCTCATAGACTCTGCCATCATTGGAGCTGGAGGGACCTCAATAACCTTGGATTTAAGATTGCGCATATGGACGTGGTATGAAGAACGTCTAAGGCTCAATTATATTTGTTCATGACGTATCGGGCTGATTTTCTGCTGAGCATCTAGCTAGTAATCCATAGCGAAGTAGTTAATATTAATATGACAATACATGCTGATTAAGGGCCGTGCAGAGACTAAATGCTGCAGGGGCGGTTCCAAGGATAACATTCTAAGGTTCACTGTTCACCCATATGTGGAAGCAGTGTGATATTTAACAAACATATATGCGGTGAAAATTCGTTCAAATATACGATAAGCATATTAATACAACAATACGGAAAGTCATTTGTTTCCGCCTGACCCATTATTTTCCGCCGAAACGTAATCCAAACACAAGAAAAACCTTCTTGCAGCTTGTTTACATCGCTGACTAAAAAACCACCTAGGTTGCTAGTTTTCTTCCTGATGCTAGTCTCATTCCATATTATGTAGAATAGGGAATGAGAAGGAACAGGTTGATCCTCCCCTCCCCTTGGAGGGGAGGATGAAGACAAGGGACAGAGAGACATTGATAGCAACATAGATTTAGACATGATGTAGACAGACACAGGGACAGAGCGGAAGACAGGGGCAGAGGAAGAGAGAGAGAGAGAGAGAGAGAGAAGAGAGAGAGAGAGAGAGAGAGAGAGAGAGAGAGAGAGAGAGAGAGAGAGAGAGAGAGAGAGAGAGAGAGAGAGAAGAAGAGAGAGAGAGAGAGAGAGAGAGAATATATATATATATATATATATATATATATATATATATATATATATATATATATATATATATATATATATATATATATATATATATATATATATATATATATATATATATATATATATATATATATATATATATATATATATATATATATATATATATATATATATATATATATATATATATATATATATATATATATATATATATATATATATATATATATATATATATATATATATATATATATATATATATATATATATATAAAAAAGAAAAAAAAAAAAAAAAAGAAGAGAGATATATAGATAGATAGAGAGAGAGAGAGAGAGAGAGAGAGAGAGAGAGAGAGAGAGAGAGAGAGAGAGAGAGAGAGAGAGAGAGAGAGAGAGAGAGAGAGAGAGAGAGATAGGGAGGGAGGGAGGAAGGGAGAGGTAAAGAGAGGAAACAGGGAAGATAAGAAGATAGGAAGATAGGAAGATAGGAAGATAGGAATATAGGAATATAGGAAGATAGGAAGATGGGAAGATAGGAAGATAGGAAGATAGGAAGATAGGTAGATAGGTAGATAGGAAGATAGGAACATGGGAAGATAGGAAGATAGGAATATAGGAAAATAGGAAAATAGGAAGATAAGAAGAGAGGAAGAGAGGAAGAGAGGAAGAAAGGAAGAAAGGAACAGAGAAAGAGATGAAGAAAGGAAGAGATGAAGAAAGGAAGAAAGGAAGAAAGGAAGAAAGGACGAAAGGAAGGGAGGAAGAGAGCAAGAGGAAAAGAGGGAGAGAATGAGAGAGAGAAACTGAGCGAGAAACAGATGGATATGCGATGATCCGCCATGCAGCAGTCAGTGACTTGTGGGGAGTCGCTGACTGTGTGGTGACACCTGGTCATTGACTTGTGGGGAGTCGCTGACTGTATGGTGACACCTGGTCAGTGACCTGTGGGGAGTCGCTGACTGTGTGGTGACACTTGGTCAGTGACTTGTGGGGAGTCGCTGACTGTGTGGTGACACCTGGTCAGTGACTTGTGGGGAGTCGCTGACTGTGTGGTGACACTTGGTCAGTGACTTGTGGGGAGTCGCTGACTGTGTAGTGACACCTGGTCAGTGACTTGTGGGGAGTCGCTGACTGTGTGGTGACACTTGGTCAGTGACTTGTGGGGAGTCGCTGACTGTGTAGTGACACCTGGTCAGTGACTTGTGGGGAGTCGCTGACTGTGTGGTGACACCTGGTCAGTGACTTGTGGGGAGTCGCTGACTGTGTGGTGACACTTGGTCAGTGACTTGTGGGGAGTCGCTGACTGTGTGGTGACACCTGGTCAGTGACTTGTGGGGAGTCGCTGACTGTGTGGTGACACTTGGTCAGTGACTTGTGGGGAGTCGCTGACTGTGTAGTGACACCTGGTCAGTGACTTGTGGGGAGTCGCTGACTGTCTGGTCAGTGACTTGTGGGGAGTCGCTGACTGTGTGGTGATACCTGGTCAGTGACTTGTGGGAAGTCGCTGACTGTCTGGTCAGTGACTTGTGGGGAGTCGCTGACTGTATGGTGACACCTGGTCAGTGACCTGTGGGGAGTCGCTGACTGTGTGGTGACACTTGGTCAGTGACTTGTGGGGAGTCGCTGACTGTCTGGTCAGTGACTTGTGGGGAGTCGCTGACTGTGTGGTGACACCTGGTCAGTGACCTGTGGGGAGTCGCTGACTGTGTGGTGACACTTGGTCAGTGACTTGTGGGGAGTCGCTGACTGTGTGGTGACACTTGGTCAGTGACTTGTGGGGAGTCGCTGACTGTGTGGTGACCCCTGGTCAGTGACCTGTTGGGAGTCGCCAAGTGTTCCCGATTGTGGGAGACATGCGGATAAACGTAATTAAATAAAGTTATTGATACATTATATTGCAATAATTTACATCACAAATTAATTAGTTGCTTTAAGTTACAGCACAATTGCATTGAAAATCAAGAGCAACTTAGATTCAATTCCATTTCCATGCACCACAGGAAAGCGTCTGGAGTTGTTCGGCTGGGCAAATAAAGCCGCAGCAGCTCGCTCAGAAGCCCGGACGAGCAACACAGCAAGAAAGATAAAACTCTGGCATTGCACCCGCAGGAGACGCGCCTATATCACAATGGCGTGGCTAACCACCGGACGCAGCTTCTTTGTGTCGTCTGGAGCGCCGTGTGACGGGGCCGCCTGTCTGCCGCTACGATACCGTACAGCTGGCGTCGTGGGGAGGGGCAGTCTGTCTGCCGCTACGATACCGTACAGATGGCGCCGTGGGGCCGCCTGTCTGCTGCTACAATACCCTACAGCTGGCGTCGTGGGGAGGGGCCGCCTGTCTGCCGCTACGATACCGTACAGCTGGCGTCGTGGGGCGGGGCCGCCTGTCTGCCGCTACGATACCGTACAGCTGGCGTCGTGGGGAGGGGCAGTCTGTCTGCCGCTACGATACCGTACAGATGGCGCCGTGGGGCCGCCTGTCTGCCGCTACGATACCGTACAGCTGGCGTCGTGGGGAGGGGCAGTCTGTCTGCCGCTACGATACCGTACAGATGGCGCCGTGGGGCCGCCTGTCTGCCGCTACGATACCGTACAGCTGGCGTCGTGGGGCGGGGCCGTCTGTCTGCCGCTACGATACCGTACAGATGGCGCCGTGGGGCGAGGCCGCCTGTCTGCCGCTACGATACCGTACAGCTGGCGCCGTGGGGCGGGGCCGCCTGTCTGCCGCTACGATACCGTACAGATGGCGCCGTGGGGCCGCCTGTCTGCCGCTACGATACCGTACAGCTGGCGCCGTGGGGCTGCCTGTCTGCCGCTACGATACCGTACAGCTGGCGCCGTGGGGCCGCCTGTCTGCCGCTACGATACCGTACAGCTGGCGCCGTGGGGCTGCCTGTCTGCCGCTACGATACCGCCGTGGCACGTTTAGTGCATCGGCACGCTCGCCGCGTTTCGCGCCGAGTCACCGCTCCCCACGGACCCGTCCGCCTCCGAAGACCGTGTCTGTCACCAGTCGTGCAGACACCCCCCGTGGGAGTCACCGGCGCGTGCCCGGAGATCGGAGCGGCGGTCGGACGTGAGGCGGTGAGCTGTCGCCGGCCGTCACTGGAAGTGACCGCACACTGGACGGTGGAGTCACTGGAGGTTGTTGGACGTGAATGAACGTAAAACGGTACAGTCGATGGGGGGTGCTGGACATCGGACATCGGACCGGACATCGGACAGCGTCACTGGGGCTCACCAGAATGGATGGGAGGTGGCCTGGGACGGTGGACATCGGACAGCAGTCACTGGGGCTCACTAGAAGGGATGAGAGGTGGCCGGGGACGGTGGACATCGGACAACACAGTCACTGGGACTCACCAGAATGGATGGGAGGTGGCCTGGGACGGTGGACATCGGACAGCAGTCACTGGGACTCACTAGAAGGGATGGGAGGTGGCCGGGGACGGTGGACATCGGACAACACAGTCACTGGGGCTCACTAGAATGGATGGGAGGTGGCCGGGGACGGTGGACATCGGACAACACAGTCACTGGGACTCACCAGAATGGATGGGAGGTGGCCTGGGATGGTGGACATCGGACAGCAGTCACTGGGACTCACTAGAAGGGATGGGAGGTGGCCGGGGACGGTGGACATCGGACAACACAGTCACTGGGACTCACCAGAATGGATGGGAGGTGGCCTGGGACGGTGGACATCGGACAGCAGTCACTGGGACTCACTAGAAGGGATGGGAAGTGGCCGGGGACGGTGGACATCGGACAACACAGTCACTGGGGCTCACTAGAATGGATGGGAGGTGGCCGGGGACGGTGGACATCGGACAACACAGTCACTGGGACTCACCAGAATGGATGGGAGGTGGCCTGGGATGGTGGACATCGGACAGCACAGTCACTGGGACTCGCCAGAATGGATGGGAGGTGGCCTGGGATGGTGGACATCGGACAGCAGTCACTGGGACTCACTAGAAGGGATGAGAGGTGGCCGGGAACGGTGGACATCGGACAGCAGTCACTGGGGCTCACCAGAATGGATGGGAGGTGGCCTGGGATGGTGGACATCGGACAGCAGTCACTGGGACTCACTAGAAGGGATGAGAGGTGGCCGGGGACGGTGGACATCGGACAACACAGTCACTGGGACTCACCAGAATGGATGGGAGGTGGCCTGGGATGGTGGACATCGGACAGCACAGTCACTGGGACTCACCAGAATGGATGGGAGGTGGCCTGGGATGGTGGACATCAGACAGCAGTCACTGGGACTCACTAGAAGGGATGAGAGGTGGCCGGGGACGGTGGACATCGGACAGCAGTCACTGGGGCTCACCAGAATGGATGGGAGGCGGCCTGGGATGGTGGACATCGGACAGCAGTCACTGGGACTCACTAGAAGGGATGAGAGGTGGCCGGGGACGGTGGACATCGGACAGCAGTCACTGGGGCTCACTAGAAGGGATGAGAGGTGGCCGGGGACGGTGGACATCGGACAACACAGTCACTGGGGTAATCTCACAGGCCTGACAGGCCCAGTGACTGTGGCACAGGCCACACAGTCCCTGACAGGCCCGACAGGCTAGAAGGGATGGGAGGTGGCCGGGGACGGTCGACATCGGACAACACAGTCACTGGGGCTCACTAGAAGGGATGGGAGGTGGCCGGGGACGGTCGACATCGGACAGCACAGTCATACACAGCACACAGGTATGGGCTGTATGGCTGGGCGCGGGCGGTCGCAGTGTTGGAAGGGGGTGGGCGGAAAATGATCTTAAATTTGATTCTTACTGTGCAACCTCATAGAGCTGATGAAAAAAGTGCCTAGCGGAATTCTGGACACCCTCTGTCAATTTCCCTAATCACTCATTGTTTTACCCATGTTTTCTGTAAAGTTGAAAGATTCAAGATTCAAAATGCTATATGTAAGATGCAATATTGCAGGTGGCTACATGGGGGCCAAAAGGCGTTTTTTTTAAACTAGATTTGTGTTCCTTTACCATTATTCACCTTTTTCTGACGCCATACAGAAACTGAAAATGTGACACACGGAAAGACATTCAAGGATTTCTGGTCGCCTCAAAGAAGCACGACCTGCCGACAGATCGGCAGCCTGACAGGCCAGAACGACTGCACGCCTACTTCGCCAGCGTCGGCTCCACGGTGGCGGACAGTCTGACGGCGGCGCACACCGGGGAGACGCAGCCGCCGCACCCTCCGCGGGTCTGCAGCGGAGCGTTTTCCCAACGCCAGAATACACTTCCGGAGCTGTTGGCCGCGCGACGGCGGATGAGATCGTCACGAGCGTGAGGTGCTGACAGCATTACAGTCGCTATGCCTGAGATTACTTTTGCCGTTATTGGACCATACCTACTGCATGTTAGTTAGTTATTTGGGCTTCAGGGCGCATCGACTGCATAGGTCATATAGACCTACTGCATGTTAATAGTAGCATTGTAAACTATGGCCTTTCGCTTCCATGGAAAGCCGCTACATACAGGTACCGATACATACGGGTGGCGACGATGCTGAACAATGTAACTGCCGACCAATGTCGATATTGCCGACCGTGGCTAAGTTCGTGAGCGTGTAGTTTGCACACAACTGATGCAATGCATACCTAGTGAGCATCTTCTATGCCCGCAGCAATTCGGCTCCGCCCTGGCCTATCTACGGAGGCGGCCGTGCTTGATGCTGTAATATATGTGACTAGCAATGTTGACAAGTGCACGATGACGTCACTAGCTACCGCCTACAGCTCAAAGGCATTTGACAGCGTCGAGCACGGCCTCCTCATGGAGAAGCTAGGGTGGTACGGCATCGACAGCCGTCGAGCACGGCCTCGTCATGGAGCAGCTAGGGTGGTACGGCATCGACAGCCGTCGAGCACGGCCTCCTCATGGAGAAGCTAGGGTGGTACGGCATCGACAGCCGTCGAGCACGGCCTCCTCATGGAGAAGCTAGGGTGGTACGGCATCGACAGCCGTCGAGCACGGCCTCCTCATGGAGCAGCTAGGGTGGTACGGCATCGACAGCCGTCGAGCACGGCCTCCTCATGGAGAAGCTAGGGTGGTACGGCATCGACAGCCGTCGAGCACGGCCTCCTCATGGAGAAGCTAGGGTGGTACGGCATCGACAGCCGTCGAGCACGGCCTCCTCATGGAGCAGCTAGGGTGGTACGGCATCGACAGCCGTCGAGCACGGCCTCCTCATGGAGAAGCTAGGGTGGTACGGCATCGACAGCCGTCGAGCACGGCCTCCTCATGGAGCGGCTAGGGTGGTACGGCATCGACAGCCGTCGAGCACGGCCTCCTCATGGAGCAGCTAGGGTGGTACGGCATCGACAGCCGTCGAGCACGGCCTACTCATGGAGAAGCTAGGGTGGTACGGCATCGACAGCCGTCGAGCACGGCCTCCTCATGGAGCAGCTAGGGTGGTACGGCATCGACAGCCGTCGAGCACGGCCTCCTCATGGAGCAGCTAGGGTGGTACGGCATCGACAGCCGTCGAGCACGGCCTCCTCATGGAGAAGCTAGGGTGGTACGGCATCGACAGCCGTCGAGCACGGCCTCCTCATGGAGCAGCTAGGGTGGTACGGCATCGACAGCCGTCGAGCACGGTTCCTCATGGAGAAGCTAGGGTGGTACGGCATCGACAGCGTCGAGCACGGCCTGCTCATGGAGAAGCTAGGGTGGTACGGCATCGACAGCCGTCGAGCACGGCCTCCTCATGGAGAAGCTAGGGTGGTACGGCATCGACAGCCGTCGAGCACGGCCTCCTCATGGAGAAGCTAGGGTGGTACGGCATCGACAGCCGTCGATTCTCCGCACGACTCAGCAATCGCATGCAGTATGTCGAGCATTCTGAGGCCTTATCAGTGACGCATGGGGTGGTACAGGGCTCTATGCTAGGCCTAGTGCCATTCCTTCTATTCACCAACGACATGCCACAGAACATGCCACACAGCAAGATTGTCGTGTACGCAACTCAGTTTTTGAACGCAGATATCATGTGAAATATCTTCGTACTGAAAAGCCGGATGGAAGCCACCTCGGCCTGTGCAATAAATTGGCATGGACAAAATGGGCTAAAAATGATCGCCTCAAAGACAGACATCATTATTCTGAAATCACGGCGTAAAAAATAGATGAACTACATACCTTAGAAACTCAGAAATAAAATCGTAACATTCGGTTAAAATTATGGATGTCACCTTAGACGACTGACTCTCCTGGGAGCAGCACATTGCGACCATCATGCGCCGCTGCTGCTGTACTGTCATCACACTGGCTAGGATGAGGCACCGCATACCACGTGAGACTACGCAGCTACTTGGTTGAACCGCTCGTCTTCCCCCACGTACGATATTGCATGACTGTTTGAGATGAATGCAATGGGACTCAGCAAATAAGGGGGCATAAGTGTATCTATTTGATGCTCGGATCGTCGCATCGTGCTCGCATCGTAACTGAGTCCTGAAACGCTCTCTGACCTACGATGGTCGTGTGTGGCCCGCATGGTAAAAGAAAAAGACTCACAATTCATGCACAACATTGCTCAACAACACAGATGCACCCGAGCTCATTCGACATCATTTTATCACTCGTCGCGCTGTTTCCCAGCGCAGCACGAGGGCGCCTGCTGATGGATAGCTCCACATTCCACGCATGCGAACTGAATTCGTGAGACGGTCATTCTTATGCCGAGAAGCAAGATCGTGGAACTGTCTGCCACCTGATGTGAGAGTGGCGCCGAGTGCATATTATTTTCTTTTTTAATCGGTGCTTTGTCAATATTCCGATACACGAGGACCACCTTAAGCCCCAACCTATATAATATTCCTTGAAAATGTGTACTGTATATCTGTGGCGTGTTTTTACACTATCATTAGCGTGGAGATCCGAAAACCCAGTTGATAGAGAGCTCTGAAATACATGAATGATGATGATGATGATGATGTTGATTCGCCACTATAATTGGCTGTTCACTGCACTTGAGCAATTTTAAGCGACATACAATTGCCCCCGCTTCAGGGTGTTCACGTCAGCATCACTTAGCGAAATATTCACTGCGGGGCTATGTTCAAGAGTCCATGCTAACCGTTGGCTCAAGTCTCGTGGTTGCCGGCTGTGGTTTTGCGGTGCGCATTCGGCGAGGCATAAAGGGCGCCACTGAGAATTCGGAGTAATCGCCTATCCTGCCGCCCGGCGTGCCATCAGACCAGGCGGCTGTCTGGCCTCTCCTGCCGCCTGGCGTGCCATCAGACCAGGCGGCTGTCTGGCCTCTCCTGCCGCCCGGCGTGCCATCAGACCAGGCGGCTGTCTGGCCTCTCCTGCCGCCTGGCGTGCCATCAGACCAGGCGGCTGTCTGGCCTCTCCTGCCGCCTGGCGTGCCATCAGACCAGGCGGCTGTCTGGCCTCTCCTGCCGCCCGGCGTGCCACCAGACCAGGCGGCTGTCTGGCCTCTCCCGCGTCCTTATTGTCAATTCACCACTGTGCGGCTGCCACATATTTCGTTTGCTGGCGCTCAGGTCCCGCAGATATATTCCGGCTGGCGTTATTCCGGCGGCACAGTCCGACTTGCCATCCGTTGCTGGTCGAATGCCTGCCGACATTGGTGAATACACATGGACGTGGGCTGCTTAACACGGCCGGTCCCTCGGGACGACTGACATGGCAGCCGAGTGGGACATGTCTCCGAGTTTGTTGCGACGTCAATCCGCTAGGGCGTCAGTTGGGGTGAGGGTTGCGTCATGGTCGGCGAGGCTATCAGCGGAACTTGTCCACCACCATCCGCGCTAGGTCGTATTGGTGCATGCCAGTTCTTCAAAACCATAAAGCTTATCGAAGCCTGGCGTGCATTTTGTCAGCTTGTTGCCCACTTTCGCTCATGAAGCATGTGAAATATTACTGTGAAATATTGCTAGCTGTCGGTGAAATATCCCTCCACCGTGGTAATAGAATGCGCGGCGTTCGTTGCATCAAGCTATGCCATTTTCTTCCAACGCCTCCATTGGCCTCTGATAGTTCCAGATTCCACCCATTGCGGAACTTTCCAGCTAAAAACCCAAGGAATACTAGTTTTCCATTTTGCTTGCAGGGAACTTTTCGCATTCACTCGCTGTTCCCACAAATGAGATGTCAGTTATCGACACCAATGACAAGGCTAAAAACAAAACACAACTAAAGCAACGCACATTTGCGAGACAGATAAGCGCGTTGCGGCTAAAGATGGCTATCGGTTTTTTGAGTATTGAAAAGGCACTGACTTTCTAAAAGAAAACTTACTAGGCGCCTATCTCATGGCAAACAGTATGCCTGCACACGAATAGCCGTCTTGTAACGCTCTGCACACGAGTAGCCGTCTTGTGAATTCAGTGCGCATGCGTGAAATGTGAAGCTGTCCATCAGTGGTCGCCTTTGTGACACACTGACAGACGGCGACACAAATGATGCAATGATGTCGAATCAGCTCGGGTGTGCTGGTGTCGTGAGAACAAAAAAATTTTTGACACGGATTGTAGGTCTTTATTCTTCTAGCATACGGGCCAGGTCGGGCCGTCATAGGTCAGAAAGAGTTCCAGCCACTCCGTCACGATACTTTAGTGCGGCGAAAGCGCGAACACCAAAGTTGATGAAAAGCGCCGCTAACTGCTGCGACAAGTGCAAAATGGCATGAGGTCGGCCAGTGACAGACTTAGTGCGACAAAACATTGCAATAATGCAAGCTGTGAGGATTGCAGGGACTCGGGTGGCGCTCACGTGCGAAGGTGAGCCCACGTCGATAGTGACAGAAGATTGGGTGCATAAGATGGCCGACATCATAAGCTGGCCACCATCATCAGCTCGCCACCATCATAAGCTAGCCACCAGCATAAGCTGGCCACCATCATAAGCTGACCACCATCATCAGCTGGCCACCATCATCAGCTCATCATCATCAGACGCTACGCTCAGCTGGTGAAAACACGAAAACCTCGGAGTCCGAATCAAGACCTCAGGCAGAAAGAACACCTGACTTTCTCTGTTCTTTAACATCGCTCGACGCACGTGTGTGGACCCCACTGCATGTAGGTGTCCGAGGGAGGACAAAGTTACGGGGCGACGAATGTTGAGCTCTTTTTGGATCAGAGGACTACATGAGAGCAGCAGCTAGGTTGTATCTGTATTTTGTGTAGTTTTGTTGTACTTGTATTTATTACTCGGCCATGTATTTTGACGGACGAAAAAACCTTAATTTGTCATGGCACAGAAGCAGCTGCATGAAGTTGGTCCAGTATCAGCAACGTACCAGGACGAAGACATCGTTGGTGTTGCTGAACCGGATTGAGAATATCGTGTCCACTTTATCCCGCCTTCGGGGAAAGCAAGCAACATGTATAAGAAGTTTCGGTCGGTTGTTTCCGAGTTGTTTGGTGCCGTAATACCTGTCAGTGGCCCGATGTGACATCTGCACCACAGACACAAAATAAAACGGTGATTGTGTCCGCTTGTTTGAACTGGTTAATTAGTGTTCACTGTTGCCAGTTCACTTCCTCGGGTGTCAGCTACATTTTAGCGAACTAAATATGTGTGAACTGTTCTCTAAGCTCAATGGCGTGCCTACCGGTCACAAGTCTGTCAGTGGTCCGCAGCGAAGCATCTGACCGGATATTCGGAGACCACACCTGTGGCATCGTTTCGGGACGTGTCGGAAGAGGGGGAGGATATTGATGGGAGTACTTCGAAGGATTTGAGTTCGAACCAAGCAGCGCTCTATCGACAGACCGAAGCAGTGAAGGTCGGAATAAATCCGCCGTAAGTGTTCCGAATGCAATGTGTCGTTTGGGCATGGTTAGGTGGCCGACATTTTTTTGCTCGAATCTCCCACTTATATGTGTCGGGTAAGACGCGAAGTACGGCGCTCCGTTTTGTTGTCGGTTTTCTAGTTAATCGCTATGTTTCCGGTGGTCATTGGCTGTACGACACGTCGACTGCCTTGGTTCAAATAGCGTCGCAGATCTCTGGCGTCGATTGGTCGCGGGCGAAAATTAGCGACACGTGGGAATCGAACCCATAACTTCTCGGCTGTGGAGACGGCCACCTTACCCCCGGACTGCTCGCCCCTTCGCTATATCGTCATGTGATTACACATTAAGTAAAGTCCGATATGTACCGATGGACCCAAATTCCTGTACTACTGCACCTGTACCTGTACCGCAGCGAAGAACTGCTCAGACTGCTGCCAAGACCAGTGCATCAGGCTGCGCAGACAGATCTGGAGTGGAGCTGGTGCTGGGACACCCGGAGCCGATTCTGCTCCCAGTGCTGGGCACCGGCAGACCAGGGCTCAAAATACCGACGGCAGGCAGTGCAGATGATTCTGGATTGCAGGCACAGAGGAAGGATGATCTGAACCGTTTCAGCTCCCCAAGATCAACCTCAGCGCTCATGGCTACGTGGAGTTCATAAACTGGTCCAACGAACTTGTTACTAAACCGCCGCTGCCGCTAGCCCTCTTCGAAGCCGAGGTGCGGATGATATCGGATGTTGCGCTTAAAGTGACCCATGTTCCCACTCGAACACAACCCGTGGAGCGTGCGGTGCAGCCTGTGACACAGGCTGCTACAGCACTAGCGGATTGTGAAGCACATCACAGATATATCTGCGCTCGGATGAAGCATCGTCAATCCATGCCTATCGTCCAATCGAGGAAAGACTTTGGTCTCTTCTGAGCTCCGTCTCTCCTAAAATGAGTGAATTTTAACACATTTTTATCTGCACGCGACTTTCTGTGTCAGCTATGATCCAAGCGTATGCCTTGCAAATGTCCGCTTGGTTTCGATCACGACAAAGCGAAGCGCTTCATGATGCTATCCAACTGTGCACCACGTGACCGGCCGCGTGCTTCTGGCGCCGCCGGGAGCCTCCGGCCTCTCGGAGACGACCTTGACCTCGACAACTGAGACGGGCGACAGAGCGGGCGGCAGGTATGACGCCGCCGCAGACTTTCCAATGCAACTGGAAAATGGCACTCAAGTTGAAATGCAGTGGAAACTTCAAGTCAGGATTATGGTGATTGGATTTAGCTGTGCGCATGCTGCTGTGATGGTCTGAGTTATTGAAGAAAATATGCCGACCGACTCGTGGGCCGGTGATTGCTTTCTGTCTAAGCTCGGAGCGGGTATTGGAAATGGTCCGAGGTATCTGAAAAAATGTGGATGATTTTCATCATGCCGCAGGCTAATTTCACTCATGGTTTGAAAATCGTCCCGGTCGACCCTCCCTCCTGTGCGGTCATTTCAGCCTGGGCCCTCTGGATCTTGTTTGGTCTTGGAACCTTCATGTCTTCGATCATGCGTATAACTGTGGAATTATGCCACTAACAGGTGTGCATGTTAGTGGACGCTGCACCTCCTTCGGGTAGGTAATGCTGAAGAGAGTGGCCATTGCAGCACAATTTGATAGATATCTTGTCCTGGACTCGGGATATAACATGAATTATGGAATTTGTGGGGTCATTGATTGATTGATTTTTGGGTTTAAGGCCGCCGACTACAGGGCCATTTAGCGAAGCTATTTTTCTATTCTTATAGCATCTTCCGTGCATAATCTTATTCCAAATGGGCATCTGTTGCTCTTATTAAGCCTCAAATCCCCATGCACTTCATGACCCTGACCCTGACCGGCCGGCGGTGACCGCAGGAGCCAACCGGCCCTTGCAGATGCTGCGCCGCAAGGCGGATGTCCAGGACTGTAGCTGACGCTCGTGTTCCACCGGTTTCAGAGCACTGTGTCTGTGTCTGTGGACCCACACGCCACACACCAGCCACCGCGCACGGGAAGCCTTTCACAGCGACGACCAGTTAAGTCGGGAGGAAGCCCTGCTGAGTGGCGTGGCATTCAAGGTCGCACAGGCCGAAGTGACAATTGAATTGACTGTGAGAATGGGAGGCGAGTGGAGCTACGGCACGGCACTCGTCGCAGACACGCACACAAAGGGCTCGCACAATGCGCCCAACAGCGCCGATGTGGACGAGCGGTCCGAATTGGAGGAGCGACAGATGCAGCGACAGATGCACATGCACGCGAGTGCACAGTGGGCGCGCATGCTGAATCGTACGGCCCCGACGCGAAACGTGGTCCGAACGTGGGGGGCAATCGATGCTGCATCTGCAGAGCCGCGGATGCGACGTGGCTGCCGATGGCACGAAAGCGGGTTTACAGTTTTCATCATGTGTGACTGGAGTGCATTCGTAGGCTGACATCGGCTGAAAAACCGGTCGAGAAGACCTTCTCGGAGCCGACTGCCGTCGCCCGCGCCCACGGGCCACCGGCGGCGTCCGCTGTTGCGGGTCGATTCCGACTGCGTCGATGTGGTCGGCGGCTTCACTCGCCGACCGGCGCCGATTGTGTTGTTGCCGCGTCGCGTGCCGCTGTCGGCCAGCGTGGCCGTCGGCTCCCGACTCGGACGGCCGCACATTGCGTCGCCCGACTGCCACTGCCCGGGCGCGGCCGTTTTGGCATTGGTATGTCGAGCTGGCGTATGGGACGCCCTGCGCGCCCTTCCACACTGGCACCAGCCGCTGCTGCCGCTGGCTGTCCTCTCAGCAGACCGGGGATGTGCTGTACGGCTCGTCTGAAGTGATATCCTGGCAGCAGTATTTCGGAGTGTCTCGGCGGGGTGGCAATGTTGTCTTCGGACTACCAGACAGAAGCGCTCCGAATTTGCACCAATTTGCAATGGTGACATGCATAGCATGCTCTATATGCAGCAAACAATCTGTTAAATAGATGACCAGCGTGCTAAAAAGTCGCCGTTTTCAAACAACGCAATGCAAGCCGATGATCTCTTCCTTCCTCCGAGGATTCAGAAGATGAGGAGCTCGTGTTCATGTTGACTAGCTGCATGGCCTGGTGACCTCCAAGTAACCCTGCTCGCGTCCGGAGATCATGTCTTGTCTCGTGTGCTGTCGATGGTAAGCGCGGAGAATGGCCTGACAAGGTTGCCCAAGCATTGCAGCGGTGCTGAGACGGGAGACTGGAGCCGTCACCGCTGATGCGGGGTGACTGGGCCGTCCCGACGAGATACTGGAGCTGTCCGTCACCGCTGGTGTACTGACGTGGGGTCACAGGGCCGTCCAGACGGGAGACTGGAGCCGTCACCGCTGATGTACTGATGTGGGGTCACAGGGCCGTCCGGACGAGATACTGGAGCTGTCCGTCACCGCTGGTGTACTGACGTGGGGTCACAGGGCCGTCCAGACGGGAGACTGGAGCTGTCCGTCACCGCTGGTGTACTGACGTGGGGTCACAGGGCCGTCCAGACGGGAGACTGGAGCTGTCCGTCACCGCTGGTGTACTGACGTGGGGTCACAGGGCCGTCCAGACGGGAGACTGGAGCTGTCCGTCACCGCTGATGTACTGACGTGGGGTCACAGGGCCGTCCAGACGAGAGACTGGAGCTGTCCGTCACTGCTGGTGTACTGACGTGGGGTCACAGGGCCGTCCAGACGGGAGACTGGAGCTGTCCGTCACCGCTGGTGTACTGACGTGGGGTCACAGGGCCGTCCAGACGGGAGACTGGAGCTGTCCGTCACCGCTGGTGTACTGATGCGAGGTGACAGGGTCGTGGTTCACCAGGGAACACGAAGAGAGGTATTGAATGAATCGCATACAACCAGTGCCAAACAGTCACCCGGGCCCACAACATACGCGTCTCTACATGTGTATTGCATTTGTGTTCAGGCTCTCAACCACGGAGTGGTTTTTAGGACAAACGCATCATACGGGTGCATGCATGTCAACCATACATCATAGAGAAAATAATGCTAACGACAAAGACGTTTGAATGTAGCGCTGGTAGAACTCTCTGGTTAATGAGTTCAAACGGCAAAACACGCTTCTTTATCTCCAGGAGAGCCAGTTCAAGTTTCAGTTCTGATTGAGTTCAAGCGTTCTTGCATGAGTTGGAGTCCAGCATACCACACATTGAACCTCGTTACCGCCAAGGTAACTAATGAATGAATCAATGAATGAATGAAAGACTAAATGAATGAATGGTTTGACAGAGCAAGCCGTGCAGGAGGTGAAGCTGGTTTTGCGGCGCTCTACTGAAAACTGAAAACTCTGGCTTGCAAGCTGGCTGTTGCACCAACGCATTATACCCATGCAACCAGGAACCCGACACCCGAGTAGGCCTCCTCCGCCACCAGGCGACTCGGAAGAACAGCAATGCCGGTTAGACTCGCTTGAGGACGCTCGAGAGCGGGTAAGCAGTGCACGTCAAGAACTGCGCCATGGGACCACCATGATGGCTGGTGCGATTTATGCCGTCGAGAGGACAGCATCAGCACCGTACGCGGAACAGCTGGCGTGTGGAAGATCATGGGGGCGGCATGTACACCCAATCCGATCTAGATGCGGTTCTGTCGAGCCATGTGAGCTAGGGTCTGTTCGCATAGTTTCAGAACATCGTCATGTGCCTGAGCTGAGGCGCGGGGAGGAAGTGACCTGCAATGGCCACCGACCTTCTGGACAGACTGCCTGCTCCATTACCGGCCACGAGGGACTTCCACTGGCAACACCACCGACCTTCTGGACAGACTGCCTGCTCCACTACCGGCCACGAGGGACTTCCACTGGCAACACCACCGACCTTCTGGACAGACTGCCTGCTCCACTACCGGCCACGAGGGACTTCCACTGGCAACACCACCGACCTTCTAGACAGACTGCCTGCTCCTCTACCGGCCACGAGGGCCATCCACTGGCAACAACACCGACCTTCTAGACAGACTGCCTGCTCCACTATCGGTCACGAAGCACTTCCACTGGCAACACCACCGACCTTCTAGACAGACTGCCTGCTCCTCTACCGGCCACGAGGGCCATCCACTAGCAACAACACCGACCTTCTAGACAGACTGCCTGCTCCTCTACCGGCCACGAGGGACATCCACTGGCAACACCACCGACCTTCTAGACAGACTGCCTGCTCCACTATCGGTCACGAAGCACTTCCACTGGCAACACCACCGACCTTCTAGACAGACTGCCTGCTCCTCTACCGGCCACGAGAGCCATCCACTGGCAACAACACCGACCTTCTAGACAGATTGCCTGCTCCACAACCGGTCACGAAGCACTTCCACTGGCAACACCACCGACCTTCTGGACAGACTGCCTGCTCCACTGCCGGCCACGAGGTACCTCCATTGGCAACACCACCGACCTTCTGGACAGACTGCCTGCTCCTCTGCCGGCCACGAGAGACTTCCACTGGCAACACCACCGACCATCTGGACAGACTGCCTGCTCCTCTACCGGCCACGAGGTACTTCTATTGGCAACAACACCGCTGCTCGTCTCCGATGACCACGCTAGGAATGTAATACTGGTGGTGCCTGCACAGTCGCCCCAGCGTGGAGACCAGCGTGTCCTTATACTTTCCGGGGAGCGCCACACCCTGGAAATTCTGCCCTGTCCCCATATTCGCCGGGCAGCGTCCCAACTGACGACCTAGTGCTTCCACGAAATGTTTTGCGACCAACGATGCACGCAAGTCTACAATGACTTAGACAGGTGCACTCGGTTTCGATGGGATGTTCCGGGGTGACCTTAGCATGGCTGGCTCACTAGGAACGTAGGCTGTGACGCTGCACACCAAAAATTATTGGTAGGCTGCACCGTTTCACAGTTATGAGTTGCGTGACAGCCTACCAGCTTCGCCACCGGCCAGCGTCCGAGCCATAGGAATTCGCGTTTGTGGTCGTCACGCGACCATTTGCTCTGCAGCCATGCAGTGGTAAACACGGGTCTTCCCTGTTCCCGCCTTGCATTCCTCTGTCGGCGAAACAACATTGGCAGTTAAACGAGCAGGTTACTGGACTTCTGTCGATAAGAAACAATTGATAGCTGCGGATTTCTGACTGCAGCAACACAGAATGAGCAGGAAAGGTTGGAAAAAGCTCAGTTGCAAAGATGTAGCGAAAGGAGATGGGAGGTTTATGATGTCAATGAAGTATTCTCTGGCCCCAAAATAATAATAGAATGTCCAACATTTATACGTTTTAGAAATGTAGTTCGAACTCTTGCTGGGGTGGCTTTATGAACCAGGATCCAAATGCTAAGACGAGCTGGTTTCGTGAACCCTGGCCATGATTCCATGAATTACAGTTTTACAGTATACATTTGGCAAAGCGCTTCACGTGCCGTCAATACACCGACATGGCGACCCCGGTAGCTCGCTCTCGACCTTATCGTGCCAATTGCCAACTGACCCTCCCAGCCGGGGACTAAAAGCGAGCACGCGAAGCGACTCGAACCCAGCATTGCCAGGACAGCGGAGACGGGTGCACGACAGCACTCCAGCCAACTATGCTACCGAGGCGGCAAGTCACAGGGAGGCACTTGCTTGCTTAATTCAGATTCATTGGCAAGTCAATTAGTTACTTGATTAAATTGCATCTACTTCACTGAGAATCACATGTTTTAGGGCGCAAGGAATGTGTTGCACGATATCATATTATTTATTGCATATGTTGTGCACTGTACTGCAAGCTACATATTCAGAATTCCGTGGAGATAAAGTATTTCTTCACGCTGATACCATCCAACTATTTTACCATACACAGATTTACTTTATATTGCTTCACATAAAGTATAATTAAGTATCATAACGTATCATATAATATCATATAATATATAAAGTATCATATAATTATATA
The DNA here is from genome assembly GCA_034440615.1 of Ashinkailepas kermadecensis. Lineage (NCBI taxonomy): Eukaryota > Metazoa > Arthropoda > Thecostraca > Neolepadidae > Ashinkailepas > Ashinkailepas kermadecensis. Next base: position 41,724 of record JAOTOM010004737.1, on the reverse strand, counting down.
ACTAAGCAAGCAAGTGCCTCCCTGTGACTTGCCGCCTCGGTAGCTTAGTTGGCTAGAGCGCTGTCGTGCACCCGTCTCCGCTGTCCTGGCAATGCTGGGTTCGAGTCGCTTCGCGTGCTCGCTTTTAGTTCCCGGCTGGGAGGGTCAGTTGGCAATTGGCACGATAAGGTCGAGAGCGAGCTGCCTGGGTCGCCGTGTCGGTGTATTGACGGCACGTGAAGCGCTTTGCCAAATTTAGACTGTAAAACTGTAATTCATGGAATCATGGCCAGGGTTCACTAAACCAGCTCTTCTTAGCAATTGGATCCTGGTTCATAAAGCCACCCTAGCAAGAGTTCGAAGTACATTTCTAAAACGCATAAATGTTGGACATTCTATTATTATTTTGGGGCCAGAGAATATTTCATTGACATCATAAACCTCCCATCTCCTTTCGCTACATCTTTGCAACTGAGCTTTTTCCAACCTTTCCTGCTCATTCTGTGTTGCTGCAGTCAGAAATCCGCAGCTATCAATTGTTGCTTATCGACAGAAGTCCAGTAACCTGCTCGTTTAACTGCCAATGTTGTTTCGCCGACAGAGGAATGCAAGGCGGGAACAGGGGAGACCCGTGTTTACCACTGCATGGCTGCAGGGCAAATGGTCGTGTGACGACCACAAACGCTAATTCCTATGGCTCGGACGCTGGCCGGTGGCGAAGCTGGTAGGCTGTCACGCAACTCATAACTGTGAAACGGCGCAGCCTACCAGTAATTTTTGGTGTGCAGCGTCACAGCCTACGTTCCTAGTGAGCCAGCCATGCTAAGGGTACCCCGAACATCCCACCGAAACCGAGTGTACATAATTGCGTATAGGCACCATGAATTTAATAATAAAAAAGGTAAAGGTCTGTATTGAGTTCACAAATGTATGTTAATGAATTCGTGAGCTCGACAAGCAAGCTTGAACTTTCGTATTTGTTCGAATTTCCGCCGGCGAAGCTCAAGGTACTATGCACTGCCACGCATCGTGTGTTCAGTGTTATTTATGTATTCACTTACGTTGATGGCGCGACTCCCAGAGACCGTTGTAAACGTTTTAAAATGTATGAGTCGGGAGTATTTCCATAGTTGGGTGTGTCGGGTCGCAATAGCCTGGAGGTGGAGCTTGCTTCACAAGTTTGGAGCTGAATTTTCTGCAGGAAAATAAGCAGCTTGGATTGGTCTGAGGTGAGAAATGTGCGTCAAAAGCCCATAGCTGTGTGACGGGTCCCGGCAAAACGAGACGCTGTCAGAACGAACTGAAGCCAATAAGGCAATCGGAGTTACGGAGTGCTTAATTGCCATGCTTATCAAGGACGGGCACATGGGACACTGGGGGCATGTGACCTCCCTCCAATGGATAGGTAGCACCTCTCCGACTGGGAAAGACACCCCTTAAGGAAGGATCGAGTGCACCTCTCCCTCTCAACGGATTTAGCAGCGAAAGACGCTCTTGCAGAGGAAAAGGAGACAATAAGGCACGCCTTCAGTATGCTCGAGCACGCCCCCTCCCTCCCGGGTCAACTAATGTTTCCTCGCAGGCGCCTCTCCGAGGAAATGCGCGCCTTCATCATAAACATTCATTTACTCGCCATTGGTGCATGCACGGAAATTTTGCCGACCAACGGTTTACGGAAGATCCCAAACAAAATGTTCTGATCCTGCTGAGATGGGCAGATTTCTCAAGTGCAACGCTATTTCCGAGAAGGCTCGTTCTCTAGAGCCATAATTGTTGGAGCTAAGGAATGTGGGCGGCGCACTCTCCTGCTCATTGCATTGGACAAATTACCAATATCTATACTTATGTGGGAATTCCGCCGCTCGGTTGTTCATGCTGTCAACAGAGGCAGACTTTCCCGACAGAGTTGAATACTCGGAGTACCTGAATATTTCCGGAAAGGTTTGTGCTTTCTGCAATATCACTTGCTAGACTTGCTGTACCCGTTAATTAGGCCACCGTTCCCTGGCAACAGCATCACCTCGTGGATCGTGCTATCGTGGATATCGTGCTATCGTGGATCGTGCTACCAGCTATCGTGGACGTATCTCGCAAGACCAGCCTGCCATCAACTCAACATCTTCACTTCCGACTTCTTGCTACTCTTCACCACCAACTTCTAGACCACTCTACACCTTCAACTCGTCTATAGGTTGGTCCAGAGCCCGCTGATCACTCCGCTGCTTTCTTACTGCTTGTTATTGCAGTTTTTCTATTTTTTATTTTCGTGGGGCGACACCCGTCGCTCTTTTCTCATTTCTTTTCTTGTGGGGTGACACCCGTCACCCCACCCGTTTTCGTCGTCATCGTATTTTCGCTCCCTTTGTTCTGCGTGTTTATTTAGATTTCGTTTGATAGGGTATTTTTCCCCGTGATGGGGAAAAAGAGGAAGAAAGGCACTGACCCCAGCTCGCCACAGGACTCTGATTCGGAATTTCCTCCTCTGACCACACCCGACGACCATCGCACGAACACGGACTTGGCCTCCGATGTTCCCTCACTGAATTCGACCATTAATGACCCGCGCCGGACAATTCCCGTTGATGACGCCATGGAAGCCCTTTGCGCCTCACCGAACCCTGCTCGTCCCAAGACCACGACCTCGCCTCGCAATCCAGACCAGACCATCACTCTTCACGCCGCTGACCCACGCTCGAACCAGACCACGCCCTCCCAACCTGAACCCGTACAGCCCATTGAACCCTACCTCGACAGTGCTGGCTCTTACATTGTAGTCAAGCCTGTCGAGGAATCCGTTTCCTTCCGCAGTATCAACGTTTTCTGGCCGACTAAACAACTCCTTGCCATCTGCTCCCTAGCCAATCACGACATTGAAGCCCCTGCCAACGGAACCTTGGTCATTAAAACCCAATCCCGAGCCCAAACCAAAGCCCTCCTCCGCAACACCACATTTTGTGGAAAATCCGTCACCATCACTCTCCATTCCAACCGCAACACAACCAAGGGCACCGTCTTCGCGCCGGAGCTCCGCTTCATGACTGAAGCGGATATCCAGACGGAGCTCAGACCGAAGGGGGTGACCCACGTCCACCGCATTACCTCATTTAAAGACGGTCAGAAACGCGATACGGGCCTCCTTGTCCTTACCTTCAATTCTACCAATCTTCCCAAGACCCTAATCGCCGGATACCTACGATTCCAAGTCCGTGTCTTTATTCCTAATCCTCTCCGCTGTTTTAACTGTCAGCGCTTCGGCCATGGCAGCAAGACATGTCGCCAACCAGCCCGATGCCCTAAGTGCGGCGAAACACCTCATCCCGAATCCACCTGCTCCAAACCTGCCCACTGCCTGAGTTGTAACACTTCCGATCACCTCACCACTTCCAATCAATGCCCAGTTTGGCGCAAAGAGAAGGAAGTGTGCGCCGTCAAGGCCACGACCGGGGTGTCCTACCCCCAGGCCCGGCGGTCTGTCGAAGCCACCTCCCCCTCCACCAAAACGTACGCACAGGCGACCAGCATTGCTCCACCCACCCCTCACGTCAACACCACTTCTACTTCCAAACAAACCGACATGATTCCCGGTCCAGCTCCACTAAAAAAACTTGCACCACTCACCACACATACACAAACCACCCTGGCTCAAACCACACAGACCATTCCAACCAAACAGACTACAACGAATTCCACCAGGAATGCCAGACCCCGCAGCCATTCGGCTGCCGGGGAAATACGCTCCACTTCCTTGGGCCGCCGACCGAGCCCGGTGCACAAAGTACCGGCCGGCAACCACGTGACCCAACCGACTCCCAGCCGGCGGGCGTCCCCCGCGGCAGTGGCCGACCGGCGTGATCTTGCCGAGATCACCGGTCGACCGGACGGCTCGAGCGGGTCAACCACCGCTCTTTACACTTTTCTAAACACTAACACTTTTTTTCCCGATGTCCACACTATTACAATAGAATTGCCGCAGTCTGATCTCCAAATGGGCCGAAATGAAAGCATGAAACGAAATGAAAGCATTCTTCAGTATTCTCACACCTATTCTCACAGCACTACAAGAAACATGGTTTTTGCCTACAGACACATATAACTTCAATCTTTCTAATTACTCACTGTACCGTCACGACGAGGTCCGCGGATCACATCGCAGTGGCGGTACAGCACTTTACATAAACAATGATTTCACACATACACAAATTACACTTAATACACAATTACAAGCAGTAGCTTGTACATTGCGTTTACATGGCAGAAATATAGATGTGTGCTCCATTTATATTCCACCACACACCGACAACACAAATATTTTGACACATTTAGAAAACCTTATAGCACATTTCAAGACCCTTTCATACTACTCGGAGACTTTAACGCACATAGTCCAGCCTGGGATCAAACACGTACACATAGAGACATTCGAGGACACATTTAACAATCTCTAGACCGACATAATTTAGTATTACTTAACACAGGAGAAGCAACATTCTTTCACCTTCGACATAATATAGAAACAGCTATTGATTTATCAATATGCTCTCCGACCCTGGCCAACGATTTCGATTGGACCATTGATACCGACATTCATGACAGCGACCATTACCCCATAAAATTGATACCCACTTTTTCAACTGCGACCGATACCACACCCAGTTTCATCCCACGCTGAAAAATTTCGAAAGCTGATTGGACAAAATTTCAGGAACTATCACAAACTCAATATAACCCCAACATTTCTCCCGTCGAAAACATCAACTTGGTTACAAATACACTTTTTGAAGCAGCATCTACTACAATTCCACTCACCAAACCTTTTACAAAAAGAATTCCAGTTCCATGGTGGTGTCCGGAAATAGCACAGGCCATCGCAATTAGAAAAAGAGCATTTCGAAAATATCTCAGACATCCCGATTCACACAATTTACTTAATCGAAACCGTGAACGAGCCCGAACCCGCCGCATCATACGCGATGCTAGGCGGCGTTCATGGTCATCATATTTACAGCAACTCACCTCTCAAACACCTTTAAGCAAAATCTGGCAGTTAATCCGCCAATTATCAGGACGCACTCCATTTAAATCACTCCCGGCACTCAAAATTCAAAACACCACAATTACAGACCCACAAACAATAGTATATACAATAGCGGACACCATGGCTCACAATAGCTCTGACAACAACTACAGACCGGAATTTCTCCAAAAAGCACAACACACATTTCACACCGATTTGGCACAATTCGATTCGGACAACACTATGTCCCGTTTCGAGTTTCAGAACTAGATACTGCAATTTCCTCAGGCGGTAATACTTCAGTAGGTCCCGATAATTTACATTATTCATTTTTCAGACATTTATCCAACGACACAAAACATTGCATCTTACAAACATTTAATGCATTATGGTCTAGCCATACTTTCCCCGAAACCTGGAAGGAAGCCCTCATCATCCCTATTCCAAAACCCGGCAAAAACCACAGCAACCCCAACAATTTCCGACCCATCGCTCTCACCAGTTGTCTAGGAAAACTTTTAGAACGTATGATTGTAAAAAGACTGACCTGGTACTTAACAAATCATCTGTTATCTCCAATTCAATGCGGTTTTCGTTATGGCCATAGTACAATAGATCATCTCATTCGATTAGAAACTGACATACGCCTTGGTTATAAAAAAAACATGAACACATCATCGCAGTATTTTTAGACATTAGTCAAGCGTATGATATGGTATACAAACCGGCATTAGTTTCCAAACTTCTTCACTTCGGCGTCAAAGGAAATTTAGCTCATTATTTGATAGGATTTTTGTCCGGTTCCCGTCATTTTCATCTCCGGTGCAGGTCAGCGATTTCTGATCCACGTTTTCTACAGAACGGATTACCACAGGGGAGTTGTATTTCACCAGTATTATTCAACATCATCATTAATTATATTTTCGATACATGCCTGCCAATCTATCATACTCGCTGTTTGCGGACGATAGTGCGATTTGGTGTTCCGGCAAAAATTATGAACATTGTTTAATTAGATTACAAAACGCACTTGACCGAGTACACGAATGGTCCCTAAAGTATGGCTTCCTTTTTTCCGCCCCAAAATCTGCAACAGTGATATTTAGCAAGTCAACACCCTGCCCGAACCCAGACACACCGCTTCACCTCGGTAACAACAACATACCTTTTGTAAATTCATTTAAATTTCTAGGCATTATTTTTGATCGTAGGCTATCCATGTATCAACACATCAAACACGTTCAGACCAAATGTGTTCACCGACTCAATTTATTTCGCTGCATTACTTCTTCCTTATTCGGAGCCGATCGTCATACGCTTTTACATCTCTACAAATCCTTAGTTCTTCCCATCATAGAATATGGGTCGCTAGTCTACGCCGGTGCCAGTACCTCCGCTTTGAAACTTTTGGACACCATACAAAATAAATTCATAGGTTTAGCACTCGGTGCAATGACCACGTCTCCCGTTACTTCTTTACAAATCGAATCAGGAATTCCACCATTAGGTCTCCAAAGAATTGAACAAACACTCAGATATGCCGCAAAAATTCAATTTCGAGAACACCACCCCACACACGCATCTTTACAAATTCTCCCAAATCTACACCACGAATATTTAGGTCCTGCCGAAAAGTGAACCGGGCTTACCATAGCTTCACGCATTAAAACATTTTCTACACAACTCCAATACAACATTCCACATATTACAGCTCTTTCTTCACCAACTACACCACCGTGGCAGATGGCCGAGAGACATATTTTCTATCTCACCACCACTCCAAAATCACAGCTTTGTCCAGAATACGTCAAACAAAAATTCCACAAGTTTCGCTCCCGTTATCGCCATGTTACTTTTGTTTTCACCGACGGATCTAAAGACGAAAATTACACAGGAAACGCTATTGTTGCAGGTACACACACAAAACAACATCGCTTGCCAAACGAGACATCCATTTTCATCGCCGAATTGCACGTCATTCTCACTGCCCTTCGATATGTCCGCAACCGTTCAATTTGTCACCCCATGCGCCATGTCGTCATTTGTTCCGACTCAAAATCTGTTCTTCAATCTTTTTCTTCACTTTCCTTTTCGCACCATTGCCATATTTCAATTTACGATACACTTGAAACACTTCATCTGATGGGCATGAAGGTCCGTTTCCTGTGGGTGCGCAGTCACTGTGGCATCCCAGGAAACGAGGAAGCAGATCATTTCGCAAAACAACCATTACAATTACCACACATAACAGAAATCCCACCACATTTTGACGCCATCAAATCAACAATAAGACATCACATTCGACATTTTTGGAACCACCAATGGACTGAAACCACAAACTACACACAATTACGTCTCATCAAACCTGTCATCGAAAACTGGACCACATCATATAAAAAAACAGACAAGAAGAAAAAGTTATATCACGGCTCCGCATAGGTCACACTTTTCTCACCCATCGATATATTTACACTGCTTCACCACGACCTTCATGCCCATCATGCAACACTCATCTTACCGTTTCACATATTCTCCTACACTGTCAAAAATACCATGAACATCGAAAAACACCTACCAACTACTGCCGTACACACAACACCCCCTTTTCTTTGCCCACACTATTAGGAGATACACACCCTTTTCTCATCAATCTTCTTTTCATTTTTCTCCGAAAAACCAACTTACTTCAGGACTTGTAAATTTACTTTTAGAACATAGTATTTTCATCCATTCTACTCACGGCACGAAATGGCCTGAGCAGGCCGAAGTGCCCAACCCAACAAAACGGAAACGGAAAGCAACAGCACAGCCCATTACGGGCGGTGATCAACGGCCAGGGGCGCTGCGACCGCGTTGGCAATACGAGTATATCAGTGGTCAGTAGCGCGCTCCCTTTCATCGGTCTTGCCGGGTTAGAAAGCCACCCTTCCGTTGCGACTTCTTCCGTTGCGCCTTCTGCGACTTTTTCCGTTGCGAAGGAGAGTAAAGTAAGGTACTGTTAGCTGCTAGGCGGGTTCGGGCCTTGTCACCGTCTTCTGTGACCTTGACCGGCTGCCGGTGTCCGAGGGAGGTATCCATCCCTGACAAGATGCTGCCCCGCGCGGCGGGTGTCCAGGGCTGAGACTGACGTGCACGCTTGGTCGGTCTCTGGACTGTGTCTGTGTCTGTGTCTGCGGATGCCCTCGAAACACAGCAACCGTCTCTGCAACGCATTAGTTTATTCATTTGTTTCGCTAGCTGGATATTAGGGATAAACATATGGAATATGATACAGCGCAACTATTCACTGGGGTGGTGCCTTTGCATCACCTTAACAGTAGCCTGGTTTGTAGTTGGTTGGTTATTGGTTTTACGACACGTCGACCGTTGAGTCATGTAGCGTCGCCAATCTCTCACGCCGATTAGTCGCGGGCGAAGAGTAGCGACAGGTGAAATTCGAACCCACAACCTTTCGATTGTGAGACGAGCATCTTACCCCTAGACCACTCGTCCCCTCTGACTTGTAGTTTCCAACAGCCATTTGGATGCTATGGATCTGATGGGTACTTTTAGCGCAGTCGATACCCCTTCATTAATAACCTTATAATCGTCGAATCGTCGATAGAGCCACTCACACGTGCAAGCTTCGTTGTGCGCTTCGAAATTTCAGCAACAAGCTGCAATAAATAGCAGTGGAAAGTAATGGAATAGGTAAGAATAGTAGCTTCTTTGGCGTCCGTTGTTTTGCCTGTGATGACATATACCGCAGACTCATCCGCCTTCCTGATCACAATGTCCTCACTGTTCGGGAGCTCCTTTGTCAGCCGGTGTAGACGAGCGGGCGAGATGAACGGTGCTCTCTCCTTCGTTCTTAGTGCTTTCGGACAACAATTGCTCCCGGTTGTCCAGCTTAATCGCACGTTTGCATTCAGTTGTCAGAGCTGGCATATTATGAAGCTCTTCATAATATCCTAGCGCAGGACTCTGGCAAAGCTGAACGTGTACGCCAAGGCCGGGTTCAGCAGTTCCTCTTGGTCATCAGTGGACAGTGGAACACCCAATACGTTTTGTGTAAGCTTCCCTACGTTCCAGGAGCAGCACCCACGAACACCGTAACGCAGTCGTAGGATTCAATATTTGTCGTTTCGCAGTGTTAATGTGGTGCACGTGCTGCGCGCCTGTGTATAGGTGACTTGCCACTGCGGTTGGCGACTGTGAACTACCGATGAGAGTCGAACGCGGAAGAGCAAACATCTTAGTGTCAGAAAATATATAGTTTTGGAATTCATACCACGGCGTCAATGATCTATAGGTAGGCGTGTCTTCTGAGCATTCGCAAAGACGGAGGAATCGCCAAACGTTAATTGATCGTACATGCGAATAAGTGTGTAATATTTAATTTGTGTGCAGTGAACATGAACAGGAAAACAGATGATTGATAGAAAGACATAAACATGCAAATATAACGAGTAAGATTCATGACCTGGATCGCTGTAGCCCTGGATCCAACAATCTTCAAACAGCATGCAAGCTTTCCAATATTGTCTTCAACGGATGATGCATGCTGCTCGTATGCACATATTCGTTATATATTTCTTCGGATACCGTGCTGGCAATGAAGTTGATGGGCGCATCGACTGCGTCCGTCATGCAGCGTGCTGTCAATGGGCTTCGCCAAGTGTGCTATTATAATCCTTATCGGGGGTGATGCCGTGAATACGTGCTGCACTCCGATGATTGCGCTAAAGGTTCCCTGAATGTCGCCCAGACGGATATCAGGCGAACAATTCATCCATGGCGCGGTGCACAGCCGCCCACAAGTGTGTGAGCGTTGCCATGGCAACACGGCGCGGCACACATTCAAGCCGAAGGGCAGACACTGGGCCGAGTTTGTCCACGGGTGTTGGGCGACTCCCGCTGCATCTGATTGAAGTGTGCATGAAGGCATGACGCGTGACCGGCATCAGTCGGCACCAGGCAGCAGAGCATTGCATCCGATGCCAGCAAGCATTGCTGCCAAAAGCTGTCCAAAGCCAGCTTTGTTTCCTGACAGTCGGCGGCACGGTATGGGAACGGTGCAGTCGGCGCAGAATGCATGATAGTGACGGCCGTCGGATCTTCGCGGGCATGCGATGCTGCAGAGAATAGCCATGGCAATACAGTGGGGTAGAGAGATCATTTAGAGCTCGGGACATAGCATTGATTAGAGAGTTTCAGTCTCTTGTTTTCCTCGTCTTACATTATCTTCCCTCTATAGCCTCAACCGATAATCCCCGCCCACTATGGCTCTTATTCAGCCTTAACTTTGAGACTTTGTGACTTTGTGGTTCAGCGTAGATGTTGAGCGGGTGAGACGTGTGTCGAGTTTCAGATAATTCGGACGGTGATGGGCACGACAAGCCTACGTGTGGCGGCCATAGCTGAGTGCCCTGGACGTCGCCTAGCAACGGCTGACTCTCATTCAGCACGGACTGATTATCACTCAGCAGAGCTGATGTTCACTCAGCATGGCTTCCCTCGCAGCGCCAGCTACGCAGTTCTGCATATAGTTGAGATGCTTCCTCTGTTTTTGCGAACTATTAGACAATGGTAGTTGGCCAAAAACGAGTAGCAGTGGTAGGTTTGCTGCAGTGTCACAAATTATTATTCGCAGTAGGCTTAATGCTGCGAAGTTAATTCAACGACAATATTTTTTGCGCAAGAGTAGAGCTATAAGCATACACAGTAAAAACGTCCATCGATAAAAACCTTTCAAAAAGTGTCAATGAGCATTTACGTAATTTCCATGGTAACTAGAGTCAATGAAGTCATCGTCAATGAAGCCTTCCACCCAGGCCAGACATCGACGCTGACACTCACTCTCCAATTACACAAGGAATCACTCTCCAGGCAAACACGAGCAACCCTGCAAACACGAGCAACGCCGAGCTCTGAAATTACAGCGCGCTCCCTCTTCAGACCCACGCTACCCACCATACGCCACGTCGACATTCACCCAGCCACCAACACACCGGTGACCACTCGCGGATATGAGGAGGACACATCACACACGTCACACACATCACATGCCTCATACTCATCACATGCCTCACGTATATTACATATATCACATACATCACATACATCACATACATCACACACATCACACACATCACACACATCACACACATCACACACATCATACACATCACACACATGACACACATGGCACACATCACACACATCACACACATCACACACATGACACACATGCCACACATCACACATATGACACACATGACACAAATGACACACATGGCACACATGACACACATGACACACATGACACACACCACACACATCACACACATCACACATCACACACATGACACACATCACACACATCACATACATGACACACATGCCACACATGACACACATGACACAACATCACACACGTCACACACATCACACGCATCACACTCATCACATGCATCACGTATATTACATATATCACATACATCACATACATCACACACATCACACACATCACACACATGACACACATGCCACACATGCCACACATGACACACATCACACACATCACACACATCACACAAATCACACAAACCACACACATCGCACACATCACACACATCACACACATCACACACATCACAAACATCACACACATCACACACATCACAAACATCACACAACTGTCTTCTTGTAATCATCCACCACCACCACTTCCCATCCCCATCAAGAGACGACCACAACGGCTGGCATCATCGTAAGGCGATGCCGCACAGCCCAATACAGTTAAGGATAGATGTGTTTGCGTGTCGGTTGATCTGAATGTTGGTGACCAGTCGTCGGTACCTCCGAGCTGATGATGTTCTGATCGGTGTCCTCGTCGTGTGTTGGTTGCAACGCTCGTTCACCTGTTGCACTCGATGACATGAGTAGTGCAAACGTCATTAATAGCGTGAGTGTGTCGTCGTGAGCGATCGATATGCTGCTTGCCGGCCAAACCACGAGGAAACTGGCACCGGCCGTCAAGACACTTGGAGCCGTCCGTGATGCAGAGGAGCGTCGCTGAAGCTCGAGCTGATCGATCTGCAGCTTTTGAGCTGACGCAGCTCAATCCATGTATTCCACGTCTGCTCATTGACTCACAGGTCAACGGTGGCGGCAGAGACGGTGCCGCGGGAGTCTCGACTTCCCTACTGAGACGGTGTCACGGGAGTCTCGACTTCCCCACGGAGACGCGGTGCTGCAGAAGCCGGCACAGCGTGCGGCGGTGGTGGCCGCTCAGTCACGCTCGGCGCTGCACTCCGCGGCGCCGATGGTCGGAGATCGGTGCGTGCCGTCCCGGCGCCCTTCATCACGTGACTGTCACGTGACTGTAGACCCCCTTCAGCGGGTTCACAGGACCGGCCGGCACGCTCTCTGTCCGTCGCTGACGTCATTGGGCTTTCTTCCCGGCGTCATCAATCAGAGCCGGGCTTTGCGCTCGGCACGCTTCGCCACGACAGCGCATGTCATGCCGCTCCCTCCCCCCCCCTGCGGTTTGACTCCGCGTGCGGAGCATGGGTAACGACCGGAAATGATATATCAGGTTATCCGGCTGGCGGTGTCGCCAGCTGACCTTTGAGGCTCGCCACCGACGCGTGACTCTCCCCCTCCCCCATCCCCGTCGTCGTCGCTGTTGGGGCACCCAGTTCGCCGACTTAGTTCTTACGCGAAAATAGAGTCAGTGGGGTAGGGTGGTCATGGATCGGACACTTGTTCGAGGCCAGCAAACAGGAAAAAGATTGCATGTTTTGCTGGCAGAGGACCATAAATAAACCGACCTCACCTGTCAGAATCCACCCCACTAGTGGGGTCATGAAGTTGGGAAATGCATCTAGCAGGTTCGCGCAATGATAGCTGGATGGAAGTGTGCTGATTTAGTGGCCGAGCAGGTGGATGCAGGTTGATGTCCCAACGCAATTCGGTTTGATACCGATCAGGTGAGCCACGCAATACTGTTCCGGTGCTGCTGACGGCCCTGAGCTCCATGCACAAACACGCAATCCCACACCGAGCGCCGCGAGCCTCGGTGCCTGCAGAAAACCATCTTCGTGAGGAAAAATCACAACGGGCAAGAGTCAGTGTCGACCTGGACTAACGCTGAAGACATTTTCAGTGGCACCCACAGAGGTGAGACTCCAGAGTCGGCGCGAACCTGTCCCACCACTTGTTGCCAGAACCTTCCCCACCTCGTATTGCCAGAACCTACAGCTTGGTCGCCACTTCGAAATTCGCACGCCACACCCCAGGACAGTTTGTTCACATCACCATACAGTGAAATTTGTATGATTAACGTCACGCTATTTGTCCTGGAATGATATCAGCCCTACCAAGAAACCGAGGCAATTGAAGATGTACAAAGAGTCCACTGGCGGATCCAGGGGGGGGCCATTCCGGCCATGGCCCCCCCCAAGCGCTTCAAAGGGGGGCCATAGTATCTTTTGCCCCCCCCAAACCAACGAAAGTAAACTGAATTAAAATGCAGTAATCTTTGCTGAGGTTAAAAAATAGCGTTCCGGGTGAAATAATCTCCAATTTTACAGGTATTTTTTACTAATTTTTTGGAAGCACAATATGGTAGCAGAGTAGATTCTGACATATCGAGGGTTCTATGCTGTTGAAGTTCTGCTTACAGCAAGAGATGACGAAATCAGCAGTTTCATTATTCCTTCGTCAGATAGGTTCATGAAGTTTGTTTAGCCAGTAACGGGCAAGTGGACCCAGTGAGCCAGATTTCGAAAGCGAAATTTGAACAGGATGTTTTGTGCGAGTGACCAGTTGAGCTCAGTTGAGCAGCATGTTTCGTATGTTGGTGTTGGGGTTGCTAAGATGAACAGACAGGCTACATTGACTGATTTTTTTCGAGAAGAATAGCAACAGGAGGTATGTATTTACACTGGCGGATCCAGGGAGGGGCCATTCCGGCCATGGCCCCCCCCCCCCGAAGCGCTTAAAAAGGGGGCCATGGTGCCTTTTGGCCCCCCCGAAACCAACAGAAGTCAACTAAATTAAAATGCAGTAACCTTTGCCGAGGTTAAAAAGTAGCGTCTGGATGAAAGAATCTCCAATTTTAAATTAAAAAAAAATATTGTTTGGAAGCCAGTGTGGTAGCATAGTAGATTCTAACACACATCGAGGGTTCCATGCTCTAAGTTCTGCTTACAGCAAGAGTTGACAAAGTCTGATCCGCCAGTGCGTACACATGCATGAACGTTGACGTGGTACAAGACGTTGAACGAGAACGTGAACGTTTTGGTAAGCAAGAACAAAAATCCGGTTACATAGAAACGGTGGAGGTAGGCTGGGGCCCCTACACAGGAAACTATGTTGTCAATTATTATTTTTTTCTTCAGATGGGCCCCTTTGCCAAATAGTGGTCGAAATCCGGTGCTTTTAACCAAAAATAGCGGGAGAAGGGACACCCTCCAAATCCGTTCGACTCCTCCCCTGATGTAATTCCTAGGTACGCCACTGGGGGAGGGGGAGGGGAGGGGCTGACGCCGAAAACCGAAAGTTGGCCCCCCCCAAACCGGTGGGCTAGATCCGCCAGTGAAAGAGTCTGGTACAAACTGAAATAGCTATGCCTTCAAGCAGACATGCATTCACGAATAATACTGCCAAAGCACATTAATGTTTATGTTACTTTATATACATACATATATGTATATATATATATATATATATATATATATATATATATATATATATATATATATATATATATATATATATATATATATATATATATATATATATATATATATATATATATATATATATATATATATGTGTGTGTGTGTGTGTGTGTGTGTGTGTGTGTGTGTGTGTGTGTGTGTGTGTGTGTGTGTGTGTGTGTGTGTGTGTGTGTGTGTGTGTGTGTGTGTGTGTGTGTGTGTACGTGTGCGTGTGTGTGTGTGGTGTGTGTGTGTGTTTGTGTGAGTGTGTGCATGTATATGTTCCACTGTTTGTGGCAGGAATTCATCACTTCCTTTCAACTAGTGGCTTGCCGGAACGCTTACTTCGAAATTAGTGTCACGGCATCTGACCACCGACGATGTATCAATTTGAGCATGCTATTTGATCTGGGAAGCTATCTCGGCCGGCGCAAATTAGTTGGTCACGGTTCCCGACATTTCCCAAAGTACAACATTGCAGCCAATTCAGCTTTGGCGCAATATGAAGTTCTAGAAGGTCGATCGCACTGACCTTCACACGGTCGACTCACCTGGACCAGAGCATTTGAGAACGACTTTGATTCTGGAAAGTGTATTCTACTGGCCCCGTGAGGATTATTTATGATGCCCTTGCTTCCCTCGAACATACACGATATTACTTGCAATGCTCTCCATCTTTGAATTATGAATTCCTGCTTACTTCACGTACATAATTACGGATAACCTGACCATATTTCCTACTGAATAACATAAAATATAAACGCCTGAATGTAAAATACGTTGACTACCATCCTCTTGAGGGAATGTTGTTAGCTGCACTGGAATATGAATATCGTACTTGCAATACACTGCGCAATCTAATCAACCAACAAATCAAATTTTCAATCAATCTGACTTAATGAACAAGCTTAAGACTTTGAAATCGTATCATTGTAGGCAGAACGTAGCCAGGAATTGTCTAAGGGGGGGGGTGAAGAGAACCCGGATTTCCCCAACATTTTAGAGTCCTCAGATTCAGCCACTTTATTTCGAAAATGGACTGTCTTCCCTCCGAAGAATGTAGTTTTTATTAAAAATGTTTTAAACATCATTGGAGGACCGGATCGTCGGATTCGCTCCCTCCTCAAATTGTATGCAAACATGGTTCTGCTATCAACTAGGGATGAAGACCGCCTAGATGATATACAGCCATACTTGAGTAAAGTAAGTAACATACACCTAGATGCAGGATGTCAAAACTTAATTGAAAAAGTCGATTTAGTAATCGATACTGGGTAAGTAATCGCCTGTAGGGGTCTCTGGTATGGGCCCGCACACATCGCAAGGGTCCGTACACGTTCGTAGTAGGCCGTAAGCGTTCGTAGGGATCAGTAGACGTTCGTAGGAATCAGTAGATGTTCGCCGGAACCCGTGGTCGTCCGTAATGGCCCATAGACGTCCATGATATTAGTCATTTGTATGGCTTGAAGACCTTTTCAATGGCCCGCAGGCGTCTGTAAGCGACCGTAGACGTTCGTAAGGGATCGTAGACGTTTACAAGGGCCGTATATTTTTTAAAGAGCCTGTGGCAGTTCACAGGGGCCTCCAGATGTTATATAACGGCCTGCAAACATTCGCAAGAGTACGTAGACGTTCTTAGCGTCCCGACAACAGCCTCGGTAGCCATACAAGTGGTGTTCGCCTTTCTATCTCCGCCATTGTGACCGCGTAGATGACTACGTACGGGCTCATAGACGTTCTCAGGAACCCGTCAACAACCTCGGAAGAACAAGGAAAATATTCATTGACATCATAAACCTCTTCTCCCCTGTCTGCGCTACCGAAGTCTTAAATCCATAGTGATGAATGGTTCCTTGTCGACAGGAATCCAATGTAGTGCGTTCACTAAACGGCCCATGTTGTGCTCGACCGAGGCATGCAAGGCAGTAACAGCATAGAGCTGTCGCTCTGCCTTCATGGCTGGAGGGCAAATTGTCACGTGACGACCTCAAACGCGAATTCCTTCCCTTAATTACTGGCCCCTGGTCGTCATACTATACCGGTAAGCTGTGACGGAAGGCCTAGAGGTGAAGCGGCGCGGTATACCTACCAATAATAGCCATCAAGCGCACAATCTATGATACCAGTGACGGGCAATGTCTTGCTCTTCCCTGGAACATTATTTGGTGACAGCTTGCGCGTGTCATTAGTGGCGCACTCTGCAGAAACTTGGAGATATTTTCGCTGCCCGAGCCATGTCCACACTAACATACTCGGCAGCTTCTGGGAACTGCCAGCTGACATTTAGCGGGGCTTATCGTTGGATTCTGTTGGATATGATGTGGCGTATCACTTTATTGCAAATTGCAACGGTAAAATGTGCTGTGGCCGTCTGCCCGACCAGTATCCTCCGAGCGTGTGGAATACTGCTGAGCGGAGGAATGGTTCAGCATGGTGTACCAGTCAGAAGCGTGCCGGAGGTATTGAGATACATATCACGTGCGCCTCGGCACCGCACTGGACGTCGACACTCCGATCCAGCGGGAAGATCGCCAGAATCGGAACCTGAGTGCTGAAAGCCGAATCACAATAATGATGGGAGACATGCTATGTCAACTGGTTGCTGACGATCAGTGAACTCCAACCGGCGATTGGCCATCGTGGTCACCGATTGGTAACGGTAAGTTAATGCCAAATGGCGACTGGCGACCACGATAGCTGATTGTTGGCGATCTGAAAATGAAACCCGGCGGTTAGCTCCTTCCGTGGTGATTGGCTGCTGGTGATTAGTTACTGCAGCCAGGTGACTGATAGGTTGGTTGGTTATTGGTTTTACGACACGTCGACCGTTGAGTCATATAGCGTCGCCAATCTCTCACGCCGATTGGTCGCGGGCGAAGAGTAGCGACAGGTGAGATTCTAACCCACAATCTTTCGATTGTGAGACGAGCATCTTACCCCTAGACCACTCGTCCCCCAGGTGACTGATAATTGTGGTGACTGATGACTGTGGTGACTGGCGGTTGTGGTGACTGATGGCTATGGTGACTGATGGTTGTGCTGGCTGATGGTTGTGGTGACCGATGGATGTGGTGGTTGATGGTAAGTTATGGTGGCTGATGGTTGTAGTAGCTGTTGGTTGTGGTGGCTGATGGTTGCGGTGACTGATGACTGTGGTGATTGATGGCTGTGGTGACTGATGTTTATGGTGACTGATGGGTGTGGTGACTGATGGCTGTGGTGACTGATGGTTGTGGTGATTGATGGTTGTGGTGACTGATGGCTGTGTTGACTGATGGTTGTGGTGACCTATGGTTGTGGTGACTGATGGCTGTGGTGACTGATGGTTGTGGTAGCTGATGGTTGTGGTAGCTGATGGTTGTGGTGACTGATGACTGTGGTGACCGATGGTTGTGGTGATTGATGGTTGTGGTGACTGATGGTTGTGGTGACTGATGACTGTGGTGACTGATGGCTGTGGTGACTGATGGTTGTGGTGACTGATGGCTGTAGTGACTGATGGTTGTGGTGATTGATGGCTGTGGTGACTGATGGTCGTGGTAGCTGATGGTTGTGGTGACTGATGGTTGTGGTGACTGATGGTTGTGGTGACTGATGGTTGTGGTGATTGATGGCTGTGGTGACTGATGATCGTGGTAGCTGATGGTTGTGGTGACTGATGGTTGTGCTGGTTGATGGCTGTGGTGACTGATGGTTATGGTGACTGATGGTTGTGGTGACTGATGGTTGTGGTGACCGATGTTTGTGGTGACTGATGACCATGGTGACCGATGGTTGTGGTGACTGATGACTATGGTGACTGATGGTTGTGGTGACTGATGGTTGTGGTGACTGATGGTTGTGGTGACTGATGACTGTGGTGACTGATGACTGTGGTGACTGATGGCTGTGGTGACTGATGGTTGTGGTGACTGATGGCTGTAGTGACTGATGGTTGTGGTGACTGATGGCTGTGGTGACTGATCGTTGTGGTAGCTGATGGTTGTGGTGACTGATGGCTGTGGTGGCTGATGGTTGTGGTGGCTGATGGTTGCGGTGACTGATGGTTGTGGTGACTGATGGTTGTGTTGGTTGATGGCTGTGGTGACTGATGGTTATGGTGACTGATGGTTGTGGTGACTGATGGTTGTGGTGACTGATGGTTGTGGTGACTGATGGCTGTGGTGACTGATGGTTGTGGTGACTGATGGTTGTGGTGACTGATGACTATGGTGACCGATGGTTGTGGTGACTGATGGTTTTGGTGAATGATGGTTGTGGTAACTGATGGTTGTGGTGACTGATGGTTGTGGTGACTGATGGTTGTGGTGACTGATGGTTGTGGTGACTGATGTTTGTGGTGACTGATGTCTGTGGTGACTAATGGTTGTGGTGACTGATGGTTGTGGTGTCTGATGGTTGTGGTGACTGATGACAATCGTGACCGATGGTTGTGGTGACTGATGATTATGGTGACCGATGGTTGTGGTGACCGATGGTTGTGGCGGCCGGCGACCTACCGACGTTGTTGCGGAAGCTGGCCGCCCGGCGTCGGTTGGGCGGCTCGGCCTCGATGGTGGGCATGCCCGTGGCCGAGGTGGTGGTGGACCACATGGAGCACGACATGCGGCGGAGCATGGCCGGGTGCACCAGCCGCTTCTGCAACAGACCGGCCGCCGCCGTCAGAACTGAGCCCGTCACTGACACCGACGACGCGTCGACGGCCCGTACGGAACGCAGCCTGAGCTCGCCGACCGTGATGTTGGCACAGACGCACACGCACCTCGCCCGCCCGAGCGCCTACCCCCGTGCCTGGTAACTGTACTCGGCTGACGCGGGGCAGTTCGTGATGGGCGAATTGATCGCTTGGTCTGCTTCAGAATAGACGGTGTGTGGTGGCACCGGAAATCGCACAGAACGTGGGGCACGATCGCCTCGGTGGCAAATGAAAGGCCGAGGTTCACGCCCGCAGGTGATCTCCGGTCCAAGTGTTTCCGCCTCTTGCGATGTCCAAAAGTAGTCGCGCCGGAAGCGCCCTCTCACTTTCGCCGGCTCCCAGAAACTTGATCCGGTGACCTTTCGAGGAACGCCTGGCCTTGACGATGGCCAACGGTGTTCTGTGGGTGTGTGGGGGGGGTGATTCCACAATGCGTCCGCCAATCTCGGCGTAATCCGGCGATCCACACAGCTCGGGACCTGCCCACACAGCCCGGGGCCCTGCCCAAGCCGCGGCCAGTCACCAACAATTCACACAGCTCGGGGCCTATCCATATAGCTCGTGGCCTGTCCACGCCACGGTCGGTCGCCACCGCGGCCGCAACATACGGTATGGGGAAATTCACATGGCACATGGTTTACGGATGCATCTGCGTGTCACAAGGCACATGGTGTACGGATACATCCGCATGTCACATGGCACATGGTGTACGGATACATCTGCGTGTCACAAGGCACATGTGTACGGATACATCCGCATGTCACAAGGCACAGGTGTACGGATACATCCGCATGTCACATGGCACATGGTGTACGGATACATCCGCATGTCACATGGCACATGGTACGGATACATCTGCATGTCACATGGCACATGGTTACGGATACATCTGCATGTCACATGGCACATGGTGTACGGATACATCTGCATGTCACAGGCACATGGTACGGATACATCCGCATGTCACATGGCACATGGTGTACGGATACATCCGCATGTCACATGGCACATGGTGTACGGAACATCCGCATGTCACATGGCACATGGTGTACGGATACATCTGCATGTCACATGGCACATGGTGTACGGATACATCTGCATGTCACATGGCACATGGTGACGGATACATCCGCATGTCACAAGGCACATGGTGTACGGATACATCCGCATGTCACATGGCACATGGTGTACGGATACATCTGCATGTTGCAGGCGAGCCGACCGCGGTTTTTCCCTGTGTTTTAAGGGTCTTCCTAAGGAATTTCTTCGATCGGATTTGTTCCCTCGTCGGCAGAGGGGCTGATGCAACCCGCAAACTTTCGAATATATTTTGAGGAGCTCGAAGCCAACTATCCTGAAATTTGACAAAGCCAACGATAACTTGTTCATCTGCAAGTCATGAGACGGGACACTTTGGGCGGGAGAGTCATGACGTCGAATACGGAGCCAAACGGTTGTGTTTGTACAGAATTGGGGATTGTTGACTGTTAGCATGACATTATGGATTCCATGCGTGCGACAGCGACCCAACGCTGTGCATGCTTGAAGTGAAGAAGACCCATGCAGTGCTTGCATGCCACCGCCCGCCGATGAACCATGGCTGCCATTTGGGTATTCATCAGGATGGGGCCGAGGAGATTATGGTGTGCGTTCCAACTGCATGCTGCATGCACTTCACGAAGCCTTTGTCATGACGCAAAGTGATTAGCAATACGATTTGCAGCGTGCAAGTCGGGGATAACACGATTTACAAGTCGCTGTCCATCATCAGGCTGAAAGCCTGATAATTCTCGGTAGCATCGCTGTACCTATACATGTAGCATCTATATATCCAGTAGCATGTCTTGGATCAATGCCCCCCCCCCACCTCGGTAGCTATGGCTCCGCGGACGGGTCGAACTATGGCACCCCCCCCCTCCCCTCCCCCGTGAAGAAGCACGACTGGCTATAGCCTGCTCCAGGCAGATAGACCGATCAACGGTGAGAGAAGCGCGTGGTTTGTCTGCACCGTATGGTGTTCGCGTACGCTCTTCGGTCTGAGCAATTTGCCAACCTCAACTCTCCGCAGCTGTGGATGTTGGGGAGCACTCCGGCGGGGATGTCGGGGAGCACCCCGGCGGGGACGCGCTTGATCAACTTGTCGTTCACGAGCTCGCGGGTCTCCGCCTTCGCAGCTCGCCGACCGAACGGTACGCACGAGTCCTGCACGCAGCACTGATGCACGCAACTTTATCGCCGTTAATTCAGTCGCGTAAGCCAGCCAACTCATAAATATGCCACCGAAATATTCCTTGTAAATTGCGATAGGTCGAAGGTACAGCTCTCCAAACGCTGGCCACGATTGCACAGCAGTCGAAGAAGCCACGTTCAGAACGCACCACACGAACCACTCCAACCGACGGCGGCACAAATGTAGCAATGCCTTCGCAGCAGAGCTATCAAGAAGAATGCTGTGGAGAAATCGCTCGCCTCGTTGACGCCGTGCCGAGTGGCAGACTGGGGTTCTGAAAATTGAGCAATTTTGCCGGAGACAAGATGAAGTATGGCCGCGACGGCCGTTGGCTGGCGTGCGACTCTGTACAAATTGCGAGTACAGCGCCCTCTAGTGGCACTGGGAGCATGGACGTCGCGTGCGCACCGTTGGTGGTGCTTGAACACTATCGATATCTGCTCGAACACTATCGATATCCGCTCGAACACCACCAATAGTGTACGATCACAACTATCTGGCCATGACATGTTCCGTGTCAGGTGGGTTGAAAGGGGTTCAGTGGTTACGAATTGACGCTACCTGCCGAAGTGGTCTGACGAAGCAACTTTTGCTAAGCAAAAATGGTGTCCCCTCAACCCGCGCCGTCTCGGCGGGGGTGTTGTTCCCCCCCCCTCCACAAGTTTTTTCGCGGATGGTGAAAAAAAAACGGTGCGCATTAGCGCGACGAAATTTATCATGCCTTGTCACCTCCAAAAACGCTCAATCAGTCGTCACGCTTTAGCCGGGAAAGATATTTGAATGAAACTTGCAGCGCTTACTTATCTTAAGGGACGTAACAAAATGCACCAGAAGCATTTTATGTTTTGTTTTACATAACTAATTTGTTTTGCATATTTGCCCATTATGGCTAAAATAGAACATTCTGGCTAGTCGGCACTTTTATGAGGCTAAGTTTACTTAAAACATCGTTTCTCGATGCGCTCAAGCTATTAGAAACAAAAATTCAACAATGAAAAAGTCAAAACTTTGCAACTTAAAACACATATTATTTTGGATCGGCAAATATTTTGGGAACACGCTCGAATTCATCGTCCTCTTCTGAGTTTTGTTTTTAAAGTCTTCCCCAAAATGAAGAAATCTCCCCTAGAGCCAAAAACATGACGTCATTCGTGAGCATGCAACCCCATAGTGACGTCACTGTTTTAGGTGGTTCCTGGCCCTACTCGTCGAGCGCTTTCCGATGGCACCTATTTCGTTTTCATGCGATGCATAATTTGGGGATTAGAGGATGTACACAATGATGACCCCCACCGCCACCCCACCCCACCCCCACCGCACCCCCCACCATCAGAGACAGGGTGTGAGTATCTGACCAGTAAGCCGGGGAGGATTAAAGAACAGAAAACGTTTGGGCACACACTCACATACTCTTTCCCTATCCCTCTCCCTCTCCCTCTCCCTCTCCCTCTCCCTCTCCCCCTCCCTCCCCTCCCTCTCCCTCTCCCTCTCCCTCTCCCTCTCCCTCTCTCTCCCTCTCTCTCCTCTCCCTCTCTCTCCCCTCTCTCTCTCTCTCTCTCTCTCTCTCTCCCTCTCTCTCCCTCTCTCCCTCTCTCCCTCTCTCCCTCTCTCCCCCTCTCCCTCTCCCTCTCCCTCTCCCTCTCTCTCTCTCTCTCTCTCTCTCTCTCTCTCTCTCTCTCTCTCTCTCTCTCTCTCTCTCTCTCTCTCTCTCTCTCTCTCTCTCTCTCTCTCTCTCTCTCTCTCCCTCCCTCCCTCTCTCTCTCTCCCTCCCTCCCTCCCTCCCTCCCTCCCTCCTCTATCTCTCTCTCTCTCTCTCTCTCTCTCTCTCTCTCTCTCTCTCTCTCTCTCTCTCTCTCTCTCTCTCTCTCTCTCTCTCTCTCTCTCTCTCTCTCTCTCTCTCTCTCTCTCTCTCTCTCTCTTTATCACTCTTTGTCTGTCTGACCCCTGGATCAGGTATAGGCCGCATTTTCATCAGTCAATACATTTCGTGATTGTGTCGTATATGCATCCAAATATGCTGTTCATATGCGAATAAAGTGCCAACCAAAACATTTATTCAGGCCTTGTCAGTCTAATGACTCGTGACTCAGTTTAATGACCCGGTGTGGAGCAGAGTAAATTCCAGTGGGCTGGCGTGTGCATAGAAACCGACAATAATGGCTGGAGATATTTGCTAGTGAGTGAGCGTTCTCCAAGAATACAGCAGGCCGACCAGCTCAGCAGCATCAGAGCGGTCGTCAACATCAGAGCGAGCCTGACACAGCGCGCTGCCCCGTTAAAGGCCTACATGAGGATTAAAAGAGCCGCCAACCGTCCGGCCCCAAAACAACACCACGTTCTACCTCGGCATAAACAGGAACGCTTCTGCTGAGAACTGGTGCATGGACATTCCGGCTGCGAAACATGTTCTGGGGTGCATTCTCATTGGCATGACCCAGGAAGCTGGGACTTCCCGCCAGATCGCCGACCACGGTGCGCAGGAATGCACCGTGCAAACACCGATGGGTAATGGTGTATGGGCTCCTGATAGGATGCATATCACGGCCCATGGGAACACGGAAGCCTCACCACAACCACTCCGTGTCAAGTGAGGACACACCTGACAGCACCAGCAGCCACCTGGCCGGTGTCGAGCCTGACGGAGAAGTCGCCTCAGCACACGCGACAGCCGCAGCTGCCTGAACATGCCGGCCAGTATCATGCCGGCCTGAACATGCCGGCCAGTATCCGGAGGCCACTGTTCGGCCAGCAGTGTAACAGTGAGCGTATCACCCTCACGGCAGTAGGGCAGATGGATATATAGGTGGACGGATGTGTTGTGGAACACCCGAGGACCTGTTGGGAAATCTTGAATGTGTGATAAATACAAGGACTTGTGTGTGTTGTCGGTGTTTGTTAGCACTATTGTCGATTGCGATTGACTCAGTGAGATCATTGTTAGCTTGGTTTTGGAGTAATTTTGGTGTCACATGTGCGATGCCAAATGCATATGCTTTACTACATTTCCACTTGTTACAGAACATCCTAGTTTCGCCACATTCCCGCCCCTTATTCTGCCTCCGATAACCAACTTTTAATGCCTCTGGCTATTATTTAGCATCCATTTGTCTATTTCATTTAAATTACCAGTTGTGAGATAGTCACAGCCATAATTTTCATAAGGGGGTGGGGGTTGTCCCGACCAAAAAAAAATATCATGAAACAGAGATCGCCCATGCCGCTCTTCGCAAAAATATCTAGTGATGTGTGGTGAAAATCTAAAAATTTCTGATTTCATCTAGTGTATTTTATATTTCCTATGGGGAGTCGTGCTCCCGGGCACTCTCTTGGTGGCACATCTAGATTATCGTATATTCATGGCAGTACGTGCAATTTGAGCAACTATATTGGATCTGGTGACTATGAATGTTCAAGCTAAGTGGAACAAGAGTGCATCTGCCCATCTTCATTTTTTTCAGGGCATAGCTAAATCCGCTTCAGGTCAGGTGAGGTCATACTGAAAATTGTATCATTGTCTAGCGATTTAAAGCATGAATTGTCTGGCTTCACTTGAATCACGTTGTTTCTTGTGGGTTTCGGTGTCGCAAATATCATCCACAATACACGGGGATTCTACGCGAAAGAGTCACCGAAGAAATACCCCTAGATAATTAGCTTCAATCTGAACGTACACTCTGAATGTACAAATCACAATAATATCCACGCGCGGCGGCAGTGTAGGGGGCAGCGGAGCGGGGCAGAGGCGGCCTTGTCGCGCCGCTTGGGTCGGCAGCCAGCGAGGAGGGGGTGCACGCCACGGCGTACTGGTCACGACACGCAGACGACGGGGCCGTCAGGCAGCTTGCCAGGCGGGGCGGAACCTGTGCACTGGCACCAGTTCACATGTTCGCAGAGCGGCGCCAAAACCGCGCGAGACGCGCGGTTCCGTTGGACGCGATCGACCAGAGCGGGTGCGAGTGCGAGCAGACGTGTCGGCCTCTCCCGGTCTCCTCCAGCGATCTATAAATGTGCTCCTCGTGCTTCTTCTTTGGTTCAGGGAAAGGTGTTGATCATGCTCAGGTCTTTGGCGTCATCTCCTCCTCTATTCATGGTATAGATGATGCTTGGGGCAGCCTTTATAACCATACTTATCCGCTGGAAATTGGATGTACATACTCGGGCATCAACAAGTATAGTCAACGATTGTAAATCGCCTGGTATTTACAGACGTGACGAGGTAAATGATTGCGACTACACCCGGCAATGTGTACGGAATGCAGTAATTTCCACCCGCATTCATCTTGAGCCTTCCGGTACCTGAGCAAACTCTGTGCTCCCGAGGTCTCACAAAGTTACTCAGGGCTACCCAAGGCCACTCAAAGGTGGTTAGCAGTGAGCATTAAACAGGGGACATGGGGGAGCGGAGGAGCTTCGTCATGTCCCGATGTTAGTGTCCACCCGACGATGGGGCTCAACAGTCAGCCGTCGGCTTATCTATTCAAGGTTCCAACGATGATTGAAAATGTGAGGAAACTGCCATGGGAATGCGTATTCAACACCATCTCACAACCATGTGGTACACTTTGCAGAACTACGACAATTGGACTTTTCTAGCCCCGCATGAGGTGACACTACCTAACTATACAGCTGCCCTCTCCGCATCATCCAGCTTCGGTTTAAAGTACTGTGAAAGTGTTTAAAACAGAAGGCCGGTGCAGCGCTCAGATAACAATTTTGAAACCACCAAAACCGACAGAAACCATTCGAACCAAATGATGCTGACGATGCACCGAGCTGGTCCCTTGATTGATACTATCGAACATGTAAACTACACCATGACACATTACTATTCAACACACTACTCAGCTAATCCACTACACCGAGCCCGCCAGTCGATCACCTAATACTCCGACACTTACACCGCTCGCCCTTCTACGCCCGCCAGTCCACCACCTACTACACCGCCACCTATTACTGCGACACCTACACCACTCGCCCTACTGCACCCGCCAGTCCATCACCTACTACTCCGACACCTATTACTGCGACACCTACACCACTCGCCCTACTACACCCGCCCATCCACCACCTACTACACCACCACCTACTACTGCGACACCTACACCGCTCGCCCTACTGCACCCGCCAGTCCATCACCTACTACTCCGACACCTTCACCGCTCGCCCTACTACACCCGCCTCTCACCACCCGTCGGCGCTCACTGTTAAGGTCATCCATCCGCCCTGCCAGAGGTGAACATTTCGGCTCCCCGGAGGCGTGAATGGTCGGCAGGCGGGAACAGTTCCGGGAATGGTCAGCAGGCTGACATACTTCCAGCAATGGTTGTCAGGTTTTTTCATTTCCTGCAGCACTGGTGATGAATCTGGTTCCTGGTGCAGCACTAGTGATCACTGGTTCCTCTTCACCTTCCTCGGACAACGCATGACTTCCGTGTACGCCATCTACTTACCTTGCCCTGTGGCCGCGTGACCCATGTACAGGCTCCACCTACACCAACATGTGGCCACCGAACCCATGCACAGGCTCCACCTACCCTAACATGTGGCCACCGGACCCGTGTACGCCATCTACCTACCCCGGCCTGTGGCCACCGGACCCGTGAACGGCTCCACCTACCCTGACCTGCGGCCACCTAAATCCGTGCACGCTATCCACCTACCCTGGCCTGTGGCCACCTCACCCGTGTACGCCATCTCCCTACTCCTTCCTGCGGCCACCTGACCCGTGCTGCACGTGCCTCCACCCACCTTAGCCTGCAGGTTGCCAGCCGTCTCGCCCGTGAAGGGAATCTCGTCGGTGCTGGAGCTGAGCGCGTCGTCGAGCCGCAGCAGCGCCGGCAGGCCGGAGCGGCCGCGGCCCGGCGCGCTGGCCGGCTCCAGCAGGTGCGCCAGCGCGTGCAGGCCGGCCACGATGTGCGGCGGCAGCGCGCTCGCCGAGCTGTCCATCAGCAGGTCGGTGACGATGCCGTGCGACTCTGCGATGATGGCCTCGCTCGTGCTCGCCGACGTCACCTGGCCGGACGGAGCGGCGTGAGAGGCGGCGACAGGTGGGTGGGCGGCGTGAGAGGCGGCGGCAGGTGGGTGGGTGGTGTGAGAGGCGGCGGCAGGTGGGTGGGCGGCGTGAGAGGCGGCGGCAGGTGGGTGGGTGGCGTGAGAGGCGGCGGCAGGTGGGTGGGTGGTGTGAGAGGCGGCGGCAGGTGGGTGGGCGGCGTGAGAGGCGGCGGCAGGTGGGTGGGTGGTGTGAGAGGCGGCGGCAGGTGGGTGGGTGGTGTGAGAGGCGGCGGCAGGTGGGTGGGCGGCGTGAGAGGCGGCGGCAGGTGGGTGGGTGGTGTGAGAGGCGGCGGCAGGTGGGTGGGCGGCGTGAGAGGCGGCGGCAGGTGGGTGGGTGGTGTGAGAGGCGGCGGCAGGTGGGTGGGTGGCGTGAGAGGCGGCGGCAGGTGGGTGGGCGGCGTGAGAGGCGGCGGCAGGTGGGTGAGCGGAGTGACGAGGCAGGGGCGGCCAGATAGCCGGGGACGAGCGCGAGGGGAATGCGAGGGAGTGGTCAAGTGGTATCGAAGGGGAACATGAGATGAATGCAAGGTAGTAGTTTAAGAGATAACAAGGCAGGAGCAAGGTGAAAAGCGAACGACTCCTGTATGGGGTGGCGAAAAAGAATGTGTATGAAGTGGTTAAGTCGACTTGTGGTGTTCACCAGATAGAGATACAATGAATTTGCACCATCATCAGCAATAATCTCACTTCCAGCCTCCCGTTCGTCTCTTGCCTGGTTGTATGAAAGTTGTGAGGTGTCGGTCCCAAGGGAAATAGAAGCTGCTCACATGGATTGTTAGATTATTCAACGACGTGTGATATTCATGAGGTCGTCATCACGCCATTCACCGATACACTCAGTCACATTACACATCATTACGGTATGGAAAAGCGCTGAACCGAAGCTGAAGTTCTGCTGGTCTGTCACACGTGCCCTTTACTGCCGTGGCTAGCTCGTGCCTCATGCACCCAGTCTGCGACACGTAGCAGAACGCTGTCACGTTACAGTGAGATGTCGCGTCACAGAAGGCTGTCACGTTACAGTGAGATGTCGCGTCACAGAAGGCTGTCACGTTACAGTGAGATGTCGCGTCACAGAAGGCTGTCACGTTACAGTGAGATGTCGCGTCACAGAAGGCTGCCACGTTACAGTGACATGTCGCGTCACAGAAGGCTGCCACGTTACAGTGAGAAGTCGCGTCACAGAAGGCTGCCACGTTACAGTGAGATGTCGCGTCACAGAAGGCTGACACGTTACAGTGACATGTCGCGTCACAGAAAGCTGCCACGTTACAGTGAGATGTCGCGTCACAGAACGCTGTCACGTCGCTCCTCTGAGATACCCGGATGCGCCACTGGCCCATTCCCTCTGGGCTCGCTTCTGGTATGAGATTAAGGACGGAGAGTGTACAGCCATCTCCCCTCTGAGCATGCCTATGACCTCTACTATGGTCCGAGTACACACTCCTCCTCCAGGACCTGGGTACGCATTTGTAGCCCTCATTCTATGTTATAGAGTTCCTGGATGCAACTACAGCCTCCTACATTTTCTCTACCTCTGCAGCCCTTCTTCTCTAAGTGCACCTATGCGGCTTTCCTCTTCCTTCTCTCCACAAACCACACACACGCCACACACCATACACACACCCCACACACCATACACACACGCCACATACCATACACACACGCCACACACCATACCCACACCCACACACCATGCATACACCCAGACACCATACACACACGCCACACACCATATACACACCCACACACCATACATACACGCCACACACCATACACACACGCCACACACCATACACACACGCCACACACCATACACACACGCCACACACCATACACACACCCACACACCATACATACACGCCACACACCATACACACACCCGACACACATACACACACGTCACACCCACACACCATACACACACGCCACACACCATACACACGCACGCCACACACCATACACACGCACGCCACACACCATACACACACCCACACACCACACATACACCCATACACCATACACACACGCCACACACGTACACACGCCACACACCATACACCATACACACACCCACACGCCATGCATACACCCACACACCATACACACACGTCACACACCATACACACACCCACACACCATACATACACCCACACACCATACACACACACACACGCCACACACCATACACACACGCCACACACCATACACACACCCACACACCATACATACACCCACACACCATACACACACCCACACACCATACACGCCACACACCATACACACACGCCACACACCATACACATACCCACACACCATGCACACACGCCACACACCATACATATACGCCACAAACTATACACACACCCACACACCATATACACGCCACAAACCATACACACACGCCACATACTATATACACACGCCACACACACATACACACACACATACACACACACACATACACACACCTACATATACACACACACACACACATACACACACACACACACACACACCACAAACCACACACGCGCCGTACATGCGTCTTCCCATACGTTTTCCCGTCTGGCGGGTTGGTTTCGTTGTGATGGCGGCCATCCTTCTTGATCTCGAGAAACTCTACTCTCTGCGGACGGCAGCTGCCGGACTCGGTAAGGATTAGCTAGGCAACACGACCCTAGTGGGACTTGCACGGGAAGCACAGAACGGAAGTACTGAGTCCATCCGCGACTAATCCGCGTGGGGGATTGGCGGCGCCGTATGACGACGCAATGTCCTCCTTTATACGCTGGCCCAGCACTCCAATGTGTCGTAAAAGAACCAAAACTTCGCATTATTATTCTTGTAAATCACAGACCTAGCCCAAGCGGCGCAATTGTTCAACGGTAGAATTTCGGGTAGGGGTTGAACTGGAAATAAGTTCAGCGCTCCCATGGTGTGTAACTACTTAATTATTAGCTCATGCGATCAATTTGCTCCAGAGGATATTTCAGTGTTATTCTTGATCACTCAAGAACAGTAGACAGCTTTGAACTAAACGATCTCGCTGTTTGCGATTTTGCAAATTGAGTTACTATTATCATAATATATATGTACATATATATATATATATATATATATATATATATATATATATATATATATATATATATCAATGCATATATCCATCCATACATCCATCCATCCATCCGTCCATCCATCCATCCATCGTAAACTTGGAAACAAGATGAGTATCCATAAATTAGCTTTGTTTTATTCGCTGCATGTCAAATTGAAGCGGAACATAGATATGGACGAAATTTAATCGTGACCAAGGTTCCTGTGTTTGCAGCTGAAGCATCAGCGAAGTTATGGACAACCACACAGAATGAACTCACCAACAGTGGGACAGGACAAACATACACCTCCTGAAGCACTTGACCATGCTTGATCCCCGTAGGTGCGCGCCATTCCACCCCTTCCCCCTCCCTAATTCAGGGGAGCGGAGATTCGTTGCGACCCATAGCATTTCCAAACGAAAAGCGTCTTGTTTAGCCGCATGAGGCTAAACGAGCGCATTGCATGCGCATGATGAGATCTCGCGACTGATGCCCCATGCATATGCTTTTGGTAGTTGTAGCGACGCACCGATCAATACAAGAACAGTCTGGGGGTTCGTGCCTCCAACCATCCTAGGTCACCTGCCAGCGCCACCCGCGCTCAGAAACCAATTGCAGTGGGCAAGACGAGCGCGTGCGGCGGCCGAGAGCTCAGCCGACTCGCTGAGTCTCCAGACGGCGGATTTGGCGACCAGCATCACTCAAGATAATTGCAAGAGGCCGGGGTGGGGACTGCGCGCCAGCCGCCTGCACGTCGGTCCCTGGTGACAGCCGGGCGTGCCCGCCGCCGGCCGACGTCCGTCGACGCCGACGGGCGGCAGCACGACGCCGCGCGCCACCATCGTAGCAGCCGCGGCCGCGACGAAAGCGGCGCGTTGGCGCCGGCCTGTTTTGTCTGTCAATGTTTTCTTCTCGGCGGGCGCGTACCGCCGGCGAATTCCAAGCGCGCCGCCGCCGTCGCCGCCGGCCTCTGGCGGCGGCGGCCGTGCCGACCCGATCGACTCGGCGGGTGGCACGTCGTCGGTCGTCACCCCGAGCCGCGTCGCGTCCCGTCGGCGGGCCGCACTGGCAGCCGGCTCGTGTCACCCCACCGGCGTGGGCGTCGACGTCGACGTTCGGCGGCGCCGCGACGACAGGCGAATACTAAAGCCGACCAACTAGCAAATGAAACTACTAACCTCCCAATACCTCCAAGTCTCCCCTAGCACTGTCAGATGCCTTGCATCAAACCAAGCTGTGCTTCTCAACATACCTTCAAAACAAATGGCGAGAAAATCACTCCAGCCATCTTTACCACATCAAGCCTATCCTAGCCCCGTGGTCTACGTCCAACCAGTGCAGCCGAGAACACGAAGTTATTTTGGCCCGTCTCCGGTCAGGCCACACTCGACTCACCCACAGCCGTCTTTTGACCGTTCTCGGCCACCAATCTGCTCCTCGTGCAATGTACGTCTGACCGTGAAACATTTACTCGTGGAATGTACTCGCTATGATCTCAAACGGCGCCATATCTTGTCTTGTATTCGTGCTTCCGCACTGACGAAGAATTTGTCCAACCTGCTAGGTAAGAATCCAGAACTAATCGATCTAGTCTTGGACTTTATAACAAACTCCGGTCTCACCCACAAAATATGAGCTCGAAATTCCAAAAATATACTACTCCTGAGCTTCATACGACTTCAGGATGTCCACCACAACACAGCACAAGCAGTTAGCGCACTCGTTGCACTGATTAGATAGGAGGGATCGCCACGCAATCTGGCAGAAACGCGCGGCCTTTTCTAAAAATATGGTTGCACCTGGTTTTTTACCTTCGGGTTTTTCCAGGTTTTTAAGTGGACACCAAACACACCACACGCACACATACAAGGTTGAGTCGAGGTGGAGGACGGAGGTCGAGAGAACTTCTGTCCTCTCGCGACTGTCCACTCCACTTAGACTTCCGTATCGCCATCCGGTCGCGGCAGTTTTCGCAACCTGCTGTCCATACAGCTCTCCAATTGTTTGTCCAGATGGTCGCACACTGTACATAGTATGTCTTGCAATACAAAATCCCAAAATGTGGCTCTTTTTCTGGCAATACTTGTGTCCTCAGAGGCAGCGGGGAGCACCGATATTCTTTTCATCTATGCGATGAACCAGGCAACCTCCCTTCCCTTCTCGGTTATGCACTAGGCATCATCTTCCCTTAGTTTGCGGTTGACTACAACCTACCTTCTTAACGTACAGCATTTAATCTGGTGTCTGGATCCGCCGGGCTCCCTGGACCTCGAGGTGCTCCTCTGCCCGGCGCTGACTGTTCGCCATCTCAGCTTGATCGACCTTGTCGATCGGGTTCGAGTGGGATTTTAGTCGGCGCTGGGAGAACGGCTGGACTTCCGGGTACAGGATTGTGGCGGATCCAGTCGGTAAAGTACTACCTTCCCCTTAGGCCGAATGATCTAGATCGAAGGCCATTAAAAAAAAGACAGGCGCCGACAGCGCGGCCGCCTTCCCGTCGGCAATGTCGCACCGACGCCGCCGAACGCCGCCGCTACTTGCGGCGCGGCTCCGTCAGCGCGGCCGTATTCGCTGCGACGCGGCGGTGGGCTCGATCAATGTCGGCCCGCTCCCTTCAGCTCGCCAGCGTCCCTGTCGACAGGCCGCTGTGACCCTGAGTGCGCCCCGTGGAGTTCGGCGGCACCAGCTAACCGTGGAACCAGTGCACCCGGTGACGGCTCTGTTGTCTTTCCTCCTTAGCGACGACAAAGTGTCATCTGCTGGGATAATTTACGCCAAGGAAACGTCGCGCTAAACCGGCTTGTGTGGCATCCGGTATCGGGCGTGCCAGACTGAAAATGTGAGAGACGCCGCACGACAAACAAAGAGAGTGGTTGCCGCTGTCGTCGGCTTACCTGCCACTCGGCCAACGCGTCGCGCCCGCTCAGCTAAATGTTCAACACGTGCCGTCGGCGTCAGCGCTATCTCCGGCGCCAATGCGTCGGCAGGAGCAGAGCGCGAGCCGCGACGGAGCGATTCATTTTCGACCCTCGTCAGCGAAACCCGAGAGTTGCCCGACAACGACATCACAGAGAGCACATTAGGCGGTTTCACGCGTGCACTAGCGGGAAGTAATCGTCATGACATCCCAATGGCGGGGTCAGGGCATAATAATTACGTTGATCTGAAAGCTTTTAGTCTGTAGATTAGACCAATTTATGATATCAATAAACAAACAGAGTAGGTTCAGTTACCTAATACAAGTTTTTGGACTAGTTACAGCTTGTTTATGCACAAACCCTGAAAATGTACACCCACATCCGCGCCTGGGACGTCATCTAGTCGGAAATCTGGAAGTCAGACCAAGCGAGCCTGACTTCGGAAGTAAACTCGACGACAACAGCTGTTTGTCGAATTCAGCGGTCTTCAAATGCCAAATTTTCCGAGCACTCGACCACTCTGATCAATATCGCCAGCCAGCTTCAACTGCGGCAAGTGATTGGCCCTTTATGATAGCTGGGACGAATCATAATCCACGTTTCACAAAATGACGTCATCATTTGTGCTCTGATTGCATCATTTACGGCTGAAATATGTCAGGCGAGCCAACAAACAAGTTTGTCTCAGATGCGCATATTTTGGACGTGTTGCGGCCTTTTGGGTGCTGTAAACAATTCATGCTTTGTTCTTTCTTGCGTGTATGATATTCAAAGACAAGGATCAATTGCCCTCCCCCACAGTAGGGGTTATTCAGGTAGGAGTACAGCAACATTTAAAAACGGAGCCACGTATGGTGCGGTACAGCGGATGCTATTACAACTGTAAACAACCCGCTTGTAAAGTGGAGAGAATATAATATTTTCGAGACCGTAAAGAAGGAATCGTAGCATCTGGAAATTATGTATTTCAATATTTATTCATAATACAGGTACTTCACTGCCATAAAATAAAACGTAAAAGGAAAAATATTCATCCGCAGGATATATACTACCACTTTCTCCCTAATATTGTATATTTTCTGGTAATCCAAAGGAAAATTTATGTTCTATCCGACAACTCCTACCTCCCGGCCATGGTGCCAAATGCGGCCAGATTGGCTAGTTGTTTCTGTGAATTGAGTGCCTTTTTCAAACAGTGCCACAATTTGAATATGTTGGTTAAGTTTAATATTGAATTGATTACTTCATAGTTAAAACTTCTTGAACATTCCATATATGCAGATAAAGTACATATATTTAAATGATATGCCCTTCATACTAGACGAAGTCATCGACATTGCATCCCGGTGCTTATTGGCCGTCGTGAAAAGGGCTATTGTCGAGTCCTGTCGACGTCATAGGAAGGTGGGGTGGGGTGTTCAGTTGCTCCGGTGCGTCTTCATGTCGCTCGGCTGAAAGCCGTTTGTCGTTGTCGTGGATGCGATCACGGGCAGGCGCATTGGCACAGAAATGAGTCAGCACTACGGTTCAACACAAATGCTTCATTTAGTTTGTTCAGTTCATCCAGACTCCGGCTCACGAACATCGTCGTCTTCGGCAGGCTTGTGAGCTATTTCCAATCATCCCGATCCCCATTCTATTTTCGCCTTCTGCTGAATTAATCGTGCGACCCGTGGCTGGCGTCCGAGCGCAGTCTAGCGTCGGAGACTCGCGGTGTCCCTGAACGACGTCGCCACGACAGTTGATGTGCTCACGCAAGGCTATTGGCACACGGGGACAGGTACTCGGACAATCAGTCCCTGATATGTTCACGCTCACTAGCGATCAGTCCCCGGTATGTTCACGCTCACTAGCGATCAGCCTCCGATATGTTCACGCTCACTGGTGATCAGTCCCCGGTATATTCACGCGCACTGGTGATCAGTCCCCGTTATATTCACGCTCACTAGTGAGTGGTGAACTCTTCAATCGCCATCTCAGATCCTGTGGTACAGATATTGCATGCTCATGTCGTCAGGAGCCCTCGGTGCGCGCAGTGGTTTATTACTTGTTGAATGCGGCGCGACCGTGTCAGATTGCATCCTCCCCACGCTGTAACGCGACATGATATGTCGGAACTCAATTGGGGAACTCAATTTAACCTCCTCCGGCAATCTAATGGCGAATTGCAGCCGGCCACCACATGTGACATGACATCTACGTACAACAGTCGAAACGTGCGGCTCGTAAGAGCGACCACCGTCCACAACAACACCGGGTATTTTTAAGCTGGGAAACGGCTCTATTATCTCACCTACGAAGCGAAGGCGAAGCCGAGGCAGACAGTTTCTCGAGTGTTCATGTTTGATCAGCACTAGGTCTGTGCTAGATTGAATTATGCTTACACTGTTTTCGACAGCCAGTTATGTGCGACGTCGGTTGTGCTGTCAACATCCTCGAAGACTGGATAAATCGTTTCGGGTACCCCGGTGCAGGGATTGTAAAGCATCAGCGTACAACCACTATTTTGGAATCAACATAGAATAGGACACCACGTCATTGGCAAGCATTGCAAACAGTATGGGGTCTCGTAGTGACTCCTGGACCACTCCGTCAGTGGCATGTATCACAAACAGGATGGAGTCGGGCAGTGACTCCTGGACCACTCCGTCAGTGGCATGCATCACAAACAGGATGGAGTCTGGCAGTGACTCCTGGACCACTCCGTCAGTGGCATGCATCACAAACAGGATGGAGTCTGGCAGTGACTCCTGGACCACTCCGTCAGTGGCATGCATCACAAACAGGATGGAGTCTGGCAGTGACTCCTGGACCACTCCGTCAGTGGCATGCATCACAAACAGGATGGAGTCTGGCAGTGACTCCTGGACCACTCCGTCAGTGATCGGTCGGTCTCCACCTCTAACTTTCTGGCTCGGTACGCTGAATCAATTCCGAA
This sequence comes from Ashinkailepas kermadecensis, assembly GCA_034440615.1. Lineage (NCBI taxonomy): Eukaryota > Metazoa > Arthropoda > Thecostraca > Neolepadidae > Ashinkailepas > Ashinkailepas kermadecensis. Next base: position 5,090 of record JAOTOM010004737.1, on the reverse strand, counting down.
ACCAAAGCTCATCGATCCCATACCGAGATAGCTTTAGAAGGCGGCGGTCGTGCTGGGGACTGTCGAACGCTTTCGATGTGTCAGCTGTTGTGAGAGTCCACCCAGTTCTTTAAAAAAATCCCGATATCCATCACAACCGACCCGGTTTGGTCGGCCGGACCTGAAACCCAGCTGCATGTGACCGATGCCGTCACCAGATGTCAAATATTCCAGGAGCTGCACACTGACAACACTCCCAACACTCCAGTTGCCACAGGGGCACTGACACATGACTTGACATGACTGACACTGACTTGAGCCTCCGCATTATCATGACCCCAAAGATGCATCGTTATCGCGTGCTCTTTCTGAGATGCTACACACTAGCATAGGCGCACCGGAGGGGGGGCCAGGGGGCCCGCCCCCCCCATGAGACCAAAGTGCCCTTTTGGCCAAAAGTGCCCTTTTGACCGAAAAGTGCCCTCTTGGCCGGAATGTCCCAAATTTAGCCCAAAAATCACCTGCCTTATGTGCCCCGCCTGTGCCAAAGGTGCCCTTTGGGCCCAAAACTGCCCTTTTGGCCTAAAAATGGCATTCCCCTGTGCCCTTTCCTGTCCTATGCCTGTCCCAACTAGGTGCCCTTTTGGTCTAAAAGTGCCCTGTGCCCTGCCCTGTACCCTGCCCTGTGCCTTGTACTGTACCGTGAACTCTGCCCTGCCCTGTGTCCTGCCCTAGCCCTGCCTTTACTCCTTTTTACTTTTACTTGTCCTTTTTACTTTTACATCAAAGGTAAGCGGCAACCTTCATCTCACGACATAATGCATGCAGGCTGCATGTTTTTGGAAATATTATTGTAAATACAAGGGTTCGGTGGTATAACATATAACGTGTCCCATGGAAAATTCACGCTCCCCCCTCCCCGGTCAGCAAACCTTCCAGTGTGCCCCGGGCCGCAAAGTGCCCTTTTGGAGCCGGTCAAGTGCCCTTTTGGAGCCGGCCAAGTGCCCTTTTCGATCCGGCCCCCCCCATGGAAAAATCCTGGGTGCGCGCCTGCACACTAGCACCCTGCATCGGACGTTCGTCTGCCGCTGGTAAAAATGGCCGCCGCTCTGGCCATTATAACGATGGCGTCACGTGCTTTTTTGCCAACATTACTGCTGTGGCGGATATTGTAGAAGTACTGTGGGATCGATTGGCGTTATCTTACAGCAGGTCAGGATGGCTTGGACTGTGGACGTTTAACTTCGTGAAATTGATGAGTAAAGTGGAGGTGCCTGAGTCAGGTGTAAAGTGAGGTATTGTGTGTAAGGTGTGATATTCACTCAGCAAATTTGACATCACCTTTCAAGGCGGCATAGCCCACTCTAACTCAAAATGTCCATGAATATTGCCGTACATGCTAGATGATGTTTTTTTAAACTAACCCCGCATTATCTGACATTACCTTATCTCCCCCTTGCTTGCTTGGTTATTTAGGTAGTGCCTCACAGTATCTCTCTCATGATGATAATATCACCTTATAATGCTTGGCAAGCGCACATGTTTATGAATAGTACATCAATTGCATATTTGTTCCATTTATCAACATCAATGAATGTCTAGCTGCAGTGACAAACATAATTATAATAGCCGACATAAGCAACATAAACCAACGGAACTTATTACTAAGGACATGAAGGAATGGGTGGAACTTCGTGTAAATTTGCTGTAGCAAATGGAACACAAATTATGCCTGAATTGAACATCTGGCATGTGGTGATGTATGGAATGATACATTAGCTAATCGGCTTAGAAACAGCAATAATTTTGCAAGCATGTATGTTTGTCTAGACGCACACGAATCAATTCAAGACTCGGACACGGGAGCAGAACATCTCCGTTTCCCGCAGTCGCCGCAGCTCCCGCGTCTCGCACTCAGTGAGGGTGGTTTTTGCTGCGGCCGTTTGCATTCGCGACACCTCCGCGTACGGTGGAGATGCCTGAAGAAGAACGAGATACACGAATTGCTGGCTGGCTCGACTGAGTTCAAGAAAGCTTCACGTCAGTTACGCACGATCAAATAAATGTCATGTTTTGCTATCTGGAATAGTAAGCGCAGCACAGCGGCGTGAAGTGAAAATGTGCCAGTTTATGCTCCCTGTAACCACCAGCTCCATGAAAACTTTCAAAACTTGGTTAATGGAACAGAATTCATAGTATTCTCCGTGCCGTTCCTATAAATAATAACGTGAAACGGATAATACCCTGGATCCGTGACACCATGGATGCAAGCTTCTCGCCGGAAGCGAGCTTAGACCCATCGATCCTATTGTCAGTCGCTGCATCGAGGTCGAGGTGAACTTGACTGACTGGCGTTTGAGATTAACGCCATCAATCTTGCATCCCAGCATCCCACACCTGAACTTCTTGCGCTCAACTTTGTTTTACTACCGTGAGCCTCCATCATGTGTTCGTCCTGCTGTTGGCCACCACCAGCTTCATGGCCAGCCTCAGTTCGCCTTCCTCATCATCTTTGAACTGCTTCAAAATGTGGTCCGTCGTCAGCAATATCTCACCAGTCTCTATACTTCGAAATCTCAATCAACGCGATGGAACCTCTACAGGATCTCAAGCTTGCAAGGCCACATGGCACATAGGATAGCAGTTTAAGTAGCAAGTGAGCACAATGGTTACAGCTTTGTTCCCAGCACTGCCATGTTTTTGTGATATCAAATAAAAATTGTAACATTGTTTGCGAACAGTGACAAAAATAACTGGGCAGATTCGGGAATTAATGCAATACAAATATAGAAAACTGCCCAAAAAAGTTAATTGTATTCTCATTCTCTCAGTACAATGTGCATGTTACCTGAGAAAGACGTTATCGCAACATGTGCCCGGCCTTCTCTAGTCCAACGGCGATGATTGGATTCAAGGATCGGCAAAAGCGTGTGAGTTGTCATGATCCGGTATACTTGGTAACGGATGTTGTTGATACGTGATCTGGAATAACCTAGTGTACTACTGATATAGACGCATTATTATGTACTACCAATGAAATACAGCAACATAAACCATGCCCACTGTTATGTAATAACCTGCCTACCTGCCTAACGTAGTAACTAGAGTGCTCTGTATTATTTAATGTGGGAAATTGCTACTTGAGCTGCTCCCAAATGACAATCGTGCCGCGCATCATAATCCGTGGGTGCGCAGCCTTCTTGATTTCTGTGGCTCGGCAAGACTCGGTAAGAAATGTGATTTCCCTGGGGTGCTGCAGTTTCAATTGAGACGAATCAACCAAGATTAGTGTCTGATACAGTTCTGAAGCTAGCTGCCTACCTGTGCCTACTGAAGGCCCCACACTTGGAATACAGTGCCTGCAATGGCTGATTCCGTGACCTCGACTAACCTACTCCAGCATTTTATCCACCAAGTTGGTGCACACGTGTCACCTGTTAACAAGTTGAAGTAGGTTTCTAAGTTCTCATTGAGCCACAGAGGTAGGCATAGGCAAGAATACAGGGCACACATTTGCGCAATGTTCATAGGCATATCTGAGCACGGATGCGAGCATTCTCAATTGATCGGTTCACAGTCTGGACGCTTTTCAATAAGGCCGAAGCTGTCAACTTCAGCGTTTTTCATTCGCGACAGTTAACACTGTAATAATTCAATCTGGGATAGGTAATATATCATGTGCGGCTCGTTTTCCTGCTCCGCTGACATTGTTTGGCAATGTCCATTCATAACTCCGCACGGCAACTGAAGTTGCGACGCGGCTAAAAGTTGCCTAATGTTCGGCGTAAGGCCAGGAGGCCAAACATCTCTTGCTTGCATTAAGTGCAAGTTGTTCTGGCCAGGCTGATGCAAACTGCACGTGCTGATGACAGAAGGAGGCCACAGATGTTCTCGGCACGTTCTCGTGGTGATGTCGAATACGGAGCACATGTGGGAAATGTCTGGACACCACCATCAGAAAAGGTGACTATTTATACAATTATATACGTGTAGTGGACATTGGGCATATGACTGAAAATGTAATGATAGTCACCGTACGAAGTGTCATATATTAGTTTTTGTTTGTGCACGCCAGTAAAAAAACAATCGAATAGGAATTCGTATATAATATTGCTGAGCGGCATCGAAGTAGTAAAAAACATGACGAGCGAGTACATTTGTCGGGTATGACGCCAAAAATATTGCATTTTAGTGAAGCTATATTGGTGACACATGCCTCGCTGTGCACTTTATGCGCAACTGACAGAAAATAGGACATTGCAGCCGTAGTTTTGTCAGCAAAAGGAAGCGTTTGTGCACATTTCCTCGAGAAAATCATGCCACATTAGTAGTGATCGACCAGTTAACATGGCAATTCACAGTTGACATGGCAATTCACAGTTAACATGGCAATTCACAGTTAACATGGCAATTCACAGTTAACATGGCAATTCACAGTTAACATGGCAATTCACAGTTAACATGGCAATTCACAATTAACATGGCAATTCACAATTAACACGGCACTTCACAGTTAACACGGCAATTCACAGTTAACACGGCAATTCACAGTTAACATGGCAATTCACAGTTAACATGGCAATTCACAGTTAACACGGCAATTCACAGTTAACACGGCAATTCACAGTTAACACGGCAATTCACAGTTAACATGGTAATTCACAGTTAACATGGCAATTCACAGTTAACACGGCAATTCACAGTTAACATGGCAATTCACAGTTAACATGGCAATTCACAGTTAACATGGCAATTCACAGTTAACACAGTTAACACGGCAATTCACAGTTAACACGGCAATTCACAGTTAACACGGCAATTCACAGTTAACATGGCAATTCACAGTTAACATGGCAATTCACAGTTAACACGGCAATTCACAGTTAACATGGCAATTCACAGTTAACATGGCAATTCACAGTTAACATGGCAATTCACAGTTAACACGGCAATTCACAGTTAACATGGCAATTCACAGTTAACATGGCAATTCACAGTTTACATGGCAATTCACAGTTAACATGGCAATTCACAGTTAGCATGGCAATTCACAGTTAACATGGCAATTCACAGTTAACATGGCAATTCACAGTTAACATGGCAATTCACAG